>CM076671.1:4697170-4772357 GCA_038496675.1 Rachycentron canadum
CCACCTCCTCCTCCCCCCCAGCAGTTTCCAGTGCCAGCCCAGTTTCCACCCCCACCTGCACCACCACCAGCACCACCCAAAACCTTCACCCCAGGCTTTGTGCCTCACACTGCACCCAAGCCTGTGTCACCTGTTGCACCATTCCCTCCTGCCCCACCCCCTGCTACATTAGGTGGCCCAACCCCACCACCGCCGCCACCCCCACCTCCACCTGCAACCCTCAAGAAGCAGTTCAGCCTCCAAGCAGGCCACACCTCCAACCTCCCCCCTCCAACTCTGCCCAAACAACACAGCCTGTCTAAACCACCACCCATTTCCACGGGAGCCCCTCCTACCATGTCTTTGGTGAAACAACTAGCCAGTCAGTTTCCAGGAGCATCATCCCAAGTAGCCAATCACGTAGAGAGCTCCAAAGCCCCCCTGTCCCCACCTGCAGTCAAGACCAAACCAAAATGGCAGCCTGGGGGTGGCCAGCAGCTACAGTCTCCAGAGTTCCCTCCTCCACCTCCAGACAGCAACGTTGGTTTCCCTGCTCCACCTCCTCCTCCGCCACCTCCCCCAGCACCGGCCATGGGCCCGACCCCACCCCCCCCTCCCCTCCCTCCCGGAAACCTGGGCTCCCCCATAAGTAAGTCACCCTCAGGCTCCTCCAATAATTTGGGAGGCAAGAAACCTCCTCCCACCCCTCAGAGGAACTCCAGCATCAAGGCCAACGCCTCCGCCTCTTACGAGGAATCCAGGAGGAACTTACTCAGCAAGTTTGCTCCCCAGAGCAACTCCTCTCCTTCGTCACCGTGTCCCACCTCCTCCACCACTGGATCCCCTTCTAAAGACCACTCAGCTGGGCCCCCTGCTCCACGAAAACCAGGCAAGCTTAACCTGGCCAACCTGCCCTTGGCACTCCAGGCCAAAGTGAGCCAGGTGAAGCAGGTCAGTGGTGACTTTCCTTCCCCACCACCTGAATGCGCCTACTTCCCACCTCCTCCCCCAGTCTCTGAGCTCTTCCCCCCTCCTCCACCTCCTGGTGGTGATGCCCATAGTGGAGGACCTCCAAGGGTAGCTGTGGTCAACCCCCAGCCCCAGGCTCCACCTCCTCCACCACCCGTCTCCCTTGTCAGCAACTCAACATGGGGAAAGAGCTCACTGAAAAAGACTCCTCCACCTACACTCGCACGACGTAGTAACACCACCCCGGAGCCCCCTCCACTGTCACCACCTCCACCCACCTCCCCGAAGGGCAGCTCAGGCCAGCCCAATTTCCTGGAGGATCTCAACCGGACTCTGAAGCGAAAGTCAGTGGGTCGACAGGGTTCTCTCAACTCTGCCAGCCTCTCGGGCAAGTTGGACCCTGTGGGGACCATGGACGACATGGCGCTGCCTCCGCCGCCGCCTGAGCTGCTCTTGGACCAAGGAAAGCAGAGCAATGGAGGAAATGGTGGCTACATGTCCGGAAACATCTCAGGCTATGCAACACTACGACGAGGACCCCCACCTGCACCACCCAAACGGGGGGACGCCACCAAACTTACTGGAGAGTGTTGAACTTGGAGAACAGGACCCAATGAAGATGGATGAACAGACAATAAAAGAATATATGGACGTGAACTGGGAGCCAATTCCTGGATTCCTTCTGTCCTGGGATCACAATGGCAAATAGATGACTGTGTATATACTAAAACCCAAACCAGACCGTGGTCAATTAGTGTTTGCTAATTATTGCATTTTTTGAACATGCGTGGTATTCTGGATCAGTGGGGTTTACAATATTGGGACAATATTGACTGGACTGGAGCAGGTAAGTTTGAGATTTCAGAAAAGTAAGATGCCTTTAATTTTCTGCAATTCTCTAAACTCTCTGGACGTATTATATTGCCTGGTATGGTAAACCCCACCCATCTGGTACAACAAGCAGGTTTAACCAAACACTAATAAGTATTGAGCAAATATTACTGGAACCAGGTCTGAGCCAAAACATGTATCCGCTTCTTCGCCATAACTTCGTGCCACGTACTGGAGACAAAAAATGGAAACGCAAAAAACACATCAGGATCTTTCTGCTTTGATACTGCATGGACCTCATGTAACAACGAGCTGTAAAACATGAAGCCGTTCTGGTGTGTGTGCATGTGTGAGAGAGATACTGAGACTGAGTATGCATACATGCATTGCGTGCATGCATGTATGTCTGATTATATGGTGGCAAAGTAGTTAACCATCAGGAAAGGCCTTTGTGCAGCGGTTTGCTTTTATATGAAATTATTTAATGATCGAGAAATGGAAGGATTTTTTTTACAAGTCTGTCTTTTAAAAGCTGGTCAACAAAGTCTAGGGAGGATCAAAACAATAGGGCACAATGGAATGTATATGGAAGATGTATTTAAGACATAATGAGTTACACACATGAAGGTAATGATTCAGTACTACAAAAACACAACTTTAAAATGTGTTGTCTCAAATATTTCCGGACTGTTTCACCACTTGGCAAATGCAAATCAGAAGGAAGCCTTATTCCCAAAGTCCTGCACAGAGGTCAAAGCAGAAAGGAGATTTCTTCCAAAGGCTCAGCTGAGTCTGGACTGTGCAACTGGAGAGAAACTATACTTTTAATTTAATGCAAACTTATAATGGACTTGTGTAAAATGGAGGGGGAGGCCTGTGGTGGTGTATCTTCGTGGACTGTGTGAGTTCCTGTGCGTTGGCTTGATTTTTGGACCTTATCCTTCAGTTTGTATCTGTACAGTTGCAGCTGCTACTCCGTTACTGTTGGTCCCTGCCGCCTTCTTAAATCCCATGGTATCACAATCCAGAAAGTAGTAAGTACACAATGGATTCAGCCATGTGATGTGAGCCCACCTTGTCCACACAAGGTGAGCCCATTGAAAAATATACATATGTCTGGTTAATGTACAGAGCGTTAAATCACGTAGTCAATAACAGAAATGAACTGAATGGCATTAGACTGAATGTTGCTTTCAACTTTGTGTGTCTATCGTATCTTGTTTCTTCATGGTGCCATTACTGCTTCAGTTATCTCTTGGTTTTCTATCTAGAGAGTGGATCATGAAGGGTCATTTCTAGCAGCATTGCCTTCATTTTCAGGGTGCTAGCGCTAGTCCTTCAAGGAAACCATTCTCAACATGTCCTTGTGTGCCGGGATGACATATCATTAATATTTCACACAGATTAAACTGGTTTTAAATTGGCTTTCGTGTGGAAATGTGTGCTGTGGAATTGGTTTTACATGGTAAGAGTTCAGAGGAGATGGTTATATCAGAGGCCAGTTTCAAATGAGGCTTGGTTAACATGCTATTCTTTTGTTCTACTCCAGCCACAGTCGTGATTGCCACTTGAAAGCAGTATACCATTTCCTATAACTGAATATCATCATCCATAGCAGGATTGTTTGCTACAGTACAGTATGTAAGTTATTGATGTGCTGATGTGAACACATGGGGCCAAATGAAGAAAAATGGTTGCAGATAGACTAAACGTGTCCTCTTGCATATAAACTGCAAATCACAATATAAATGTTGAAACCAGACAACAATGTGTCTCAGAGTCCTCATTTTTTTTCCATTGATCTGATCTATTGTAATTGGGAAGATACTGGGTATACTGGGAATTTACATAAGCACCATCATCACAGTTCAGGGTTGAAATGGGAACAGTTATTGTTTGATCAGTGGGTCTCATACTCCCCCTAGTGGTTATATTCTGTTTTAGCTAGAGTTAAGGCCAAATAGAAAAAGTTAACCAATGTAATATTTGGAGGGAAAAGGGACAGAAACCATAATATGCAAATTCAGCTTTTAATAATTCAGGTTTTTTTCTGATCAGCATCAGTGTTTCCAGAGTGAGCTGAGCCTTCACACCAGGAAGTTGTTGAAAGCATCTCCTCTTGGCCGCACGTCCACTGCCTGGCCGTGGAGGGAGCGACCGGACTGGGCAGGTGGAGGTGGAGAAGGTGCAGAGGGAGCTGGGACTGTTGAAAAGACACCGGTTCTCTATTCAGTTACGTGCACTGAATATCACACTGGGAAAGGTATGCAGAAATACTAAATGTCAGCTCAGTGGATATTTGAGAAAGCATTATCATAATCTTTATTTTTGAAGTCCCAGTTTGGGCTAAAGCTTTTCTAACAGTGTTGAGAAATAAATCAACATTTATTAAGACTAACCTCTGTTAGTAAGTGGGATTTTGAAGTGGTGTCTCCCTCTTGAGAACATCTGTGGAGTCAAAACCAAAAGTGCATTATATTGTTGCTTAAATTGCTTGGCAATTCGATATAGTTCCACTTTCCAGCAGTATTCCTGGCCTCCCTCCCTCCTTAGCCCACCTCGGTCTGTGTCCTCACCTCCTCACTAGACTCCGAGCTGGAGCTGCCATCATGGCCACATTTGAGAAACATCACCTGGGTCGAGGTAGTAGAACTTCTTACCCGACTGGAGCAGGTGAGGGAGGGCTGGAACAAGAAGAGGGTGGTGTTTTTGATGTGCAAATCAAATATGTCATTAAGATTTAGTTCAGATCATGAGTCACTGTCCCACTGCATCATGGCAGAGCAGATTTGATTAACAAATACATTCATGCCAATGTAAACAGTCATTGTGTCAACATGTGTCCTACCCAGGAGATATTAGGACTTCACAGTGGGACATACCAGCTTTTAACTGATAATGAGTAGTTTGGTGCAGAGGTGTAAAGGATTATAAAGCTGCTTTTTATTTGTTTGAGTTCAGTGGTTTGCAACCTTTTCTGTTTATGAACTCTTAAAACAGAAGAATGTCTAATTGTGTCTGGTTTCACGTGTTTGCTGGTTGTGACCAGTTAAAACAAAGGTGGATTTTTATTCTTGGTTTCATTTTTAGAGGCCTGTGGAGGGAAAACAATGAAGTAATTCAGAAAAAAAAGGCAGGACCATGATCTGGAGCCTCCAGGTTGGGAACCACTTTTACTCCATTAATTTCAGGTATTATGTCACGGTCAGGTGAGCACTACTTTTTCTAAGCTCTCAGCTCTTTGTAACATTCTCTTCCAAATGCAACTGCCTGGCACCAGACTAATAATAGACAGTAATAATATTTTATTCAGGTCTTATGACCCCAAATGACACTAAATGTCTCACCACAAAGATGCCAGGTGTGAAGGCACATGTCTGCGGGTCGCTCCTGGAAGCCTTGGTACACTCTGTCTCTTTAATGTCAAATGTCATCAGCATGTCAATGGTATTCAGGCCCACAGGAATAACCTGAAATAGATTTGATATTTGTCAGAATCTCACAAACAACACATACCTGCTGCTACCGAGGTAAATACATCCTCTGCATCCATTACAATGTGCAACAGCAGGTTAAACACTGTCAACAAAAAGGCAAGTTAATGTATCGTTAAGGTTAAAGCATAGCATGTGCAGACCTACCCTTTTGACAGCTCCTTGGGTCACCCGGTAAAGATTCCTGATAGCATACATAGAGTTGGCCTCTGTCAGAGCTGCTGCAAGACCTCTGGTTGACATGGACTCCAGCTCTGAGCTGTACAATGGGACGCCTGCAGGAACATGGATGTGACAAACTATAGTTACTGTGTCTCTATAGTCAATGATCAGTACAGAAAGCCACTCACCTGAGCATCCCAGAACCTGCAGCAGGGCCAGGAAGAGGATGTAAGACTTCATCTTGACAAGCACCAAAATGTAGCAGTGCTTAGCTGACTTCACCCTAAATAGCTCAACTGTTGTCCTCAAACCTCTATGCACCGCCTCTCGCCCTCAATAACCCCTTAAAAAAAAAAAAACTCCGTCCAATGTAGTCTGTTTAGTTTCCTTCACGTAATATCTCCCACTTAACCTTTGTTCAGCACTATTGATCCCAAAGCAATGAGCCAAATTAAATGACTATAATAAGAAATCAGATTTTTCTTCTTGTCCTCTGTTTAAAAAAACGTGCTCCGAAAACAGCTTTTTCTTTCAAATGTACAGTGGGCTCGTACATGAACGCACCATTTTCAGTTCAGGTTATTTGACATGACAGTCTGATGATGTCACGTACCCACGTACACAGAACAGGACTGAGCGCCATCTGAATCAGAGGTTGAAAGTTGGTGGGTTGTTTTTGTTTACTGTTAATCACATCGGTTCAAACTCCACCTACACAGTCATGATGAGATGTGAGTGTTAAACTAAAAAACTAAACAAATAATCTTAACCTAAAGACGACTGTTGCTTATGTAATATTGACTATTTAATATGTGGAAGCCAAGTTTACAGGGTCTTTAATATGTGACTTTTATTGATTTGTTCCGGGCAGTCGGCAGCTTCTAAAGCACTTTAGGTCATTAAAAATTGTGTTTTGATGACTTTTATATGCACACGGGCCAGTTGTGAATGAATCCAATTTCAATAAAAGGCTTAAAGCTAATAGTTTGTCAGTAATTATTTATTGAATTATTGAAACAATTATACATAAATAACCACTTTTTTCTTTTCTTGTTTGAGTAGGTAAAATGAAGGGTAAACGATCTGTAATTTAAAACTCCATTTAGACAGAGTTTGGTTGTTATGAGTCAGATTTGAACGCCTCTCTGCTCTGTTGTTAAGATCTGGCTGCTGGTGAACCAACACAGCAGCACTTACAGCTCTCAGCATTATTAAAAAAACATAATTGAGTGAAATCATCATCAGTACCTTAATCTCATCTCTAAGAGTGAAGCCCCATCGACCACCTCTGTTAAAAATGAGGAGCTAATAATTACACTCAGTTTGTTCCAGGCCAGTGGAGCTAACAACACACAAAACAACCAACTGTACATGACGAAATAAAAACCAGAGAAATGTTCTTCCACTAAACTGTTTGTCTTTGTCCCAGATCTGCTGATCTAGTTTTGGTCTCCTTCCTGATCAGTGACCTCTCCATGTCGCAGCTCATTTCAACATCAGACCAGTTTTAATCATTTGCCAAATCAAATGGAGCTGAAAACAAGACGTTCTTGGGTGTAACTTTTTCTCCTCTATTCCAGATTAGTTTTATTTACAGGCACAGTGGTAGATTTAAAGTTACATGACTACAACAACCATTTACTCATATCTTTATTACATTCAACATCAATATCAAAAATACTTCACATTTTGGGAATGTAGAGATTTAAAGCTATTGTAAACTTTTTTGATTCAATTATATTTTTCAGAACACTATTTAACTGAATGATTCATTTATTACCTATTTAACAATATCAAACATTATACACTTTATAATCTCTAACAAAAGTGGAACCACTGACAAAGGAATAACCTGTAAAAAAAAAACAAAACAAAGTGCTATAACTGTCATGTTGCAGGATAATGTATTTACAAACACAATCCTAAAAGAACAAAAGGCTATGCTATAGCTGGGTGATTTGTATTCATCAAAAAATACACATTAAGAATTATTTAAATCCTTGATTTCAATTCAGGAACAAGGAAAAAGCTCAAAAAACATTCCTCACTTGTTTGTGGTAATGTATTTTTGGTGTGTGTCCCAATGTGAGCTTTCTGTTTTTCTGAATCTGATGCATGCTGCCTCCTCTCTAATTTCAGGACAAATCCTGATACTCTACACTTTAATTGTTGAGCCAACAGCTGTGTTCACCAGCAGCATGTGTTGGCCACTGCAAACAGCCCCTTGTGAACATGTGAGTCATCTCTGCTTCGGTTCTGATCAGATTTTGTCTTAGTGCATCAAGGTAAACTATAAATACACAGACACATAAACCTTCAAGCCCTCCTCATCGTTCCAGTGTTCCCATCAGAGGCTCCATAGCGGCGAGGAAGCAGGCTTCAAACTCCTGGTCTGAGAAGCGAGCCACCGACTGTCGGGCATTGTGTCTGAGCTGCAGTCTGCTGGCCGAGGGCAGAGCCAGGATCCTCTCTATTGCCTCCGCGTAACTGTCCTCGTCTTCAGCCAGGAAGCCTGTCTGGCCCCCCTCGAAAGGTACAACTATGTCCAGCTTTGGCCCGCCAGACTTGTGGGCCAGAATGACCTTGCCTGCTGCCATACACTCAACAACACCTGGAGGGGGAAAAAAATGAAGATTCACTTTTCATTATCTTAAAAGAAAACATAAACATAACCTGTCAGATAAATTACCTATTCCAAAGTGTTCATTCCACATTGTGTGCAGTCCAATGGTGGCTTCCCCCATCTCTCTCTTAAGCTCCTCAAAGGGTACGTTCAGTTTAAACTCCACCTTGTCTGCTACACCCAGCTCCTGACACAGCCCCCTCAACATGAGCACCCTGTCCTCATCTTCCTGGTTCCTACAACCACCAATCAGAACGAGCTTCAGAGGCTCCCTTCCCCCGCTGCCCACCCTGCTCCTGTCCAACACCTTCTTGAAAGCTCTGATCTGCAGCCGGTGGTCCTTCTCGGGCCTGAATTGCCCAATGGAAACAATGGAGTGGCACTTCCTGTCCCCATCATCTTCCAGCGGGATATCCAGGAAAGCACTGACGTCACAGGGTGGGTAGACCACACTGGTGCGGTTGGGAGCGCGCCACAGTGACAGGATATGATCAAGGGTCCAGGAGGAGTTGACCATGATGAGGTCGCTGCAGGATCCAGCCATGCCGTAGAGCAGGGCGAACAGGCAGTAGTAGACCACCTTGAAGGCACTCAGGAAAAGACTGTTGGAGACGTAGTCTGGGTTGTTGAACCTAGGACAACAGTTTAAGATTAACAGTCTATGTAATAATTCGTAGGGAGAAGGTAAGTCCTGTGCAAGAGGGGGTGCAGTTGCTTTTTTACACCAGTAGAGGTCATTTTTAATGGCCTTTTGATTGTATGTATACAAGAAAATGTAGTATGGTGTAGTATTTTGAGAAATGCTTATGATTTGACTTCATGAATCCATCTGGCTCTAAAAATAAAACAAAACAGAAGAGCCTGTATTTGTTCTACAACACAGTTATTATCACACAGATTACCTGGGGTTCCTCTCTCTCACTACAGACAGCATGTCAGTGCTGATGGTGGGATAGTGAACATAGCTTCCGACGCTACAGCCGCCAAAGTAACGGAACAGGGGCAGAGTGAAGGCGTAGCCCATGGAGTCAATGTAAAGGTCTGGGACAAACTCCGTCAGCGCCTCCCATCCCAGAAAAATGGAGCCCACACTTTGTCCCAACAGCGTGAAGTGAGGAAACAAGCCGGGCTCCACAAGCAACCGGTGCCTCAGGAACACGAAGTGAACCGGCCGGGGGAGCACAATGTTGAAACGACGTCGTGCTCCCTCCAGAATCTGCTGGCCTGTCACACCAATGTCCCCCGTGTACACCACAAAGTTGATGTCTGCGTACCTGTGTGGATGTGGGTTAAGTGTTTTAATACAGTAAATCAGCAACTACACAAGTAAGTACACAAGTAAGGCTGAGGGAAGAGAACACACCAAGTTGTAAACTAAAAAAAAAAAATGTCACCTGTTCTGTAGCGCCCTGATGGCACACCAGAGCACCCTCTCCCCCCCACCACCGGCATTACAGTAAGGGTGGAAGAAGGCCACCGTGGGACGGCCGTCTCTTGCCCGTCGAGCGTTCCTGTTGCTCTGCAGCCAGAAGCGAACCGCCAGCACCAGCAGGACCAGGACAGCGATGAGCAGCACACACAGGAAGACCAGGGGCAGCAGCAACTTCCACAGCAACCTGAAACCAAGCGCACAACACAATGTGTTATGGGTCACAGCAGATTAACGAACAAATTTTTACAAGAAATAGGAAAATAAAAGATGAACATCAATCATGTTTTTTTTTTTTTTTTTACATGTGCTTCTCTGAGACTTGACTGAAGGCTGGATCCACAGTCAGGCTAAAGCTCCTACTTAGAAATACTGCAATAGTAAATGACTGTGACTCTAATTTGTGTTGAAATAAAACAAATACAAACACTACAGCTAAGTGTTCAGTGTAACCAGGCTGTGGTCGTGTTTGAAGGGCGCTGTGGTGACATGATGCATGAATGAACATGAATGTGACATGTTGTATTTCTTGGTGCTTCCTGTGCAGGGAAAAGGGAAAACAGCTTGGCTTTAGCTAAATGTCAAGAGTTTGGTTTTCATACAACAAACGAAAATCCACTTTATTTATCTAAAGACAGTCACCGAGCTCTATGAATAAGATGAAATATCTCACAGGTGCACAGCAGCAGCCGACACACAGCAAAGACACACAAGCTAACTGCGTTTCCAAAACTAGCCGCTTTACATTTCTTCCGTTCGTTTAAATACTTTGTTCGGAAAGTAAAATATCTCACCGTGTTAGTTCACACAGACAGTGGACCAGTTGATCGTGGCCCGACATCTTGACAACAGAAATTTAACAACACATCGCCTTTCAACTCGTCTCCTTCCTCCTCGCTGTCTTCCTGCTGTGGTTTCTTTTTATGTGGCGCCACCTCGCGGCCGGGAGGCTCAACTGCAGCGACATTTCCACTGATTCAAGGGTCCAACTGTGAAGGCCACACTTCTTTGGACATTTCTAAATAAGTTTAAGTGTTGATACAAACAGCTGAATGGGTTGTTAATTGTTGAAAATATACCAAATAATATACTACTGGAAATATAGTAAGTTGCTCCCTCTCTGTATGTTGGCTGAGCTATGTCCTCTTTCAAAAAAAAAGTAAAGTTTAACTTCTAAATAAACACTGAGGAAATCAATAATGTCTCCCTGCCCCCATGATTTGAACAAATCTCTGTCATTGTCAGCATGGCTCACGACATCATGAGGACTCTTTTGATTCTGTTTATTTTGGTGAATCTGGACAAAGGATACTGCACAGAAACACAGTAAGTTGATATGTTTGTTTTGTTTTGTTTTTTAAACGGAAATGAGTATTTGCTGTCCTTGAACTGTTTTCCAAAGAAAATAGGTTGTGACACACTTACGCAAGCACAAACCCTCATATTGTGTATGTTGTGGCACATCTACATAGCCTATGTGTAAACTCTATGTGTTGATGGATTTGTTAAAACTGACAATTTCAACTACAATTGGTAAAAACATGCCCCTCACAGACGCATTGTGGTGCCGTTAATATCTGTACTGTAGCGTGTTTGTATGCCAATTGGCCCACAGGGGTCTCCATCACTCATGTGGGGGCAATTTGTTTAACTAATCTCTTGTTTTCTCTTCACTCTAGTGACCAGGTCTTATCAATAACCCCAAAAACACAGGAACAAGTGGACATCTTAAAGAATGTGTCCACCCAATATGAGGTAACAAAAATGCACACTTTTAACCAGTGATCTGTCATTTTATTCCCTCCTGTAAATCCCTATCCTGTGCACTTTCCAAACAGACATCCTTATGGCAACCTGTTTCACACCAATACATCAAAGAGGAGACACAAGTCCACCTGTTTGTTCCTGCAAATAGCTCAGAGAGTGTCCATGATCTGCTACATAAAAATGGCATAACTCATGAGTATGCGTCTAAAAACATTCACTCATCAAAGATTGTATGTGTTATGCAGGGTGTGCAGTTTATTCACAGGTTTTGTTATTGCCTCCTGTGCTTATTATAGGGTTTTACTGGCCAATGCCGATGAGTTGATTGAAATGCAGACGAAAAACGACTCCACAGACCCACGGAGCGGCTCAACTTTCTACGAGAGATATCACAGTTTGGATGACGTACGCTTTTCATCTTGACTGCACAGTTACTGGATTGCATTGTGTTGAAATGCATAGATGTACTGTACAATTTACATCGAAACCACTGCCTCAATTTTAGATCTATCTTTGGATAAACAGGACCACACAGGACAACCCCAGCATGATCAAAGCCATTCTCATTGGCTCTTCATATGAAAAGCAACCACTATATGTTTTAAAGGTATAGACATCCATCAGCAAATCAACTGTACTGATAATAAAGATGACACAAAATCTGTCTGATACATACCTCAGATGAATATTTAAACTGTCTTCCTCAGTTGTCTGTAAATAACAGACCAAATAAGAAAGCAGCATGGATTGACTGCGGGATCCACGCCAGAGAGTGGATTTCTCCTGCGTTCTGCTTATGGCTTGTACACTATGTGAGTACATTTGGTCCAGTGTCTATGCTAGTTTATTATATTTTTTGTTTGTTTGCCATCAGATGAGTTTCACGAAAATCACTTTCTCCTACAGTCTTTGTCATTTTACAAGCAAAACCGAGATATTACTAACATACTGGACAACATGGATGTCTACGTCCTGCCTGTTATGAACCCTGATGGATACAAATACACCTGGACAACAGTAAGAACAAGTTGTATAAGTGCTTGAGCATTTGTAGAGGCAACTTGACCTGTCATGTCACGTTTTCTTATTTTTATTTTTTCAGAACAGGATGTGGAGGAAGAACCGCTCCATCAACAGGAGCAGCAGGAACAGCAGGAGCAGCACTTGCATGGGAGTTGACCTCAACAGAAACTTTGATGCCAACTGGTGCAGTAAGTCATCCCCCAACATAAAGTATTTCACTAATGCAATGAACAGGTTCTGTACCTTTATGAACAGTCAGCTGACAAACACAACTATGGAACCACAGTGACTTCAAATCATACCTTTACATTCTCCATCTTTATGATCTTATTTTATTTCATTATGCAGAATTATAAGAAAGTTTCCTTTGTTTGGCATAATTCCCAACCTTAAAAAATCTTATAAATAGTTGCATCTTGAAAGTAATTTAAATATAGAAGTATCCTGACACACCGAACACATTGAATTCAGCCCATTATTAGGTTTATTATTTGATCACATGTAAGAGTGCTACCAAGGTAAAGTGTTAATGTTCTTCCCAGCGGAGGGAGCCTCTTCTGAGCCCTGCTCTGAGATCTACTGTGGTGCGTTCCCGGAGTCAGAGCCAGAGTCGCAGGCCGTGGCCGACTTCCTACGTAGGCACAAGGACACAGTTCAGCTCTACTTCACCATCCATTCCTACTCTCAGATGTTGCTCTTCCCGTACTCCTGCACCATGGATGAAGCAGAGAACCACAGAGAGCTGGTGAGTGCTTTAGACAAATGTTTTCCTATTTAAGTAAGTACCTGCAGAGTAGTTGCAGCCTTGACATAGCATGACATCTGTGGAGGACTGCAGCAGATCATGTCAAATAAGACAGTGGTTTTACTGGTCCATAGACAATGATTATTCTTTGTTTTTTTGTCTTTACAAGCTTGAGATGACCGAAGAAGCTGCCCAGAAAATCAGAAGATATTATCGGAACATCTATAAATATGGTGCTGGAGCAAAGACAATATGTAAGTGGGACGTAAATTTCAAGTTTGGGCGGTTCAGTTACTCTCAAAGTACATGATTGCCATTGTCTTTTCTCCAGACCTGGCTCCTGGTGGTTCTGATGACTGGGCATACAACCTTGGCATCAAATACTCCTTCACATTTGAGCTCCAGGACCGTGGGCGTTACGGTTTCCTCCTGCCACCATCTTTCATTTCCAAGGCCTGCAATGAAGCTCTGATTGCTGTGAAGACTATTGCCCTCAAGGTCATTGAGAAAACGCAAACTGCAACAGGTTCTCCTTAAACTGCCTAAGCAGTTATACATGCTATAAGGGGTTGAAAGGTCAAAAATGATATTTTTGTGAATGAAGCCTACAGTTTTTGTGGCATCCCTCAAAGACCACCAAGCCTGTAAGATCTGCAATCACAGTGTTGCCAATGTGTCATGGTATTTTTGCGATAAGTAGTAGAGTTTTTGTTGCATTACAATTATAATAATAATAACAATATATATTATGAGCAATATGAGTGTTTGCATATACCATAAACATGTATAAAGAACTGGTGCGTAGTTGCATTTTATTGATCAATAAGAGAAGAATAAACTGATAACAGTGTCTTTCTTGGGTTTACTATTGTGTAGTGAATTAAGTATTGCTGTGCCATAATTAGATAGAAAGGAGAAACAAAACAAACAAAATAATGCTGTTTGATCTGTTTTGTTTTTTACCCCCATGTGGGTACAAACATAACCTAGACAGACTATTGGAAACTTTTCTGTCAACTTGTTGAGTTTTATTTTGTAGGAGTTTCCAGGAAGTGGTAGCAACCAATCGTATTAACACAAGGTCATATTTATGTTTATGTTTCAGAGCAATCAGTTGTCAGGATAATCACCATAACAGTCAGTTGACATCAATATCATTATTATAGATAACATAAATACCAATGCCACACTGAGCTCTCTGTAATGTATTCTTATACAGAGCCTCTGAAATTAACACAAAAATACAATTAAGCATGAACACGTGTCTTCACGGTCCTCAATGGTCAACAGGGCAACAAACGCCTTTAAACATTATTTGAAATAATTTAAATTTTTCTTACGGTGATAACTTTCAAATTAAAACCAATCATCTGAGCTCTACACTCAGTACTGATTTGTTACTAGTTACCAAAAGACTATTGATATTCACGTTTGTATTGGGGCTTTTCATCATGGAAGAGACAAAAGAAAAGACGTGAAATAATAAATAAAACAAACAAAAAGGCAGATAATGCAGATAGTCGGCAGTAACGTGACACCGGGAGAGCACAAACACAAACCACCGAAGAAGAGCGGGACATATGATGCGCACCTTCCGCCAAGATGAAGGCAGTCAGGGCAGTTTCTGCCTTTGATTTTAAAGAATAAGCCTTGTTGATTCTACAAGTGCTGAATCCTCCAACTGGACTAAAGTAGATGCGACACCGAATAAATATCCTGGGTGAGACAGATGCTTTTCTACTCATTGTCCGTCAGACACGCTGCTGCAGCAGCTTCAAGGCCCCACGCTAAGACAAATCATCAAGTCATTAGCTCTTTGGTTAACTAACTTTAGCATTAGCATTCATTCGCTTGTTATTTCAGCACGAGGCGCGTAAAATAATTATCGTAGGTCAATAGCCGCCTAAATATGACACGCGTATGACTGTAAGACACTTAAAAAAAGCGTTGAAGTCTTTTATTTACTGAGGAAGTTAAGCTAATCTGAAGCTAACGTGCAGGACTCGCTCGCTAGAAGTTAGCGCAGAGCAGCTGCACGGACAACAACAGACCGAGCTATTTGCATGTGTTTATGTTTGGGGTGTGCGGCTACCAGTGTGAAAATTAAAACAGGAGTCCACTCTTACAGGAAAGGCGATGAGTTAAAATTAGCTTCCAGGTCGTTTTGGATGCTACCCGCGGTAGCATTGTACTCGGAATGAATGAAATGAGGGCTGGTGATGAAACATGGTCACACAGCATAGAGAGGTCTGTGGTGTATAGTTTTAAACATGATGTTTATCGTTGAATTAGTCCATTATGAACCTTTATTCAAGCACTGCTTTAACATTCTTACTTGACTAACTGTGTAGAGTTCACTTGAATTGATGCGGATGATTTCTCTGAGGCATCTCATTTCATATTTCCAGTCCTGCAGAATGTCCAAGATCAGGCGGAAGGTAACAGTGGAGAATTCAAAAACCATATCTGACAGCAGCAGCAGCACCACCACCAGCAGCACCAGCAACCCCGCCGCCCCCTCCCGCAGGCCCAGTGTGTTCGAAAGACTTGGTCCCAGCACTGGGAGTAATGCTGCTGATGTATGTATTGTCTTGACTTGAAAACACTTAATATAGATGCCAACGGGATTAGAATATTTCAATGCACATAGTATACAAATTGACCCCCATTCCAATAATAGGAGGTCAAAGGTCAGGGTTGACCATATTCCCGTGCCCCTGTTGACTGATTCAGTCTCTTACTCAGGCAAGTAGGAGAACCAGTTTGATAGTATGATAAAGATTAATTTGTGTTTCATACTGAACATATTATTCTCCTGGTCTTTCAACTGTGATTGCTGTCGCATTTTAGTTAATGGATGTTGCTTTATCTCATCAGACTCATTTATGTGTCCTTTTCAGAGTCAGTGTAGAAATTGGCTGAAGACCGGTAATTGCAGTTACGGCAACACTTGTCGCTACACACATGGAACTCAGCCACGAGGCAAAGGATTTAGCTTTAGTCGGTAAGATGACCATGACACACTAATCCTTTTATTTTCTATCACTACCTTCGATTTAATATTGATTGTTTTCTGAGTTAGGTCCATGTCAAATCAAATGTATGAGCCACGCTTTACAACGTGTGTTTGTATGTTTTAATTGAGCAGGTCAACCGAGAGACCCACAGGTGATCTGCGGGAGAGGATGAAGAATAAAAGACAGGATGTTGACTCAGAAAACCTGAAGCGAGACCTTGACGAGCCCACATCCCCCACAGCAAGAGTGAGTTCTCTGTGCCACTTGTCGTGACTTTTTAAAGTAATTATCTGTTGGTGGATGTGTAAATTAGGGTTGATACAGCATTAGGGAGCTATACAGCATGTAGGTGTCATTGTAACATAGCTGTGTGTGTCTACAGCAGAGAGACTCCTCCAGAGGCCGACACAGGGAGAAGGAGGACATAAAAATTACAAAGGAGCGCACCCCAGCCAGTGAAGAAGAACCCACAGAGTGGGAAACCAATCGTGAAGGTACAATATTGTAATGTTTAGCCTCTTGGGTTTATTTTATGATATAGTGTGATCTGCAGAATATTACTTTAGGCTTCGAGTTAACGGATTTGTCTTTTATTCTATGTGTTTTTTGGTTGACTTTCAGATTCAGATATTGGTGACTACGACTACGAGTTATCTCTCGAGATGAAACGCCAGAAGATTCAACGTGAACTGATGAAACTGGAGCAGGAGAACCTGGAAAAGAGGGAGGAGATTATCATCAAGAAAGATGAGACCCCCACCAAGACAAGAACCACCTCCTTACCAAAGGTATGGAACTGTTGAAATTGGAGTAGTCGTGAGTTTTTTCTAATTTCCTCCAGGGCAACTCACTGAAGTAGTAGTCTGTATGAGGGTGTCTGATTTGAATTTCCAACTGATCTGACAAGTCTGTCCCTCAGGCCTCCCCAGAGCCGTTAAGCTCTAAAGATTCCCCGTCATCCAGGAAGTCCAGTGGCTCCCCGAAACACAAAAGTGGAACCAAAGGGCTCGGCTCTGGAAAGAAAGAGAAGAAGACATCCATATCGTCACCTCTTTCAGAATCTGCCAGGTAGGGGTGGCCTTGTTTGTTTATTTGTTTGTTGCTTTTTCAAAGGATGTGAGGTTTTCCATTTTTTTGTCTGTTGCTTACCAGAGTATCTCAGAAATTATTCAGTAGGTTGATGGAAAGCAAGGCCATTTGAGCAATTTTTTTCCCAATTTGTTCCAAGAAGATCTTCAAAAGGGAGCCATAGTAAAAAGAAAGGGCCCCGTACACCCAGTCCTCCTCCCCCAGTCCCTTTGGACATTCCTGTGATGGGGAAGAAACACAAAGGCAAGCATAAAAACAAGGAGAAGTCTGAGGAAAAGCAGAAGGAAGGGAAAGATCGGGGGCGAGACACAGAGAAGCACAAAGAGAAGAAGGAAAAACGCAGGTACAGTGTGAACCTGTAAGCAAATTCCTTTTCACTTATCTTCAGTCATCACATTGAACTTGTAATCCTCACCTTTTTGAACACAAACTTGTTGTTAACAGGGACCGATCAGACAGCTCCCACAAAGCCAAGCGATCTGTGACATCAGAGGAGCGTTCTGGTAGTGTGTCGTCTCCCTCCAGAGGCGCTTCACCCTCGGTCCGGAAGAAATCCATCTCTCCTAAAGCTTCGTCCCATAAAGCCTCTGTCCTGGCCTCCCCTCCTCGCAGGTCAGCATTTTAGGCCACTGAGTGAAATTTTTCTCGCTTAAGGTTTTGATCACCACAAAACCACTGGACAGTTTCCAACAAAAAATAAATATTGTCTTTAGTACTTGGATAATGATTGATTTTTAGTCAATTAGTTGGGTCAGTAAGTATTTGACATATTGCCTGCGAGGAACTAACCTTCTTTTCTCAATCTAGGTCTCCTTCCCCTCCACGCCACCAGCGCACTCCCACTCCTCCTCGCCACCACTCCCCTTCCTCCCACTCTGGCTCCTCTGCCCAGCGCCACTCTCCCTCTCCTCGTCGGCGTCGTTCGTCCTCTCCCGCCTACCATCGAAGCAGCGCAGCAGCTGCCTCTGCTTCCTCGCCTCAGAGCTCCAGACGGTCCCGATCACCTCCAGCCTCCCACGATGCTTCCTCGCCCCACCGCCGATCTGATAGATCGAGCCCCAGCCGGCACCACTCCAGGGGCCGAGAGAGGAGTCGGGGTGACAGAGAAAGGAGTCCATCCGCCCAAGAGCGCAGACATGAGCGCAGAGATGGTATCCTTATGTTCTACACTATATTATTGCCTCAGAACAACTGTAGAAAGTTGTAGAAAATGACTCGTTTTGCACATTGATTGGGTTATTGGCAAATGTAGCAGTCGATTAGTTCTTTATTGCTTCCTCTTGAAATTGCTCTTCTGGCACCAGAACAGTACCCCTATATCTTGAAGGATGTTAAAGTTAAAATACTCTATTCTTCACTTGTTAAGCTATATGTCTTTTTTAAACATTTTTTTTTTTAAACAGATAGCCGCAGCAAGCGAGAGAAAGACAGCATCCGTGATGACCGGGACTATGACTCGGAGCAGGTCTCATCACGAGACTCTCGTGATGACAGGGAGACCAGAGATGCCCGAGAACGTCGGGAAGCTCGCGATCGAGGAAGGGAAACAACCAGGGACTCTCGCGACCACAGAGACAACAGAGACTTAAAGGACTCCAGAGAGAGAGCAGAGACCAGGTCCAGTCGAGAGTCCCTTGAGCGTCGGGACCGTGAACGGGAACGAGAGAGGGACCGTGAGAAGGAGAGGGAGAAGGATAGAGAGCGAGAGAAGGAGCGAGAGAGGGAGAGGACTGACACCCACAGGAAGGAGGAAATGTCTCAGGACGACAGGAGTTACGGGAGAGGTCATGGTCGTGAAGATGGAGGGAGAGCTGAAGGAAGAACGGAGAACAGGACGGACAGAGCTGAGAGGAACGGACGAGGGAGAGGCCGTGCTAATGAAGCCTCTGATAAAGGCAAGAATTGACATTACATTTAGCTTTTGTTTAATTTGTAGGCACAAGACAAACTTTTAGTCACGAAGCGCTCATTACATAATGCAGACTGTGCCTCTATTTTGGGTGTGTTTGTGTGCCCTTATTTTCATCTGTACTACTCCCCTTTTTGTCGTTTGTCAGGCTCAAACAGAAACTCCCGTGGTTCCCAACTGGAAAGCACCCATGACAGCTGGGAGTCACGGAGCAGTGCAGTGCGTGAGCGGAGTGTGGAGAGGAGCACAGATCGCAGCGCTACTGAAAGAAGCTCTGAGAGAGGTTCAGACCGAGATCGCTATGAGGGTGACAGAAGAGGAGAGCAGGCGCGGGATTCCTCCTATGACAGGAGAGGAGGGCACGGAGAGCGGGATCGCAGAGACAACCGAGAGCGAGGTGGGGGTCCGGGTTTGCTCTATTTCAAACCCCATGTGAGTGAATATTTAAGATTTTTATTTTAAATTTGTTTGGCTTATTTATTTGTTTTTTACTTTGTTTTCTCAGATCCAAGAGCAGCTTCCCCAAACAGACACCAAGGGAGATCAGAAGAGTCTGAGAGGGAGGAGAGGCGGGAGGAGCGCAGGACAGACAGACTGGAGGAGAGAAGGGACGACCGGGCCCGTGACCGGGAACGAGAGAGAGACAGGGAAAGGGACAGGGAGCGAGAGAGAGAGAAAGAGAAGGACAGAGAGAGGGAGAGGGAGAGGGAGAAGGAGCGAGAGAAGGAAAGGGAGGCGGCAGAGAGGGAGCGGGCCAGGGAGAGAGAGCGGGAGCGGGAACGAGAGAGGGAGAGAGAGCGCGAGAGGGAGCGCGAGAGAGAACGGGAGCGCGAGGAGCGGGAGAGAGAGAGGGAGAGGAAGGAGCGAGAAAGGGAGAGGGAGAGAGAGCAGCGGGAACGAGAGAGGCAACGAGAATGGGAGGAGAGAGAGAGAGGACGGGAGGAGAGGCGGGATAGGAGAGAGGAAACCAGGGAAGACCGGTCTGTTCGTGAAACGCGGGACGATCGCAAGACAAGGTGCGTACTTGATTTGTTTTCAGGTTTTTGTTACTATCACAACTTTTCTTTTTCTCTTTTATACAATACCACAGATGATACAGATAGTATAGGAATAAAATGACAGAAGTGGAAACTATGTAATAGCAATAATTGCATACATGAATATCATTGTATTTATATAGCGACAGCAATAATTCTCCTCTTCACTCCTTTAGTCGTAAGAGGTCCAGGGTGGAGAGCAGCCCGAGCCCCCGCTCCTCGCCTAAGCGGCCAACACGGGACCACAGTCCAGCAGACAGTGACGGCTACAACAGTGCAGAAGACAAAAGTGAGCGCCCGATTGGCCGAGGGCAGGCCAAGCTCCACCCACAGCCCCTCCTCCCCAGCCCAGTGTGTCCGCCTTCATCTGACAGTAGGGAAAATCTTTTTGAAAGGACACACTCCTGTATAATGAGGAATATCATGCACACCCTTGAATGCACTATTAACTATTTAAAGTTTTGTTTTTCTTTGGTATAGCTTGTTAAAAATGTTTTGCCGACGTCTTTTTTGTTTCACACGTTTCAGTGTTGGCTGTTGTTTGTGTTGCCAGCCGAATGATATCAGTGTGAACAGACATGTACTAAGTCAAATAATACTTTAAAACAAAGTACATGAAACTGAAACGTACTTTCTTGTCATTGCCAATTATAATTACATTTTTCCTCTGGGTACATTGAAAAATGAACATTTACTTAGTTGAGTTTAAACAATTACATTTGTCTTCATTTGACTTGTGAAGGGCTCCTTTACATAACATTTTTCCTTATAGTAACAGCAGCTACCTGAACTGGCAGCCCAGAAATGGTACACAGAGACAGATGGTTGTATTTGACTCATTGCTTAAATGCTTAAAAAGGACTAAATGTAGTTATTTCGTGTGTACGTACAGGTGGAGACAAGCATCGTGTGCTGAGCCAGGTGGTGCGGCCCCAGGAGCCCTTACTGCGTTCTCCAACCAGGGCTGCTCCATCTGATGACAAGCTCGGTCACTGGAAGGATGAGGAGCGCAGGGGTGCCGGGGACAAAAGGGAAGCACGTGGCCGCCATGAGGACCTAGAACCTCGTGTGGAACGTAGCAGAGGAGGCGACAGACGAGGAGACCACCTTTCAGACACTCCATCTGATTCTCGTAGCAGAGGCAGAGATCAGCGAGAATCCACGCCACCTCCACCTCCCTCAGCCCTCACCACCTGCAGTGACGATAGAGACACTGCTGGCTCCCAGTCCCACGAGGAGGGCAAAAAGAAGACAAAGTCACAGAGAAAGGGGCTGAAGAAAGGTCGCAAAGATGAAGAGATCGGTGGTGGCAGCCTGACTGCTGTAGGGGACCGTTTCAACCTTGAGCCCCCAGCCAATGCTTCTGCAGATGGACCTCCACCCTTGCACTCCCCCAGAAAAGCAGCCAAGAAGAAAGTGCTTGACAGAAAGAGGAAACGAGGAGGAGAATCTGATGTATCTGATGAGGACAATGCAGCTCACCAGCCCCATTGTAAAAGAAAGAGAGGTCCCCGGACCCCACCACCCTCAATGAGGCCTGATCACCGTGGTACTGGAGGCAACACAGAACCGTCTCCACTGTCCAAAATGGACAACTTCAGTGACTGGTCAGATGAGGAGGTCACGGACAGAGGAGGACCACTGGAAACACATGCTCCTTTGGCTCCTGCTGAGCCTCTTAGGAGAGGTAGTGGTCCCAGGTTAGGCAGGGATAGGGAGAGGTGCAACCCCCCACCCATTGCCCCTCTACTCTCCCAGGATCCTCCAATGCTGCTGCAGACTCTGACTCCACAGCCCCTCATGTCCCAACCCCTGCTCCGCAAGCCTCCTCCAGAGCAGACGCGCAGCAGCAGCATGGGGAGCAACCAGAGCCGCACATCATCCAGACACCTGCGATCACCCTCCAACGAGTCAGCCCACCGTGACGACCTCCAGGGTCCACGATCGCGCCGGGGACGGCTGCAAGGTACCAACTCTCGCGACCGGGACAGAGAGAGAGAAAGAGAACGAGAAAGGGAAAGGGAGCGGGAGAGAGAGAGGCCGGTTGTAAATGACCCTCCTGGGGCTGAAAGGAAATCTCGAATTGACCAGCTGAGGAGAGGAGAGCCCAGCCGCAGCACCTCATCAGGTAAATACACACTCACACACACATCATGGTAAATGCATCAAGAAACAGTATCTTACTCTGTAAGAATCTGTGATCTAACCCTTACTTATACCTGTCTCTGTTGTCATACAGACCGACAGGATTCTCACAGCCACAGCTCCAGACGCAGCTCTCCTGACTCTGAGAGGCAGACCAGGTCCAGGTCCCGCGCTGGATCCTATGACAGTCGAGAACGGGAGAGAGACAGGGAGCCTTTTGAGCGAGAGCGGGAACGAGAACGAAAGGACCTCCGGCCTCAGCAGCAGCAGCAGCAGCAGCAACAGCAGCAGCAGCAGCAGCCCTTGCTCCTCCAACAGCCCCTGCAACAACAAAGAGACTGGGAGCCCGAATCCAGGGATTGGCCCAACAGGGGACGAGAGCCCCTGCTTATGCGCCCTGGCCGTGAACCTCTCCTGAGGGAGCGGGACATCAGGGACAGGGAACGCTTACTTCCTGAAGGACTCATCCAGCAGCACGAACGGGAGCGGGAAAGGGAGCGGGAGCGAGACAGAGGTGAAAGAGGCTGTGACCGAGAGAGGGACAGGATGATGATGATGGACCTACCACCTCATGGGGACCCCAGGGCTCCAGTAAGAGGTGACATGAGGGGAGAAATGAGAGGAGACCTGCGAGGGGACATGATGAGGCAGGACAGGAGTGACTATGAGCCTCTGCTGCCAAGAGGGGCCTTCAGCCCTTCAGAGCCTGAGAAAGCGACCAACAGTCACCACCTCATGGCAGAGCAACGAGAAAGGGAGCTGGAGAAGGCAGACAGCATCGACGGTAAGAAGCTCAAAGTCTGCATTTTTATGTCTTTAATCTATCTCGTGATGGATTTGAAGTAATCTGTGTGCACCATGTACTCAGGAGACGATGATGGTAAAGAAGATGACGGCCAGTCGGTCGCATCTGTTGGAGAGGAGTACGAACCAATCAGTGATGATGAGCTGGATGAAATTCTAGCCGATAGCCAGAAAAAAGAGGATCAGCAGGACGATGAAAAAATTACAGGTACCAGGAAGTACTTTTATCATGGAGAATATACATATGGTCTATTATTGAATTTAATTTGTTGTCCATAATTTATTGGTAAATTATATTTGCTTCTGCTTCGGGGATGATTAGATCCATTTCAAATAAAGTGCAAATAAAGAATTTACTGGGAAACATTACAACCTGAAAATCATTATCTGTATCATTAGAAACGCTTGTGTACAGATTTCTATTTTTATACAATAGATCAGATGTACCTTGTAAATGAAATCCTTAAATGCTAAATCCCAACAGGTCCCCTGGATGTGATCGATGTGGACTGGTCCAGCCTGATGCCCAAACAGAAGCAGGAGCCCCGTGCAGCAGGGGCAGCTTTGCTCCGGTTCACTCCTGGGGCTGTGCTTCTCAGGGCTGGCATCTCCAAGAGACTTGCTGGGCCTGAACTACTGGAGCAAGTCAGAGAGGTGTGCAAATCTGAGTTGGATGACCCAAAAGGTGAGAGAGAGTATTGACATCATTGAACCAACAACTTTTTTATTTGTCACTGTTTGATAATTTTGATATTTCATTATCTTTTTCTAATGTTTCACCTATTTTGTATTTATAACATGACCTCATCTAAAACTCACTTTTACTTCCATCTTGATCAAGATGCTGACAAGTTGTTTGAGCATGACCTCGGGGCTCTGAACATGGCAGCCCTGAACAGGCGGGTGGAGAGGGCAGGTTTACTGAGCAACCTTGGGCCCTGCTGCAAGGCCCTGTGTGCCCGCAGGGACTTTGCCATCCGCCGGCAACTGCTAAAAAATGACAAGGTAGATGCCGTCCTGTCACTGATTTGTATGAATATAATATTGACCATCTCTCTGTTTATCTGAGCTATGTTCTCAAAAGCTTTGAGTTTATCAGAGAAACATCTTCCAATCTTGATCTTATTTTCTTCCTCAGGGCCTTACAAAGCAGTACCCCACTACACCTGTAGTAGACAACGAGCTTCTGCAGATGAGTATGCGTCTCTTCAGAAGGACCATGGCTGGCCAGGCTTCAGTCTCAGAGAGGGCCGACAGTGGGTCGGCACCAGCAGCCGAAGTTGCTGAATCTGGCAGTAGTAAGCTCAGTACAGCACAGCCTGAGGTGTGTGTGTCCTGAAAGAAATGGGCTTATTGAGTAAAAGACATGAAAGGCTTCTCATGCCTTCACCTCCTCTAGCCCCTAACTCTCCATTTCTCTCTTTCTAATTTCAGTACATACATAGCCTTTTTAGATGCGAGAGAAAATTAAGAAAAAAAAACAAAACAGCAAAATTGTGAATTTCTCATTTATGCGTTACATGTTCTGCAAATGCTGTGCCATAGACTATTGGACATTTTAGCCTATGGAGGTGTGTAATGAACCATGTATGACAAACATAAAACACCTAAAATGACTTCATGTTTTTTTGTGCGTTAGTGTTTTAGAGCAGCTTTTTAACTGTCTGTTTCACCTGCCTAACCAAGTTCAAATGACTTTTTTGATTTCATATATTGTGCATTGGTTATTACAACTGTGCATTAAAATTGTTAGATGTTGATTTTTTGTAATGGGTCTTTTGCTTTGTATGAAATGACTGTCCAGCCTTCAAATAATGTCACACTTGATTGTTGTTGTTACTGTATTTGTTTACATCATATCAAAATATCTGCAGAACAAATCTATAGCAATTCGCTGCAGAGAAGTTTCCGACCAGCAACACTGAAACTGAAACATCCTGCCGGGACTTGAATGAACATTTCTCATGAATGAGCACTGCCAAACTATTCCTTTACTGAATGTAAGTTGTTAGAACTGTTAGTCTGTGGACACACTGTTGCTTTTGCTTGATGTATTTGTTTTGAATAGTTTGGCAATGTCTCCCTGAAATGAACTGAAGTGAGTGCAGAGAACATGATAGACTGCAAGTACCAGATCTTCAACACTGCCATCTGGAACTCCTCCTTATCCATCCAAAAAGGAGCCAAAATGCTCCTGATAGGAAAAGACCCTAGAGTGCTTAGGTTTAAAAAAAAAACCAAAAAACAAAAAAAAAACTGACAATAATTAATTTGAATTTCACATCTTGTTTTTGTGCCCCAATGGTTGATCGCCCAGAGTCCAAATAAAGACTTGTACAGGTGGATAAACAGAAGCTCTGGAATGTGATTGTATCAACACTTGAAAATAGCAGATTGTGCGTACTGTGAGTGCTGGGATATCCAATGGACAAACCAAACCAGTGTTGCACTGAACAGTTTTATAAACGAAATAAGAATGGAAAAGGTTGTTAAAAGGTTAAAGATGTTAACTTAGAAACCTGGATTCAACTTGACACCTCTTCCTGACCATGAAACTGTGATTTGAAATCTAAGTGACATTACAGACGTGCAGAAACTGGGCTCTGATGAAGCCCATTATCTTTAAGTCCTTGATGTTGGTAGACACTTTGCTTACGTGTTTCTTTTCCAAGCTGTGCAAGTACTGATATTGCTAACGCTGTATTTTTTATTTTATTTTTTTTTACTGTAAAATAAATGTAGAATGACATTTTTAAATTGTAATGACATTTTGCCAAATGAGGGCAACTGAGGACTTAAAGGAATTCAGATTTATCAAGATTTTATTACCATAACGAGCTATGAAGACAGCCATTAGATGCAGATTTTCCATTTTGAGGTAAGTTCTGAATTCGAGAGATAGATTTGCTAAAGATTCTCTTACCTTTATGAATAAGTTTTTCATTAAGTATTTTCACAGTCCTACAGAGGAGGAGCTATATTTTGCAGATTTTAGCGCTGAGCTTTAATATCTTAATGAATAAATAACATTTTATAATGGCTGTGAATATTTTTTTGTGATTTGATACCAGTGTTTCATGAAGATTGTGTCATCTGGTTCTAGATACCAATAATCTTCTAACAATTACTGCATACCTCACTGTATATGTTCCTGGCAAAAAATTTGTGTCCATACTTTGTTTAAATAGTGTGATCATACAAAGAAACTTCCTGTGTTAATTATGTCTTTAAATCTTTACATTTAAACAAATATTTGTAAAATTATTTACTAGTTTTCGTAAGTTTATATCATTTACTATTTTTTTAAACCGCAAACCATACAATTGTTAACACGTTGAAAAACGCGAGTTATCGAAACTAGGAACCTTTCACTTGTGTATGTGTTGTTAACAGGCATCGAATGAAACGGACCGGTTTCCTTTACCCACAATTCTCTGCTTTTGGTCCGTCCTTCCGACTTCCGCCTCATCAACGAGCCGATGTGAGTATTTTCTCCGGAATTTATATTTCTACAATCTGACGCCATCCTGCGATATTAACGATGCTTTTGAACACATATCGCATCTAAAGATACATATTAGTGTCGCACTGTGTTTTATATGAGGTTTTTGTGGCGGTTGAACGTCATTAAAGATGATTAATAGCGACGAATGGTAGCGCCCCGACTAACTGAACCGGAGTGACTCCAAAATGCCATTGTGGCCATTTGTTGGTCGTCCTGTCTTTACGAAAGATCGTATTAGATTGATTAACTTCTAATATAAATCACTGGTGTTTGTCTGAGTTCTCGTTTGCTTCGAGATACGTGCTAGTTATTCAACCCTTTAGCCCGCGGTAAGTAATAATGGTGAAATAGCTTAGCGTTTCTCTGATGGAGGAAAATGGTGACAGGTTAAAGTTTGCAGAAACATATATTCTCGTCTAAATGGCTAAACTCCTGGTGCTGTTGATCCAAAGTTGGCAAAGTGTGGCGAGTATTTCACAGTTTCCGAAATGTTCACATGCTCTAACAGTAACGCACGTTTGTTGTTTACAGATGGCCCCAACCAAGAAAGGAGAGAAAAAGAAGGGGCGTTCAGCCATCAACGAGGTGGTGACCAGAGAGTACACCATCAATGTCCACAAGCGCATCCATGGAGTGTGAGTCCTGCAGGGACACAGGCTGTGGTTGATGTCAGGGGAATAATTGCGAAGCAGTTATTACTGTATCAGCTGTCAGTTCACTGATACTTATTTTTTCTACTTTTTATTCATAGTTTTCCTAAACATCTTGCTTCTTTTGCAGGCATAAGAGTAGGAGTAGTGCTTGAAACTAACGTGCATTTACATGGCTTCAAGTTGTGGTATCACAACCAGTATTTCATACATGTAATATATGACACTGAAATATGATCTGCCACACGCGTGGCACTCTGAATGTAAATACTCTTACTAAATCTGGAGATTTAGTAAGAGTATTTACATTCAGTGAAATCAAAACTTCGATGTGCACAACTGATGAAACAAGTGTTGAGTTTGTTTGATAAACAACTTAATTCATGTAAGCACTGGAAGTGATTAAAGTCTTGTTTATGCTATTGTCTTGCAGGGGGTTCAAGAAGAGAGCTCCCCGGGCCATCAAGGAGATCCGCAAGTTCGCCATGAAGGAGATGGGAACTCCTGATGTGCGCATTGACACTCGCCTCAACAAGGCTGTGTGGAGCAAGGGTGTCAGGTGAGATGATGTATCATATCTGAGCAAAACTACGTTGTCAATGAGGGCTGGATGAATTTCAATTGGATCAGACCTTCTTTCATTGCACCGTGTCCAGTTTGTACTGCTTTGTTCAAGAGGGAAAGGTGGCGGTTTGTATAGGGCTTCTGTGAAATGGCATGATGGAGCGAAAATGACTAGTAATAGCTTTTCTTTTTTGCACACAATGTAGGTCACAGTTGAAACGTGCATCATTTACCAGCGAACTGCCACCTGCTCCGGTATATGGTTAAAGAAATTTTACAACACAGACAAAAATAGTTGTATTGTAAGTTGTACTCTCACTATTGTGCCATTTAGGGGTCAGTACATCTCTCAAATTCTGTAATGGAAATTGTAATATAAATGTTGAAAGTCCTCGCTCATACTCAGACATGAAGTGTTTTACTGAGAAGTCACTGAAGAAAAAGAATGTTGCTCAATGAATTAATGACATTTGGAGGATTTTAGTGTGAAATTGTTTTGAGCAAGGTATTGAACACTTTTCTGGTTCAGTACTATCAGCAAAGAGACTGCATTACACAAGAAAAAGTCACTGTTCTCAGGTTAGTCTGCATAAATTGGATACTTTTTACCCTCTCTCAGTATTTAAGGCTGACGATGAAAAATTGAGGATCAGTTTCAGAACATAGGATTTTAATTTACCCTGATGTTCTTAGCATCTGAATGTGGGTTTCATACACAAGGTTTATGTCTGTGGCTCACTGCTGAGGTTACAACATCTAGTCGGGAGCCAGTGTAAAGGTTGCTGCAACCGTGTTGCGGAGATGGTAACATTGCGTTGTTGTGCAGGAACGTGCCGTACAGGATACGCGTCCGGCTGTCCAGGAAGCGTAATGAGGACGAGGACTCCCCCAACAAACTGTACACCCTGGTCACATACGTTCCAGTCACCACATGCAAAGGTAAATATGCTCCTCGTGGATTTGGTCATTAAAATAATGAAGCAATAAAGACATTTCATTTACCCTTCTCTTTTTTTCTCCCAAACAGGCCTGCAGACAGTCAATGTTGATGAAAACTAAATTTGTCCCCTCTGCGAGTGGAATAAATGGAAATAAAAAAGTTCTTGTCTTGTGTCTTTATTATAAATCTTATGACAGGGGTGAGGAATGATTGCTCACTAATATGAATTCCACCTTGATCACCTATTTTTTTTTTTTAAATATAAGTCAGCTGTTATAGGGGCTCGGCCATTTGTTTTATTTAAGGACTGAGCACTGATGGGATCTGAATGTCAGTCATATGGACGGTTAATTTGAGGAATTGATGCTGTGTGTAGTTGCTGTTTGACAGAAGAGTGCAGCCCACATACATACAACTGTATGAGCTATATATGGTTAATTTCTAATAATCTTCTTAGGTTTTAAGTATTTAAGTAAAGTCACTGTCTGCAGTCTGAGATGACCCACCTGTTCTTCACAAAACGGCGCAGGTATATTTATACTTTGTTTTTATTTATTTAATATTTAGCTGGGTTTTCTTTTGTTTGTTTTGTGGGACAAATTAAGGAATTTGAATATAAATGTAATGTCAGGTTGCCGCCGCCGCCACTAGGGGGAGCTACTGGTTTTGTTAGTCGGATGTTGTGAGGAGCAGGGTCGCAGCAGCTTGACGCTATGGCATCGTCTGACATTTTCCACAGAGTTTGTGCAGCTGTGAAGTTGTTGTAACTCAACAGGAAGGTAATACGCCGGGATATTTCTCTGTCGTGTCAGCGTGGACGTGTTGAATTAAGCCCCCGGGAAAGACGAGCTCCACGTCTGAACGCTGTCTGGGGGGGGGGCAGGTGTGGCTAGCTGGTGTGCTAACCAGTTAGCCCGGTTAAATACACTCAACAACAGCTGCTGCATTTGAATGAACCCGTGTCAGTCGATGATAGCGAACCACAGCAAACAAACTGAAAGCTGTAACATCGGCTTTAGGTCATTAACAATATTCGTCTCGTGGCTGAGCGAGGGTAGCTCTCCAGCTAACTTGACACGTAGATAATGTGATGTGTAGCAAGGTGTGGTATGTTTGTTTGTATTGAACAGGTTAGTTAGATGGGGTTAACAGTCAGATCCGGCTGTGTCCCCAGGTGTAAGCGCCGCTCGCTGTTTCCATGGCCGTCGGCTGATGTGCGGAGCGATGCGGCACCACTGGCTGCTCCTCGGGGCTTGCGGCTGGGTGCTGCTCATCCTCATGTTTGTCAGCAAGTTCATCAGCTTCAGAGCTGTAGATGGTAAGCTGTTACTCTTATGTGCCGGACTACGTCCTGACAAGTTACAGGTGTTTGAGATGCTCTAGTTTGTTGTTGGCAGACTATGGAGAGAGGGTTGGTGGTCCGAGCTGGACGGTGCCAGGCATCAAGGTGGTTAAACCCATCCCTGTTTCCAGCCCAGAGAAACCTGTTTCAAAGTCATCAGATCAGGTAACCAATAAGATCAGCTGCATATTAATTCAACGGGATCGTTGCATTAATTTGAAACAATATCACACAGGTTCTCTGCAATGATGCCACATTAAATGAACGAGTTGTATGTGTTTGTGTGTCTCAGCCTTCAGCAGTACCCACAGCGGCAGATTGGCAGTCAGTCGTTGACAAGCGACTCGAGCTGCTCTCAACTGTATGTAAGAACAGCAGCCTCAGGAATTTGACTCATGTCTCCATCAGCAAATTTGTCCTGGACCGGATCTTTGTCTGCGACAAGCACAAGATCTTGTTCTGCCAGACGCCTAAAGTAGGCAACACCCAGTGGAAGAAGGTCCTCATTGTGCTCAATGGTAAGTGTGGACTGGATGAAGGTAATAACAATGCACATGTTTGCTAAAATAATAAAGAATCGTTGATAAGCACGCTCGCTGTACAAATGGGTAAAGCATGACGGTAATATTTGAAGAATTAAACTTCATGACTTCATGACAGGAGGTCATTTTGTTTCTTCAGCTAATTAAGTTATTTATGTTGTTGGCAGGAGCATTCTCCACTGTGGAGGAGATCCCAGAAAACCTCGTTCATGACCATGAGAAAAACGGCCTGCCACGCCTGTCATCACTGACGCCGCAGGAAATAACTCACAGGTTAGTTTAGAGTTAACGCGATGAATGTGGACTTCTCTGAGACAGGTTGCGGGATCTGCTAGTGGTTGCAGTGGTTGTCCTCAAAACTAATTATAATAATGATACTTAATTGGCACAATTTTCGCCCCGCAGTTGCAGATAGAGCATAATCTCTAATCTTAGTTTAGTGTGTAATTTGATCGTTTGTGAGAAATGTCATAAATATTTTTGATGGTCATTGAGAGCGTCTGTTGTATGCTGTGACAATTCAACCAGTAAATAAAAATTTCATCCTTGTTTTGATCCTCAACAGATTAAGCACCTACTTTAAGTTTTTCATCGTGAGAGATCCCTTTGAGCGCCTGATTTCTGCATTCAAGGACAAGTTTGTGAAGAACCCACGCTTTGAGCCTTGGTACAAGCACGACATCGCTCCAGCCATCATCCGTAAGTACCGCAAGAGCCACCGTGACAGCAACCTTGCTGCCTCTGGCCTGCACTTTGAGGACTTTGTCCGTTACCTGGGTGATGTAGAAGGCCGTCGCCGCGTGGACAGACAGTTTGGCGAGCACATTATTCACTGGGTGACATATGCAGAGTTGTGCGCACCCTGTGAAATCCACTACAGCGTGGTTGGCCACCATGAGACACTGGAGAAAGATGCCCCCTATATTCTCAAAGCAGCAGGCATCGACCAGCTGGTGTCCTACCCCGCCATTCCTCCAGGCATCACCCGCTACAACAGGACCAAGGTGGAGCACTACTTCTCAGGCATCAGCAAACGAGACATCAGGCGTCTCTATGCACGTTACCAGGGTGACTTCCACCTGTTTGGATACCCAAGCCCAGACTTTCTACTGAACTAAAATGATTAACACTGACTAAAAGACACGTTTTCATATAAACTCCTCTCAACATCTTTGGTTTAATGAAACAGAGCTGTTTCACAGCTGACTTTGTGCCAGAAAACTGGCAGACCTGAAAGGCTTGTATGCAGTAGATCGCACACTGTAACGTCTTTAGTCTCTTTTGTTGGAGAAACTGACTTGTAATTGTGATGTTGACAAAATTTTCAATCGCTGAAAAAGTGCTGGAGATGGGAGCTGTTACTGATTCGCGCGTCGAAAGGCTGTCGTGTTATGTTGCTGCAAGAGATGGGATGTTGGGACATGCATCCAGGGATTCAGCAGTGATTAAAATTGATTAAAGAATTTATGGAAAAAGGTCAAGATAAATGTCAGATACAGGTCAAGTGGAAAACATGTTTACTACCTTATATTTAATGTTAATGAGTGAACTATATGTCAAAGAGGTGTATTCTAATGCTAGGGATACAGGCCCCTCACCCTGTAATGTAGCTATTATATTGCACTGTATGGATCACCAGTTTCAAGGATTCATCCTGTCAACGATGGCTGTTAACAAGGCTGTACGTTTGACACGTGTCCACTGTGTCTTTTCTGGACTTCTTGCTAGCATGCTAGTCATACGCAAAGATAAGTCTATATCATGGTTGGAAACATATTCGGACGAGGGGAGTGACCAGGAAGAATTTTGGACCGACTGAGAGCACAGACATTTCTGTGACCATTTTGCATTGATGTTTTTATGAACTACAAATCAGCGTTAACTATTTTTTTACCATTGATTTTTGCGTTATACAAATGTATTGTACTCTTTAAATGTCATGAAATAACATCAAAATGGTAAAAAAAACAAACAAACAAAAAAACTACCTTTCACACTGAAACAAAGACCTCGTCGTGCTGGGATCCATACTGTAGCCATTGTTCTGGTTGCTCTGCCTTGTTGACTTGTTTATTCAGCTGGTATCAGCACTGGGACACTGATGAATGAAAGCTGACCCTGAATTTTAAAGGATCATTTTTCTATCAGGAATGTACCGTGTAAATGTTCTTAACATGACTTGCAACTCAACATTTGTATTACATGTTGCTATTTATAATATTATTAACTTGCTGACTAGTGGCACAAGAAGTGTCTCGGTTGCAAGACAATAACCGCCTGGTGACCTTTTGGACAGGTCGTCGTGATACGAGGACAACACTAGTTAGTAATAAAGTTCCATGTAAAAATAAAATTTAAAAAAATGTGCTCAATTTTTACTTCTGTTTTTTTACTCTGTTCAGTTTCTTTAGTTTTCCTGGATATTTGCTCTCCTTCCAACAATAAATTTAAGTGGTAATGACAAACATCCACAAGGTGGCAGTAAACCATTCAAAATGTAATTGATCATCACAAACCCTGTTGAACCCTTGACTAAATGTCACCACACAGAACTGTTGAATTGAACAGAGGAATAAGGGCAAAACAGTCACTTCATAGCCACCTGTTGGCAGCAAACAGACCAAGCTGCTGGGCAGTGGGAAGGGATTTATATTATCAGTGCCATCCGTACAAGCTTATCTTATGGCAGATTTAAGTTGATTTACAAAGCTTAAGCATTAGTTGAGTGTCTTAAGTATAACCTTCGGTGTTAGGGCTTGGTGCTCTCATGCTTGTGTGGGTTTGTGTGTGCATGTGTCTCCCCACTGCCAGGTTACGTCTCTCATCTTGCCTGACTGGTTCGTCCTGTTAATGTCGTTTGAATGTGGAAGTTTGTTTAACCAACAGATTAACTTTGTTTGAACGTTGCCTTGTGGAGTTGTGATAATAGCTGAGACAGTGCAGCTGAACATTTTTCCTCTGTGTAGTGGCCCTGCTTGTCCTATTAACACACTGCCTCACGTTTCAGTATTGTTAGTAATTACCCACAACTCAGCACTTGGTCTATACAATACCACATCACGATATACCATTGGGTGCACTGCTGACAAGGCCTTTTAAGAATTCAGCATCCTCTACATTGATTTACCATAATGGGAGGCTGAGGGTGCAATTTAGAAAGAAAACAGACTGGCAGCATGGATTGAGCTCTCTCAAAATATTATATATCTATATCTCGATAGATATAGATAGATATCTATCTATCTATCTATCTATCTATCTATCTATCTATCTATCTATCTATCTATCTATCTATCCATCTATCCATCCATCCATCCATCCATCCATCCATCCATCCTTTGCTATTTGAAGAGGACGCTTATCCCCACCCTGCTCCCTATACTCTGGAGTCCACTGGCATCACATACATAACATCACCCCCGTGATTGCACACTTGCCACACCCATGATTACTAATATTGACACTGAAGCCTCACATGCGCATGTCCGTGAGGATGCTGTGTGGTGGGGGGTCCGCTCCTGTCTGCCTCCATTTATCATCCGCCTTGCTGAGTGCCAGATTGTATATATGCAAGTATGCAGCCTGGTGTTAGAGCGCGAAGCCAGTGAGGAACAGTGCAGTAAAGTATTTTTTTAAAAAAACCTCAGTGTCCATGCTTGATTATATTGAGGCCCAGCCCTTTTCTTTCTGTGTGAAGCCGACCGGCTTCCTGTGTTTGTGCGGTTCTCAATCAAAGCTCTGTCAAGCTAGACAGAAGCAGGCACCATTAAAACGGAAATGACTCAATTTTACTATCAACATAAAAGGAAATTAAACCAGTAAGAGCGTGAATAAATTAATGATTGATGATGATTTATATCATGAATGTAACTTGACATAAATGTATGAGCGTTTAACTAACTATTTTGCTTCTCCACTTTGTACATGAAGCATTTCTGATGTTCTTATTCATTAAAAAAAAAAAAAAACGGCTTTATTGAACAGTATCTGAACAAGTAAAATCTGGCATAAAGTAACTGTATTTACCAATTTAAATAAAATACACATTCGTTGAAGTACTATATTAAAGCACAGTGTTAAAGTTATTTTAGTTTAGGGACATCCTGCCACTAATTACTCCACTATATTTACTTGAACTTTACTTACTAATTGATTTACAGTCTTTTACTCTAACTATAATCATCAAATTAATTATGATGCGTTGTTATAGATCATACGAGTGAACTTGTGTTGAAAAAGAAAACTTGCCTTGTTCAGCAATTTAGTATATTATAGTATTTAGCAATTTAAATTGTATTTTTACTTATAGCATATTTTGCTCATAGCATAGTCCTTTAAATAACGTTGTGAAAGAAACAACAACAACAGCAACTAAAGCAATAACTTCATGGTTTAAATTGATATTTCTCTCCATATCCCATTGACGCGAGAACAATGAAAATGAGGCTCTTATGTTGAAAGCGTTGAGCGGAAGTCTGGGTTTCCGGGCTAGCTTGACACCAGTGGCACCAGTTAGGAGAGAGCGGACGGGGAGCCCGCTGCTGCCACCTCAACATGGAGTAGCGAGACCCTCGCATTTACTGCTGAGAAGCGGATCCCACGGGGAGGAATAAGCGACGGCCTCCGTTCAATTTATCCGCCGACGAGCCCGCAAATGATACAGCAGCGAAACATTTTCAGCAAAAGCAACGGAAAGCTCGGCTTTTATTTGAAAGATGGCGAACGACTCTCCAGCTAAAAGTCTAGTAGACATAGACTTGGCTTCATTGCGGGTGAGTGCTGCCGAACCGAGCCTGTGTTTTTTTTTTTTTTTTTTCCCCCCACTCTATCTTTTATTTCACGTTACTCGATAACGACTCTTCGTGTGGCTCAAACGAGCAAGTTTCAACCTGTGCTCCAACGTCTCTCCTCGTTAGAGAGCTGAAGTATTGAAAATGACCGTTGAGCCAGAGCGAGGTGTTGCCAGTGTCTGGTTTTCCTTTGTTCGAGATGCATTTGGCATGTAGGGTAAACCAGGGCGCAACAGCTGGCTCACTGTGCACAGTGTTGTCTATAAATGGTAAAACATTCACGTTTTTTTTTTGTTTTTTTTTAAAAATGTATTTCACCTGAAACGCATTTCTGTCCTTTTTTCTTTTCAGGATCCAGCTGGGATATTTGAATTGGTGGAGGTAGTTGGAAATGGCACCTATGGACAAGTATACAAGGTTGGTTGGAGGCGCAGTGCATGGCCTGTCCTGTTTTCACAGTGGAGGCTCAGCACAGCCAATGTTTTTTTTCTCTTTATCAAATCTGGGAACAAAGGATCTGACATTAAAAACACTGTTGAGGTGCAGACGATGCCATGTGCCACCACAGCACTGATGGGTGAAAGAAAGACATGTAATATTAGAGTTGCTAGTAATTGTGATTTGTTTTGGCATAAGTCTGATCAGAGGCTGTACGCTGTGCAGCTGGGAGGGTGTGTAAAGAGTGAATCAGACAGTCTACAGTCTGATGCATCACCAATCTTGCATCACCTGTCTCGCTGAAAGGTGGGTGAGGAGACAAGGATGGAGAAACAATATCTGTCACCACATAAATGTGACCTCATGTTTCAGTTTTTTTTGTCTGCAGCTACAACATCTTTTTTTTTTTTTTTCATTTTTGTTTTTAACTAAACCAAAATTCATATCCTGTTAAAATCAGAACTTTTCCACTTCAGTTGATGGGAATCTCACTCTGTGGGCCATCTGCTCTCGGTGTCACGTTTCTCTGTTGAAAATTAACATTGCGGCTGTTGAAAGACATTGCCAAGGAGGGAGAAAGGCAGCGAGCGCTTGTGTTGGAGTCAAAGATGTGGTCATTGTGTTTAGAGTGTTGGCCTTGGACTTGAGAGTTGTCTGTCCTGGGCTTATGTTGGAATGGGCCTTGTTGTGTTGTTACCGTTGCAGTTAGCTCATCCATTTTGTTGCTTACTTCTATATGTTATATGTTAAGATCTGTTGAAGCACAGAACAGACTATTAATAGGCTAGTACCCGCAGGCTAGCCAAAAAAACATCAATTTGCTTGTGCACTAAGCACCAAGCTAAGCTGAGTATTTAATTCTACCAGCCCACAGTGCTCCAGTGACCTGCATTCAATCCCCCAGCGCACTGAACTCCCAGGATCTGCCCCCGCCTCTGCTCACAGAGCGAACCCATCTGCATACATGTGCTCATAGGCTCACCACACCTGAAATCGGCCAGTGCAATGTAGAGAGAGAGAGCGGATGATTGTCACTAGGAAGTGTGATGCTCACGTGCTATCTTCCCACCAGATGGTTTTGAGCCGGGCGCATGGGGCAGAGAATTACTGCTTCTCCCTCTTTTTGTCCCTTTAATCTCTCGCTCTATTCACTGTCCAATGTTAATTCTATTTGTGAGTGCTGCTGTGTGGGAATGGAGCTTTTACAAGAGAGGGCTGTCAGATTAGCCTGCAGTTGACACAAAGACATGGTCATAACAGCCTGCACAAGATAAGCCAAACTGTCCATAGCGAAGTCATTGCTCACTGTAGCCTAATGCCGATGCTTGCTGCAGTGGCTGCTTGTCGATCAGCTGTCGATCAGCGCGTCGCCTGTCATGTTAACAAGTCAAATGAGCATGTGGCCTATGAGCATGTGCAGTAAGGAGAGTGGTGGTGGAGGCAGGGTTGGGGGGTGGGGTGGCTGCAACTGGTCGAGGAGCAGCTGTCCAGTTCCAGACAGAACCTGCCGGCCACTCTCACAAAGCTGAGTTTGTCTGCTCACTTTTTTTGTGGTCTCTCAGTCAACTCAGTCAGTCAGATCCACAGAAAGGAGGTGTTTGTCTGCAGGATTTCAAACACCAACTGACTGAATAATCACAACAGCCCCCCAACTGAAAATGGGGTGGAGTTTCTTCTCCCTCTGAGGCTTTTTCTGCTTTGTCAAGCACTTGGTCACAGTTTGCAAGGCCCCTTTTTGATAACACAATGCGACCAAGCTTCTTTGCTCTTTGATTTGTGGTGACTTTTGATTCCTTGGAATTTTTCATTGTTTGAGACTACATAAACCTGAATGTATGGTCTCGCATTGAATTAAAGGTTGTATTTCACAATGGGAGTCAAATGCAGTTTTTGCAGTTATATTTTTATTTTTGATGAGCTAATCATAATGGACTCATCAGTCTTTTTACTCATACATAAATATCCCGCTATAAAGTGGAGATTATTTATTGATACTGAACATTTTATTGTAATAGGAGATGGCTGTGTTTTTAAAAACAACACCTAGAGGTTGTGAAATGATAAATTTCCTTGTGGACAAGCGCTGGCAGCTGGCTTCCACTGTCTGGTTAGATTTGTAGCTCTGTTCATTTACGCTTTGATCAGATGGTTCCTGATGGAACCCGTAATCTTGGCAGTTTTAGACTGACACTTATTTAACTGCTGCTTGCTTTTAAAGATTTAATATTTGAGAAAGTTTTGAGTTTGAGCAAAAGAAATTATATTTCTCAAAGAAAAAAGTGTTTTGGTGTTGATACTGAACCTCAACTATTATAATTTTGGCAAAAGTCAAATAATACTTTGTGCGATGAAGACCTATTAATGATGGCCAACGATAAAATCCCCCAAAAATCTATTTATGTTTCTCTGCTGCGTTGCACTGCTTCCGGCTTTACATGTTATCCCAGAAAATTAAAGAACGGAGCTGCTCTCTAAGACCTGAATTGCCATGTCAAGGTTCTTGTGGCCATGCTGTGCTGTTGGCTCTCCTGCTGCACTCTGTGCCAAGCGGGCAGCCGTTGCCCCTGGAGGGCCTCCAGATTACAGTCAACGTCTGAAAACACAGCACAGCAGAATTTGACTGACGGCCATAATGAAAATGACGTTATAGCTAAAAAGACCTTTTTTTTTTTTTTTTTTTTAAATCACTAGATTTTTGCTTCAGCCAGCTGGGTGATGGAAATCGAAGCCTGGCTCTATAAGCAGATTGAACTCACTTTCACTTGTGTATCATATTATCACCAAAGTGATTAATCAGTTTGAAAAGTGCTGTAGTCATAGACTTGTCATCCATAAAGAAAATTTATTGCAATATTTTTTTGTATTTTTTTTTGTATTTTTTTTTTAAACTGGCAAAATGCTAATGCAGGCTCACATTTTGAATTTGGAAGCTGCAAAAGCACAATCCCTGTCATTGCATCCGGAGCCATGTTCCTCACTTAAGTTTAAATGGTGCAGAAAAATGCCATTAGTCTTTTTTTGCCTTATAAACCTGGAACATGTCAGCGATGGATCTGTAATACAGTGTAGGACTATACAAGTCTATCGCACACAGTTTCAAGTCTTAAGTTGTTTTAAAATAATGCATGTATATCCCCACTGCTCTTGCACTGCACAAAGAGCTTCTCTCTGAGTTTCTGCCCCTCCTTCATTCTTTATCAGCTGGCTCTGGACCAGCTGGCTCAGCAGCCCATCTCAGGTGCCTCACACTGGATATAGGGATTAAAAAAAGAGACTAATGATAACACAGAAGAAGACATAATTCCTCAAATTGTGCATGGTATGCAGGGAAGATTTGCTCTGCTCTACAGAATAGCCTTATATAGTCAGGCCTGAGGCACCAGAGCCCCTGCTGACCTGCCTCCTCGCCTCCCTGTCTGCTATGCATCCATGGGGGATGCCAAGACCGTACCCACTAGTATTTTGATAGTGTCACATCTATGGTTGAATTGATTGGATGCAGTAGTGTCTCTGACAATCACCAGCAAGTTAATGTGGCTGAAAACTCACCAAGGCATAATCACCAAATGAAAGGATGATTCCTTTAGTAACCTTACTTGCTCTCTAGGACATGATATCATTGGATGCTTTCAAAAATGAAGACAAATTTCTTCCAATAAGCAAATCCAAGAGCAGCTCATGCTTTGGTCCTAAAGCTCAGCAGCTCCTCCCCTCCCAGGGCTGTCCTCCACCTCCTTGTTTTTCCCCCCAACCTTAGGGGCAGCCTCACCCCTGCCCTCAAGATAAAAATCGCTGTCCTCAGGGGGCTAGCTACGCCCGATGGGCACACAGGGTGGGAGCCGGCGTTGAAGAGGGAGTTGAACCTCTTGTGCAATCTGTTAAATGCCTACCAGTGCCATATGGCACTTGGCGAGACTGGCGCTTACCTCGGGGCAGTGGTTTTTAGTGACTAAAGCAACAAGGTGCTTTGAGTGTTTGTTCAAAAATGAAAGAAATGGAAGATTGTGGATTTTGTAAAATAGGCTGGGGCTGGAATCTTTCATGCAGTCTGCACACATGTGAAAGATGCTCCAGGTTGCTCACCATTCAGGGGGTGGGAGATGTTGTTTTTGAGTCTTCATTATTATGTTAAATACTGGATTATTAGATTTTTCCCACATAATAATTATTGTTATATTTTGAGATTCCTGTACCAGAAAGATTTAATTAACGTTGACAACATTAATTAAAATGTGCAGTAGGAAATAGTGAAAATGATGATATAAGAATTTTTCAAAACTTGCAGATTTTGTGCTTAAAAATCATGACTGATGGCTTTCGCTATCAAAAATGATTGATCATTTAATATGCAGGACTATAGCCCCTGTGTTTCTCCAGTAATGAGTGGTTTAGATGCCCCTACTAGTCCTTGCTGAAACAGGGGCCTGGGTCCCATATTGTGTCCCACTCACGTTCTTTTTCAATTATTCACTCACTGTGTTAGCATGCATGCTTGTAAGTACATTCATCTGTGCTCTTCTTGAATAGTAAAGAGGCGTGATGTGTGAAAAACTTGAGCTGAAGTTCAAGCGCTGAATGTCAGACACACATACACTCATCCACTTTGCATCCTCTCTAGCTAGCACAGTGTGCGTCTCTTTTGTCTCCCTCTCCCCCACAGTGACCCTAACCCTAATGGGTGTCACAAGACCCACAGCGTTCCCTGACTGGCCACGCTGCCTGAACAAAACTCTCTGTGTTTGTCGCTCGTTGCCTGTGTGTTTGCGTGTGTGTGTAGCTCATCGAGGCACCTCATTACCCAAGCGACGTCGAGATGAGACACAAAGGTGCTGGCAGAAGAGACAGTCTCTGGCTTGTCGACAGATCTTTTCTCTTCAAGATCACATTTCCTTCAGAAATCTATTGTTTTTATGTGCTAATGTGCTGGAACAAATAGATCCTCTCATGTAATGGGGACACCTCAGTCCACATCAGGGACGGGATTTTCTCCAGAGTAAACTCCCCACGCAGCTTGCCTCCATTCATACCATATCCAGTTGAAAAATGTTTCTGAAACAAACTCATTCTCTAGTTTTTATGTTGTTTTAATTATATCGTAGCACGGCTGACACACTTATCAAAGTATGCAGCCTTTGGTTATTGCCATTTTTATTACTTTCGCATACTTCAGATGTTGTTAATTCCTGTTTTGTCATGAGGAGTGGCTCCACCGTGCAACTCTGATCAATAGATGTATAGTCTCATCACACTGGATTCAGACTGCTATTCAGCTTTCCGTGTGTGCCTCCTCTTCCCATTCACGCATTTTCATGGGCTCATCGCGTGCCTCCTTGTCTCAGCTTCTCTCCTCTTTCTTTTATCCTTCACTCACTTCACCATTTCTGTCTCTCTACCTCTCTTCTTTGCATCCTTGTCTTTGCCACATCCATCCTTGCATCTCTAGGGAGAGCTGAAGTGGAGGCAGCAGGGCTGAAGCTAAGTGTGTGTGTGTGTGTGTGTGTGTGTGTGTGTGTGTGTGTGTGTGTGTGTGTGTGTGTGTGTGTGTGTGTGTGTGTGTGAGAGAGAGAGAATTGGGTCGGTATGCCACAGCAGGATAAAGTGGTAGAGTCCAGAGAGGCAGGGGCAAGGCACAGCCCTGTATGTCATGTGCTGCTTCTTACTGCTGATTGATCATTTCTTTCCCCAGCATTCGTTGGCTACATGCTACAGAAGTGTGTAAGCAAGACTTAAAATGGACTTGTGGTTTTATGTGTTGAGTTGATGCATCTGTCCTAAAGCTTCCGAAGGTAGTCAAAGGGTGTGACCTGCCTGTTTTTCACCTTCTGTACACCCACCTACTTTATCTGCCAGTTCAAATGTCACCTCAGATCTTCACATGACCCTTGGTGAGGGGTCATACATCCCTCATTACCACAATTCTACTGCCAAACCACAGCATCCAGCAACTCTCTCCCTCCCTCGCTGTGTGAACTCATAATATGAAACCGAGTTTGTTTTGCACCTACATGGCTGGTTAGAAAGCATGTCGCTCAATTTCAGCACTGTGTTGTATAATGGCAGCTTGAAGTAGATTGACCTGGTTAGAAAGCCAGCCAGGGTTTTGAAATAGTCACTAAGTGTGATTGATCATGCATTAATGTGAAAGATGGGAGGGAGGGAAAGGCTCATTGTGTTCTGGACAGTCAGGATGCAGTGGATACGAGCCTTGTAGGAAAGTGTATGGGAAACAGTACTCCCCCGTCGTCCACACCGACTCTGTGGGCAGACCACTAACGATACTGCTGAGCATTACAATCAGTCCACCCTAAAACATGAATCGCTGGTTTCCTAACAGTGACCTTAGACAACTGTTTTTAATTTGTGTACATTTCAAATCTGGATCCCCTCCACTAAGGGTGAAATATTGTTAATATTTGTGACAGCACCTGCTGTGTGTTTTCTTCATCTGGCACAGTGTGTGTAGTTCTTAGTTCATACATGCTTGTGAAAGCATGCTCATTAATGGGAAAGTTCACTTTCGACTAACCCCTTATGTCAGCACCCAGTTTGATAAAGCACCCTCGCTTATTCAGTTTCTAGCATTGAGTGAGATTTCTCCACAGCACTGTTAATTGAGCCCTTGTGTATTTTGTTTTAGGGTAGATTTTAACATAATGTCTCCAGCTCTGTAGGCAACAAGTCAGTCAGTGGTTTAGTGCAGAGCTGGAGAGAGGCCAGCAGCACATCTGGCCATGGTTAAGAGGAGCTGTGATGGAGGAGTGGAGACGGAGGCCAGGGAGGGCTGGGTGATAACTCAGTGCCTCAGATAACCCCTCCGGAGCCACGCCTAGGTGGCTGCCATGGGGGGCCCTTGAGGGCCGAACTGCAGCTTTCCTGCGACCGTCCCATTACCACAAAGGATCTTTATCTCGGGGCCCCAACCACAGAACTAGAGCTTAAAAGCTCTGACAACTAGCTAATTGTCAGAAAATGCAGTTGTCAACAGTTTTGTAAATGATTAAGTGCCTTTTTAAGGACAGTGTTTATAACTGTTGCTTTTAGTCTTTTTCTTCATATGATTGTAAATTGAATATGTCTGTTTTGTACTGTTGATCTGACTCGACGTTGGATTCAACTTCTCACTGTCCTCTGACATATTTTATATTATTTGATCAACAATTGATCAGTTAATCATAAAAAATAACCAAAAGTAATTAATATAATATATATATATATATTAGAATTAATATAATAATTAGTTGCATTCCTGGTTGACATTGCTATCATGTGGTGTGTCAGTTCTGATGGGATGATGAGTTAAGTTAGCACAGAGCACAGTGGGACATGAGGCGACATATTACTGTCTCCGCTTCCAAGATCTTTTTTTTTTTTTTTTTTTTATGACAAAGTTCAGACCAGAAGTATATTTTATTTACTTTGATCCCTCTTTGTGTAACCAAATGATTCTCATTGAATATCATTGTGAATGAGAAGAGCATAATTCATGGATGAGAGGTCTCCAATAACCATAATAACTTAATCATCATGTAGTTATTGTAGAAAGCCACACAAACAAAGGAGTGCTGGATCCAGATATTTGTTCTTTTTATGTGTTTGCAAAGACGAAATAATAAATTCTGATATATTGCCAGATTTCTTTAAACTCTCAAAGACCCAGAGACACAGTAATGACAGATAGACATGAAAGGGAACTGGATTCAAACCCTGGCTGTTGCAAGAATTCAGCTTCACTATGTGGTGTGAACTCTACCAGATGCCCAAAATGACTGATATATTGATCAAGAACATACTCTGTTAAAAGCAACTTTTAAAATGGTTAATTTATGCTTGCATCAAGAATACATGGCTGGGAAATATACTGGATCTGATGTTGACTCTGGTCCTGATTTTGTTTGCCAATTCCTCCTAGTTAATCATAGATTTGCAGGATCTGTTGAGCAAACTTGGCAGCACCCCTTCTCCAAATACAACTTTCCAAAAGCTTGCCTGTTTTAATTTGTGCTGATCCACATAATTTGTTATGACTCGTGCAGTGTAGTGTCGCTCCCAAAGTACCTGCTCAGTGTTTACCTTAGTTCAAGGACAATGCATGGATGGTGGGAGGAGATAAAACACGCCATGAAACTGTGTGTGATGCATTCATCTCATTACTCATGTCCAATGTTGTGTAACCTCGGTTGTTTTGTGGTATCAAAACGCAATAACTTTGTGGCCTAGATAACCGTATCTCCACCCAGAAGCTGAGAGACATCTGGGTTTATAAGAGCATAAATCCTTCAGGCTCACAGAGAAGGAATCATTGGAAACAAATACACTGCACATTCATATCCTCACCCCCCGGTGTCTATTCCAAACCAAGTCTTTAAATCATAAATAAATCCTCTTTAACCAGGCCTTTTTGACAGGCTGTCAGAGGTTTACACACATTTATCTAGGTTCTGTCAGCTGTGAAATTACAAGAATTAACATCTTTGGTTTATTAACAGTCAAAAAGAGTGACTGATGGAACTATTATTGAGTTATCTGGATGGCCTTTCTGTGACTCTGTCTCTGTGTCCTTGGATCAAAGCGTGCTTTGTCTCTTAATAGTATGAATTTGAGGTTGATAGCTGCAGAGCCGAGACAGACTTGCTTCTTGATTCTTCAACGTGTTGACCTTTATGCCCATTTTTTGACTGCAGAGAGAACCCATCTTACACGGACAGTGAAATCTGACACCATTTAACTTCTATAGGTGCAGTGTTCCCACCTGGTTTTATGGGTGTGGGCTTGATTGCTTTTAAACAACGTTGCTTCCTATCATAAGAGAAAAGAGTAATAGTGGCAGGAACGAGTCAGTGTTGACTCTATTTGAGTTTTTTTAGCGCAAATAAATATGGTCATTCTTCCTGTATATTATTAATATAAGGCTTTTCGTTATTGATTAACCTGCTAATTATCTCCTCAGTTAATCGATTGGACATTTGATCTGAATTTGTGAACTATCACATTTTCAAAGGAGCCTAGGTAACATGCTGTTGCTGCGGGCTCGTGATTAACCCAGTACAAGATTGTATCACGCTAATAATGTTTTCCCCCCAGTTCAACGATAACAACAGTATTTGTATTATCAAGAAAATAAATTTAATTTCAGTTTAAACTTTTATTCATGGTTTCATATATTCCCTCTCAATTTCTGTGGTTGGAAAGCAACGTGTGCAGCAGTGAAACCAGACCAGAACCAACAGATGCGAGATTGAGAGTGTGTTACTGAGACGGAAACAGTTCTCAACTAAAGTTAATTTTCGCCTGATCTGTTGGTCTGAAAAATGACATGGAAAAGACTCACACCTGCTGCTAGTCTCCTAAAGGGAGAGGGAGAAACCATGTGACAGGAAATAATAAAAATGAACCGTCTCTATTCTCAGCCATCTAACTAAGAGTGAGTAGAATGGGACCATAAACAGAAAATAAAATGTTTGTTGTACAACATGTATATAAAGCTCAGGACACCAGCAGAATCTACTGGTCGTACCAGAACAAATGAGGCAGGAGCAGCAAAACCGCAAGAGTTATTTAGTGGAAGTATTTGATATTTCAAAAGTGATAACTGCTAATCAATCATCAAAGTGGTTTCAGACTAATGTCCTGTCATTCGACTCAACAATACATAGTTACTTGTAAATTACCATAACATGATATTGTGTGTTGTGGCATCACAACACGCTTTACAAGTAGAGTGTGGTCTTTTTAACTACCAGATGTTAGGAGATGTGACTTTGTGATTGGATTCATCTGCAGAGCGACAATGATCGTGGGGAAACTAGACCTATGACAAATTAATTTTAAAGTCGTAATGCAGGTGGGTGTGAGGTTGACTGCTGAGTTCCTCTTGGCTACACCTGTGACCTGCGAACCTAGCAAGGTGGAGTGTGTCAGTGCTAGCAGCTAGTGCGTGGGGAGCCGACAGCCATAATGTCAGCGTCAGTGTTTTTGTTGCGGTGACCCCTGGGATCAAAGTGAAGAGGATTAAAGGCATTGTAAAGTGTCCCTCTTATCCTGCTCTCCTGGCCAGTGAAAAGAGAGGGCCCCTAAGCCGACATGGCTTTTATTGTCATAATCCATACAGTTTCAATTGACTATGGAATGCACTGTCTAAGATGATGGTGTTGGTGATGGCTATTCATGTTACTGCAACCGCGCACGAGGTCTGTACAGTGTTTTGAGATATGTGTGTCCGATACAGTTGCTGCAGCGACCATCAGATTGCCACAGTGTCACTGCAATGTTGTCCCAGACAAAAGGGGAAAACCCATACTCATCTGGACCAGCTCCCAAAAATGTTCCGTCTTTTATCTGCTCTCTGAGTTGGGGGTGGAGGGAGGTCGGAGAGAGAGGCCTCTATTTCGGTCCTTTGTTTATGTAAGGAGTGGCACTGGGGTGTTAGGAGAGCACAGAGGTCTGGGAATGTTGGGTCTATATAACTTGGGAATAACAAATTTATCTGTGCTGTGTACTGTATATAGTAAGTTTATGAAGCCTGTGGGATACGTGTGTCCTGAGATTGTGCTCTTTGACAATGGTAACTATGAAATTGTTGATTTTTAGTTGACTGATTACCATGTGAAATTGAAAGTTTTATTTAGATTTATTTAAGCCAGTTTTCATTTCAATAAAATGAAATAAAATGAAATTCAATAAAATGAAATAAAAGCAATTACAAATGCAACTATAAATATTATAATATTTATTAACATGTCAGAAAATGTAGTTTCCCAGATCTTAAGATGAGTTTTGGGTTATTTGTTTAGTTCAATCAGCCCAAAACCCAAAGATATTAAACTTAAGTAAAATGAAGAGATGAAGTCAATCCTCACATTTCACATCTATCCTTTATTATTGGAAAGGCAATGATCCAAATACCTGCAGGTTAATTACTTGTCAAGTTAATGCATTTGATCCGTGCAGATTCACTTGATCAACCGATTAGTACAGCACAGTGAGTCAGAACGCTCACCTCTTTTTTTTTTTTTTTTTGGTTTCTTCACAGGGACGACATGTCAAGACTGGACAGCTGGCTGCCATCAAGGTCATGGACGTCACAGAGGTGAGGCTGGACTGTATATTGTTTCAGCTTGGACACCACAGTGCAGGCATGTAAAGCAATCCTCTGCAAAGACAGGAAATAAAGGCACAACATAATGAGATAGAAATCATCTTGTTTGACAGAATATAACTAGGTATTTGCTTGTTCATCTGATCTACTAATCTTAAACCGTTAAAAACATTGTATCCTTTGGTATGTCATGTTTTTCCAGTCCTTCCAGAGAGTTGCAGATTAGTCATTAGCCAGGTGTTTTTGTTGAGCTTTATGTTGCAACTTCAACACATCAAATGGAGGTACACTGGGATAAGGATTTTGTTGACAATTTCAATTCCTGAGGAATGATTTTTCTTTATTCTTGTTTTTACGATTATTATATCTCTATAATGTTCCAATGCTCTATATATGTTCCAAAAAAAATGTTAAGTGGTCTAAAAAAAATCATGGATATATTTGAGACTTTGCTTTTCTTGTCTGGTTAATATTAACATCTATGGACATTCCATCACAGAGAAGAAAATGCCATGCTCTTTAATGACACCCCCCACACCATAATAAACAGCAGGGAAAGAGGCAGAGGCAACAGGATGCTTTTGAGTGAAGTGCGTCATTGAGCAGCCAGAAGGCTGCCCTCATCTGTGTGAGGTCCTGTCTGATGATGAGAGAAGCCACACAACCACACATGCACATATGCAGAAACACAAAGCAGAGGGTTTCAGTGTAGCAGAGAAGGCCAGCAGGGCCAACCGCCCACATGGCCATAATAATGATGGAGGAACATGGGCTTAATCACACCATACGTATACACACACACACACACACACACACAAAATCTAAAGTCATCAGATAAATTTTACCAATGCATCACAAGCAACTATTGGACCCTACATGACCTCGAGAAAGGCTAGTGACGCAGCAGACAGCCTGTCTGCCCTGACTTGCCTGCTGCCACTCCTCACATAAGCCTAAGTCAGGATGAATCAGAGTTCATACACTTGACTGATTTGTTATCATGTATAACCAGTATCGAGAATATTACCCAACTGTTTCCTGTTCTGTGCGACAGACACAAGGTGTGCCTGCCAGACATGAAGCAACCTCCAGGCAACAGTGCTTCTGTTTAAAGGAAATCATTTGTCACTTGAGGTTTCACTGAAGCTTAAACCTTTACTAAATGTGGCAATAAAGAAACAGTACTACAATAACAGGAAGCCAAAGTGCTAGACGGTGTTCTCCATCACCTCTATAACAACACGAAGTGCACACTATGTCAAGATGTATGTTGAAGCAGTACACCTTAGGCCAGAGCTCGGCTATATTCAGTACCTAACACTGACTGATACTAGGCATGTGCCTTTGAGATTAGACTGTGCTAGTTAACCTCCCAGACAGATATCATAGCCCATCACTTTGCAGCCAAGGCAGATTTTTATTAGCTGCACATGGTTGACTGATTCATCATGTATCGTCACCACCAAAACTGATTCAGCTCTCTGAGATTTAAATTTAAGTGTGATTACGAGTAAATTTGTAGGCATCGACCAATATATCAGCGTATCACAATGTGTGTAAACAATAATGCACAGTTTCATGTGATTCTCAGTGTTTCGTGTCGACTGTGAGCCTTCGATTTGAGCCTCTGTTCAGTTGTTCTGTTACCTGATGATCAGTGTGTTACTGAGGCCATGTTGCGCTTTCTCTCTCTCTCTCTTTCTCTCTGTCTCTCTCTCTCTCTCTCTCTCTCTTTCTCTCTGTCCTGGCTGTAGAGCTCATCCACAGGCATGCTGGCTTGTCCAGTGTTACTCTGACCCACATTCTCATCTCTGCTCCACATTCTCAAATCCAAACACTCCTCTTCTCCGGCCTGAAGCTAAAAATGCTTCTCTACTTTGAGAACCTATTTTGTTATATATTAAAGGCATTGTCCAGTACTCAGTTTGGGCAGAGAGTGGCTTCGTTCTTGTTTGTGTTGCTGCTGTGTATTGTAAACTCTAAAGGCCACGTTTGTTTTTGTGGCTTTAAATACTTTTCCATCATTCTGGCTTTGTTTTGAGTTGCCATTTTGTCATGTAGATGATGTTTTCCCTTAAAATATGCTAACTTACATTCACATTGGTTCACATTTGCTTCAGTTTGTTGGCATTAATGTTGGTAAAGAAACAATCCCAAAAAGCAATTGCTTTAGGAAAGTTAGATTTTCTCTTTGATTTGTGCCTTGTATAATATCTTCTTGACTAATGTGTAAAGCTCATTTGTGATCTCGCACCACAGATTATAAGATGTGAGCTATTGCTTGTCAAAATATTAGTTTCTCAGATATCCTCTGCACCGTCAATTGACCAAAGCTTCTCTCTCTCTGACACACATCTTCATATGATTGTGTCTGTCTCTCCCTCACCATGTGACTGGATTTCACAGTCAGGAGTGTGATGATCCAACAGCTGCACAGCAGAAAGGGGGAGGGAGGGTTGGAGGATGATGGGGTGGAGAGGTGGGGGTATGCACAACAGAAAGGCTTACGTCAACTCAAACGAGTCATGCAGCAGCAGTATGGCCTCCTGCACAGACAGCCAACTGCCATTTTGCTATGGGTGATGCAGTGCACACTAAACAATGTAGTAATATTCCCCATTCCCCATTTTTTTTTTTTTTTAGCTGTGTAGCCTCATGATAACTGAAATAAAATTCTGATAATATAAAGAGGCTAACTCTTGTTTTGTCGTCTGCAGTGATGATACTGTACAACCACCCCCACCTTTGGTCTCTGTCCCCCTCCTCCCGATGTGCTTTCTCTAGGAGAGGCCTTGTAATCTTAAAGCAAACCAGTCGTGGGCTGATCTCTGCATGTGTTCAATTAGCGTGTCACTGTTAATCATTGTCAAGTTGCTATTGGGTACAAGCAGGGAGTTAGCACTGCAGCTAGTTATGACCTTTTTATGAAGACGTGATTGTGGACAAGTTCACTCCTACTATTTGCACTAAAGGCTATTTCCAGCAAAGACTAAACACAGCATGAAAACTACATCTGGCATCTGATTTAGCTTTTAAACTCTGCACGAACCCACTGATTTCTGTATCGAGGTGGCCTTCGGGTGATTATCATGCCTGCACATTTGAGTCAGTTTGTTCACCTTCCATCCTTCCTGCATTTATGCATGATGTTTTGTTATTATATCAATTGTATTATTTTAAGTTTCAAACCTCAATCAGGTTAATGTTAGTCTGTTAATTAAGCGCATCTGTGGGGGATTAGCCATTGATCTAATGTATATTTATTGTTTTTCATTTCTTTTTTTTTTTTCTTTAAAGAGCTTATCGATAATGGCTACTGTACGCATCAACTCACAATGGGACTCAGTCATGCATCATTAATCCCCAAACAAAGGAACCATTTGCCAGTAAATGAACGACTCGTACTGCATTGTTACATTCAGTCCTAGACATGAATAAGGCCGGGCCAGGCCATGCTGAACCTGCAGAGTTTCAGAGCTCCACACTCCACACATGAACCTAAATATAAAAGTGAATTGATTTTAGATGTGAAATCAAATGTCAGTCAAGACCAAAAGATGATTAAAGGCTGATGTCCACACAGTGATTGTTTGTGTTTGTTCTGGAGAATCTTTATGATGAAACAACAGCTTCTTTTTAACTGGTGTGTGTGTTCTTGTGTGTCTAGGATGAAGAGGAGGAAATTAAACTGGAGATCAATATGCTCAAGAAGTATTCCCACCATAGAAACATAGCCACCTACTATGGGGCTTTCATTAAGAAGAGCCCCCCGGGACACGATGACCAGTTGTGGGTAAGTCCTCAAATCCATCCGAGAAAATGAGGTTAGGTAAGAAGAATGAAAGGAAGCCGCGTTTAGGCTCTATGATATTCCCTATTTTTCTTTTCTCCCTAACCTCCTAGTTTTCAAAGGTTTACTAGTTGATACCACCGTGGTCTCTTTATCTTCAGGCAGGGTCATGTAATGAAATTATTATTGGTTGATCAGGTATTGTTGACCTATCCTGTGATGATTCATATTTTGTATCCGTCATGTAGTTGGTGATGGAGTTCTGTGGAGCTGGTTCGATCACAGACCTGGTGAAGAACACCAAGGGGAACCAGCTGAAGGAAGACTGGATCGCCTACATCTCCAGAGAGATCCTCAGAGTGAGCGCTTCTTTCCTCTTTCCTCTCCTCTTTCCTCTCTCCTCTCTCCTCTCACGCCCTGTGTCTGTCTCCTCCTCAGGGTCTGGCCCACTTACATGCCCACCACGTCATCCACCGTGACATCAAGGGCCAGAACGTCTTGCTGACTGAGAATGCTGAAGTCAAACTAGGTGAGAGCAGCACAGATCTCAGATCAGTGTTGATTGAGTTGAGAATTTACACATTTGAGCTTTGTTGGAAAAACATGAATCAATCTTTGGTCCTCAATCAAAATAAGTCACTTAAGCTTCAGTTTTCTTCATGGCGACCGAGGTGAAAAACATTTTTACCTTAAACTCACTTTGAAAATCAGCACTCCAGATTTCCCCCTCTTCTCTGGCTACAACTCACCTTCTCCTCTGAGCTTCTTTTTCTGCACAGAAGTTTCAGCAGTGGCCAAGGATAGTTATTGCTTTCATACACTTTCAAAGTATGAGAGCGGTGCAGATGCATGATGTAAGCTGATGACATCCTTTTTTTTTTCTGTTCATATTGTAGCACCAGGCACTGTTTGCTCCATCTGTCATCATTCAGTGTGACACAGATTGAGACCAGGACTTTACTGGAGGCACCTTAAATTTCTTTCCAGAATAGAAATGACTTAATGTCCAGTGAAATAGTTTGTCCTGCAAAGCAGTAAAAAACTAATTCTCTACCCTCTTCAAAACTAGTGTGTGTAGTAGATGTGTGTTTTCTTGTAAAACAAATAAAAAGCTCATCGCCTTGACACCTTTTTAAAGTTTTAATCCTTATTATTTCAGTCCTGATTGATATGGGGGTTTGTGGATCATTTGCAGCACCAGTTCCTGGTACACAAATTGAATCTGCCACAAACAATAAAAACTGCTATCTGGAGTGGTAATTATACGATGTAAATTCATTGACTGGCTCATTGAATCGGTGAAAAAAACGTCAACCACAAATAATATGGAAATGACATGAGTTGTCAGAGCACTAAAATGCTTCTGCTGTGATTGATCAAGCCTAAAAAAAAAAGCCAGTGATTGATTATGATTTGACCTGCAGGATTATGCGCAGGAAAACCACAAAATGCTCCAGACCCCAGTTTCTAACATCATTCCCAATATTGCTGACTGAGTTATTATTACTCTCTCCAGTGGACTTTGGGGTAAGTGCTCAGCTGGATCGGACAGTGGGGAGGAGAAACACCTTTATCGGGACTCCTTATTGGATGGCACCTGAGGTCATTGCTTGCGACGAGAACCCCGACGCAACATACGATTACAGAGTAAGGGCCTCCGCAGAAGACGTGCCGTATTTGTGTAAAGCGGGTGTGTTGTACCTGTCAACGTCACGATTTGTCTTGTCGTAGTTTTGGTTAACGGGTGTCTTTCTTTTGCAGAGTGATCTGTGGTCTTGTGGTATCACAGCTATTGAAATGGCTGAAGGAGCACCACGTGAGTCCCAGTTTATTTTATTGATTTTATTTTTGTGTCACTCCAGTATCTTGAATTCTTGTTGATGCTTGTGTGCTCCTTCTTTCAGCACTTTGTGACATGCACCCGATGCGCGCGCTCTTCCTCATTCCTAGAAATCCTCCTCCTCGGCTCAAATCTAAAAAATGGTGAGTACCACCCAGAAGGATGTTTTCAGTGTACACACGTGAGTATTTCTGTCCTTTCCAATGTTCTTTTTACCCTAATACGTCTTCATTTATCAAGATAGGCCATAATATTTCCTGCTTGGCTTCTATGTGCACTCTGGCACATTTTGATGTTAACTCTGACTTCAGACCAGGCTGCTACAGGAGCTTGAATCGTGAGCTCGGCTTTTCCTCGGTGCTTTGCTGCTGAGCTGAACATCTGTGGTACACCTGCTCTGGCAGACTCAGCCTCTCCTGGCACACACTACAGAACTGCTCAGTGCATGCACTGCAGAAAAAAATCAAACCTTTGACTCTTTTTTTGAGCTGTCATGAGGGCTAAGATGAATTTTAAAAACTTTAAAAACTGATATTTTTGCTATCAAAGCAGATCCCAACTGAAAAGATCCAGATGGACCCTTCAGTGTTATCGATCCTATTTTGTGTAAAATATTGATTTGGTCTGCTGTTGTCATTTCACTTTTGTGTAATTAGAAGTGAATCTAACTGGTGCAGCAGGTGCAGCGATGATGATAATTTAAGTTGTACTATGCCTCATATTTTGGTTTTCATGGTGAATTTCTGATGAAGGCTTCAGTGCCGCCTGTCCATTTGCATAAACCTCAATTTACACTGAGAAGCCGGAGGCAGCTGTCACGCTGTGGAGCGTTGTAAGGACGGTTGGGTAATTTGAAATCAGAGCTTGTTTGCAGAAAGTTTTACTTCGTATCCCTGGATATGCTCTGTCCTTGAGTGGCTGAAATATTTGTCTGGCTTCCACTGCCTTTTTTAATAATTCACCCCCCACAATCCCCCACAGGTCCAAAAAGTTTTTCAGTTTCATCGAGAGCTGTCTGGTAAAGAACTACACACAACGCCCCCCAACAGAGCAGCTGTTGAAGCACCCCTTCATCCGAGACCAGCCCAACGAGAGGCAAGTCCGTATACAGCTCAAAGACCATATCGATCGGACCAAGAAGAAGAGGGGAGAGAAAGGTGCGTCTGACTCTCCGTGCAGTTTAATCAGTTCATCTGTTTTCTGTGTTATTGTCAGAAAATGTCCACAGTATCTGTTATGTCACATGAGTTTACAGCAGTGGTGAGTTCCTCTAGGTGACTTCTTCCTTTTTCCACATACAGATGAGACAGAGTATGAGTACAGTGGCAGCGAGGAGGAGGAGGAAGATCCCCCAGAGCAGGAGGGAGAACCCAGGTGGGATCCCTTTCAAAAAACCTTTCTGAAGACATTTGAAATTGAACCCCCTCTAATCTAACCCTTCTGTACAAATTTCTCCCGTCTTCCAGCTCCATCGTCAATGTTCCAGGTGAGTCGACTCTGCGCCGCGACTTCATCCGCCTGCAGCAGGAGAACAAGGAGCGGTCAGAGGCGCTTCGCCGCCAGCAGCTCCTCCAGGAGCAACAGCTCAGAGAGCAGGAGGAGTACAAGCGCCAACTACTGGCTGAGAGGCAGAAACGCATTGAGCAGCAGAAGGAGCAGAGGAGGCGGCTGGAGGAGGTAGGATGATATTTTTTCTAGGGCTTGGTCACAGATCTTTGAGTCAAATGAGAGGCTGATGCTGGCAAACAGAAAGATCAAACTGCTGAAAATTATGTTTTTGTTGACAATATATTTCTTGCGTATTGTCCCTATAGCAACAGCGACGTGAACGGGAGATGAGGAGGCAACAGGAGCGCGAACAGCGTCGTCGGGAACAAGAGGAGAAGAGGCGTATTGAAGAGATGGATCGTAGACGTAAAGAAGAGGAGGAGCGCCGACGGGCCGAGGATGAGAAGAGAAGGAACGATCGTGAACAGGTCAGCTTTAAAGTATTTCTACTAAAACTGTCATCAGTGTGTCAACTGAGGAATCATCATGGGTAAACGACCGGAGGCCTTTGTTTTCATGCCAGAAGGTAGAATTTCCTAGTGATGACGCAGTGAGGTACTCAGCGTACAGTGTGATTCAGAGGAAGGAGGATTTAGAATCTGCATTGGCTCAGTTTTTAAAAAAAAAACAAAACAAAAAAAACAACCCAACAAAAAAGGAAAAGGCGTGTTTGTCAGTTCTGTATGGATTCTGATGGAGTGAAGACGCTGCACGATTGACTTTCTCTCTTTTTGAGCGAGATGCCCACTTACTACACTGACTGCTTTGCCTTGATCGACAGGAGTACATCAGGCGTCAGCTGGAGGAGGAGCAGAGACACCTGGAGATGCTGCAGGAGCAGCTCCTCCGTGAACAGGCCATGCTGCTGGTCAGTCACACACATACTCGACTTACAACTTACACAGCACATACACACATTTTTTTATTCTTCCTGCCTCAGCTCCCAGTTAAACGGTCGTTAAGATAAAATGTGTCTTTTGTATAGATCAGGATTACGGTGCATCAGTCAAGCTCGAAAACTAATTTCAGATGTGTAATCAATAAAATTTCCTTGTGTTTGTGGACATCGTGGTGAAGCACTTTAACCCATTCATAATGTTTAAATTTAGAGTCACGACATAATGAAATGGTTCAACTGTTAGTTTGTGGTTTAACTGAACACTAAATATTTTTATTGACAGATTTATGACTAAAAGCCTTTAAGTGTGACGGTGTTGGAGACTGTGGGCGTCATCAGGAGAAGAAACATGATGTTCTTGCATTGTTTCAAGTTTTGTCAGTGAATTACTTTTTTTTTTTTTTTTTTTTTTTTTAATCACAATTCACATTTGTTTTGTATAGAACCAAATCGATCGATTATCACAGCACAACTTTACATAGTATTTCTAAACTACATAGCACCTGTTAGATGTATAATAATACAGAGTTACGAAGGAGGAAATGGGGAAATGTGTCGGAAAATGCTGCTCTCTGTTGACAGTAAGTGGTTAAAACACTGACAGATTTTTAGCCAGCCTAAGTTTGTCAGGTCACTACTACTGCTGGCTCTCCCATCTCTTCTCACCACCTTGAATCAACCCCACACTCTGCATTAGGAGTTCAAGTGGCGGGAGCTCGAGGAGCAGCGCAAGGCCGAGCGACTCCATAAGCGCCTGCAGCAGGAGCAGGCGTACCTGCTGTCGCTCCAGCATGAATCTAAACAGCAGCCTGGCGACAAGACCAAACTCCCCTCAGACCATAGCAAACCTCCACAGACGTCCACCCTACCCCCCGAAAGAGTCCTTACAACACCTCCACAAGCTCAGGCCCTTGACAGCGTTGTTTCTGTAGCGAGGGGCACTCATGAGTCCTCCAGGGCCCTTCAGACGATCCCCGCAGACAGCACTAAATCCCAGGCAGCAGAAAAGCCAGAAAGGACCTACACTGTTGAGACCTGTCCCAGCCCCAACCCTCCTCAGACTGAAACCCCAACTGACTCTAAACCTCCCCAGGCAGAAAGTTTGGAGCCCGATAGGCCCCCCGAGCCTGTCAGTCATCCTCCTCAGCCTATCAGAGAGGTGAACCTCCTCCTCGGCTCTGCCTACCCCACTGCCTGCTCTTTCCAGCTTCTTCTTGCTTGTCTTCACACGGCCTCAGTGACCATGATGATGAAGGTGGTGCGAGTAACAAACAATGGTTTTCTTGAGCACAAACAATTAGATTTACTTTAGCGTTTTCTTTTTCGGTTGCTGTGGTGTTCTTCCAGAGCAATAGCTAATTTGTTACAACGCAGGCTGTCTCAGCCAGGCCCTTTTGAATGAAACAAGTAGGGGGTATGGTGGAGAATGGAAAAACCACAGGCTCGCAACCACTGTTTTTATGTCCTGAATAAAACAGAGTTGTTCTCCTCCACTCTTTCTTGGCAATCGCTCTAACGTGCACTGTCGCTAGTCTCTTTTAAACTAAAACCATGAGGATGTTTGAAAAATTTCGTCTTAATTTTCACTTTGAGCCGACACTGAGCAAGAGAAAGAGAAATAATGAATTTTATAGGTTTGGAAGCAAGATGAAGCGAGATTCCAGTCTCGCTTCCATCTTTTCACAACAATTTATTTTTATTGTTTTTCCCATAAGAATAAAGATGATCGCCTAGGCTTGTATTTTTTTTTATTCCCCATAATTTCACCCTCAATCAAGAGCTCCTCCTCCTGTCATCCCTTTCTCTTAGAGGTTTTCTTCCTCAGGGCAAAACAGAACCACAAGTGTTTTCTCTTGATCTCGGATGGCCGACCTGTGACATTCTTCAATGCGGTTGTTTTGACTGAATGTGTGTGTGGATTGGGCCATTGCATGTGGATGGCTGAGGCCCAGACTAACACGCAGGACGCCCCGAGCAGTGTCTCCCTTCATCAACAGTCCTGTTCCGTGTCATTAACAATGATCTTTCCCTCCATTTATTATAAAGATTTCTAGGATATATTTGTTTGAACAAGTCCTGTCTCCACCTCTGTCTGTCCACACACACACCTATGTCTGTCCGGCTGTCTCAAATTCATGCTTCAAGCATGTGTAATATCAGTGTCATCAGTTGTCTTTATTCTTGGTCTTTGTCAGTCAAATATGAAGGTTCCTGAGTATGACAAATGGTTCCTGAGCAACTGTAATATTAGAAAATCCAAGGAGATGGGAACCATTTTTAATTTTTCAGTAAAGAAAACACTCGACTCAATTCAGACTTAAAATCTGAACTCTGAGCAGTGGTTCCCTTCTCTTTGATTTTCTTTCATTTTAGTTCAATCACTGAAACATTACTCCTGATCCTCATCCCGTCTGTCCCGTACGATTCCCTCATCCCAGGCTGACGAGCGCTACCGTAAGAACATTCAGGGCTCCCCTCAGAGTGCCCCTCCTCCCAAGCAGCCCCCTCTGCCTCCCCGCTCCTCTGAACCGTTCTCCAATGGCGGCTCGTCCTCTGAGGCCTCCGCCATGCACCGGCCCATGGAGCCACAGGTAACTCCTTCCTCCTCCCTTTTTTCCTCTTTCTGCTTGTGCTCTCTTCCTCCCTCACTTGTGCACTCGCACGGTTTTGTGAAACGGAAAAGCAATATCCTTCTGTACTGTTGGTGGCGTACGGAAATGGATCACACAAAGATTTGTTAATTAATTAATGTTTAGATTTTTTTTTTTTTTTTTTTTTAGAAATTGTTTTTATTTTCATCGCTAATAAAACAAATGACCTTTAGTCTTCAGTTACATCTCACACCAGATCAGTGGTTCAGCTCATATCTGCACCTCAGAAAAGTATCTGGGTGGGAACACAAAAGGAAAATTGTTTGTATTATTGAATTAGCCTATTACCACAATAAACCTTTCAGCCAGTAGCCAGTAGTAAAAAGGACAGATCTCGATACTAATGTAATCGTAAAGAGTAAATGTTCATATATATTTATCTATAAAAATATATAAAATACACATTCATTGATCCCATCAATGCTCGTACACCAATAATACTTTTTCTTTCCGTTTGGCAAATTGTATTTAGTCATTTTAAGTAGCGCTTGTGTAAGATGTGCAGCCTTTTAGCTTATTAAACAGGGACGCATTCTTATGGGAGCGGTCAGAGGTTGTAATTTACTAACCTATACTAGAGAAGCCTGCGTAGATCTGAAAGTGGGTCTTTAAATTGGACACTGTGGAGGAACATGGGCTTTCGCAGACGGTTTTCCATCAATGAACAATCCAAGAACACACTGACCCATAAATGAACTTCTACTTTCATACCACTAAAATCCTAACAATTGTTTTTCTGAAAGTACATCCAAGGGAAGACGTGTGTTAAAGAATAGTTCTTAATCTGTACAAAATCCAAAGTGTAAAACCAACCTGTTTTAGTTTCAGCTTCATGTTTACTGACATGAGATTGATAACGCAATGTCGAACTCTTCCTTTAAGCACTTGCCTGAATCTAAAGGCCAGACAGCGAATCGGAGCGAAACACATCATCGTGTCGTGTTGTGCTTTGTCTGCTGTATGCATGTGTATTTATCTAAGCACATGTATGTGAAAAGCCACACACATCTTCCCTCATGTCTCACTGTGTTGTCTGCTTGTTTCACCTCCCCTCCCCTCCTCCTCCTCCTCCTCCTCCTCTTCTTCCTCTTGCCCCCGCTCCTCCCTCACTCCCTAAAAGGTCCAGTGGTCCCACCTGGCTGCTCTAAAAAGCAGCAACAGCGCCGCCCCCTCTCCTCCTCCTCCACCCGTGGTGTCTCGCTCCCAGTCCTTCAGCGAGCCCGGCGGCGTGACCTCTAGCTTTGCACAACTCCACCTGCGTTCCCAGGACCCCCAACATCACCACCACCATCACCCATCGCCCGCACGCACTGACCCCCAGCCCCAACCTCCCCTCCACCACCCTCAGGCCCAGACTAGGGCCGAACACCAGGCCAGCAACGAGGAGGTGCCTCCCAAGGTAAGGAGTTGATGAGGGCCCCCTAGTTCCCACCCTCTCCTTGACTGCTTCCTCCCTCATTCACCTTCTCTCACGTTGGTCAGTGATCATGCTCCTCCACCACAACACTTGTGTTTTTCTTTGCTTTGCTGTGTTTCAGTCTCATTCAGAGTCACTCATCACCATTAAACAGTGATTTACAACTACTATAAGTAATACTAAAGCAGGGAATTTTGCACATAAAATTATTTTATATTATTTTATTTATGGCCCATAAATAACATTGGGAGGTGAAATAATGATCAAAATGCAAAAATAGTGTGTGGACACCAATGAACAGCACGTTCCTCCAACCTAAATTTGTTCTGGCGTGGTTGCTTCTGCTGCAGACGTTCTGCCATCACTGAGAACTGTTCTTCTCGGTTTTTTAATTTTTTTTTTTTGCCTCACGCAACTTTAAGCTGCTCTTGTACATTTTTAATTTGAGACAAAGTGTAATTCAAACGCTATGCTTACGCTGAGTACATAGCTGCCACCGTGTGAGGACCTCTGAATCTGTCTCCTTCAGGTACCAGTGAGGACAACATCAAGGTCCCCAGTCCTGTCGCGTCGAGAGTCCCCTCTGCCATCACAGCCCGGCAACCAGGGCGGACAGAGGGGCGCTGGCGGGTAAGTAAAGAGACCTCGGGGAATGATAAGTCCTGAAAAAGCATTATGATGTTCATTTACATAAAAGGACTGTGGTTAATCATACTGTGCACGATATTACTGAATACTTACCGTTGTGCTTGTTAATGGGGCCGCGTTCCCCGTGACAGTAACTTGGAGCAGCGCCCGCTTTGGGACCGAGTGGAGAAGCTGCAGCCTCGACCTGGCAGTGGCAGCTCCTCCGGCTCCTCCAACTCCAGCTCCCAGGCCAGCTCTGGAGACCGCTTCAGGCCACGCTGTGAGTCCCCTGGTACTGTAACAAGGCTGCATTTCACAGACTCTACTCACTGCTTATTAGTTCATCGTGATTTATTATTGTAATAACACCATTCTCGCTCAAAGGCCGTGCTGTGCTATCTCGTCGCGCTCTAAGTCGTGTGCGTTTCTGTGTTGGTGATTGAAGATCTTTTCAGAGCCAACTCCTCTTGCCCAATTCTGTATCCCCGCACTGAAGCAGCTTCCTTTTGTTCTCTCCAAGCTTCCTCCAAGTCTGAAGGATCGCCTCTCCAGCGGCCTGACAACGTCCCCAAAAAACAAGATGAAAAGAACCTCGCCAGGCCCACTCGACCAGCTGTAAGTCCACTGTTACCAGAGTGCTGGATAACACTGTATAATGCTGAATAGGTGAAAACTGTTTTTCTCCCCATTTGTGTTTTTCTCTATTTTCCTACTACTCTAATTATTCAACCACCTGATGTGTGCAACATCTCATGATTCCAATGGTTCGCGATTGTTGGGGAACCTCTTAGGGTGATGTGGTAAGCCTATTAAATGAGATTAATCACAGCTATGCTATGCTTGCACCATTGCGCCCCCCCCCCACCCCCATTGCATTGTATACTGAAGCGTTGTGATACAAGAACAGTTTCTCCTCTGTGACTGTGTGATTGTTTTCCGCTGGTGTCTTTCCTCATGCCTGCACAGTTTTTTGCTTGTCATCAATAAAATGCACATGGCACCTGGAGGGTTAAGCCCTTTTACGGAGGCTTCCCGAGCCTGGATTTGAATGCAATCACATTTGAATGCAAACACTCTCTCCCTGTTTCCTTGTACTTGTCAGAATGGCTCCTAATCTCACCTGGCTTTGTTGCTGGATAAACTGTGCCCCTTTTGCTTTATGGAACACGACAGGGAAATATCCCTCCTCCCTTTCCTGCTTGACACTGACCTTAAATGACTACATTAGTAAAACGAGCAGAAGGCAGCATGGTTGCGGTACCAAGGAGTAACACCAATTTAGGAGTCCAAGTCTATAAATAATACAATTGGGAAACACTTGTGTGGTATCATGCTGCATGTACCTATTGATCTGCGGCTTTAGGTTTGTCTTAACTGGAACAGGAAAGTGTTATATACAAAGTAAAGAGTTGAGTCACAGTTGTATTTCTCTAATACTTCATTGCGCTCCATTCAGGACCTGACCGCTCTGGCCAAGGAGCTGCGTGCAGTGGACGATGTGCGGCCCCCCCACAAGGTCACTGACTACTCCTCCTCAAGCGAGGAGTCGGGCACCACTGACGAAGATGACGACGAGGAGGTGGACCAGGAGGCAGGAGAGGAGTCCACTTCAGGAGCCGAGGACTCCAGAGCTGGGTAGGTAGAAGCGTGATGATGTCGTTGGCTTTCGGTCTCCACCGTGTGCTCCTTGCTGCTCCTGTTTATTCAAACGTAGTCTTCTCAGCCAATATAAAAAAAGCATTTGTCAGACCCATCAAAGTGTGTTGCATGGCTTCTCTGCATGAATGTTAACAATATCGCAATATCTGGTCATGGACATCAGATATTCCCATGGCTTCTACAGGAAGCTGAGTAACGGGGAGACGGAGTCAGCTAAGACCATGCTGGTCGAAGACTCGGAGAGCGACCAAGCCACTACGCCCTCCAAGGATGGCACGCTGGTCATCAGACAGGTAAGAGGAAGAGATGGGAATGTGACTTACCGAGACTGAAACGTTGAGCTAGAGGCATATTCAGCTTGCATATTGTAAGAAAAGTCATTTTACTTTCTCTTTTGTCCAGCGTCAATGTCCACTCACGTCCACCGTTTTTCTGTTGCTTTTTTTCCACGATTTGATTAAAATTTCAGTTACTCGCTGCTTCACATTTTACATATACAGATGGGGAATCTAATCAGATTGCTATAGGTGGAGTGTAATGTGACCAGCACAGCAGCGGTGGTATTTAAAGAATATGTTGAGTGTGTTGACGGGAGGGTTTTGTTGTGAATTGGGAGCAAATCGTGATATGAAGCAGCAGACTAGCAGACGGGCTACAGCTCCTCCACCTGCCTGCTCCAGCCCAAGTGTGCCTGTTCTTGCTTCCAGAGCACCGTTGACATAAAGCGGTCGGTCAATCTCTCATCTCCCTCCTCTTCCTCGGCCGGCTCCGGTAACGGCCACGGCCAGCCCCCACCCCCCAGCCACGGCCTCCCAGAGAAAAACGGCTTTGCCGGCCGTATACACCACCTACCCGACCTTATCCAGCAGAGCCATCACTCCCCCTCCTCTTCCACAACCATCCCTTCCTCTTCTTCCTCTTCCTCCTTCCCCTCATCATCTAGCCACGCCAGTCCTGCCATGTCCCCACAGAACCCCCTGGACGAGCTCACTGCCATAGAGGTACGTCATCCTCACATCACAGAGACAAACGACTAAGGATGGACAGTTGCAGATGTACAGGCTTCCACGGGCACTAAAGAGCAGTTGCAAATGTTTTTTATCTAGCTTTATTCCAATTGTGGGGTGGAAGTACATTGATAAGTAAAAACACTCCTTGTCACTTTCTGTTAGTGTTGTCTGCCTGGACATGAAGCTCGTTAAGATAAATGATTTGCAAATGCTTTTTTCTCTAGTTATTTTTCAGTGGTTTGGATAGCGTTGACCTCTGTACCTACCCAAGCCTGTACATACCCACCGTCCAGCCCTTAATGGTTGTCGGTCTTGGCCTCTCTGCACCCTATCCTGCCCCCCAACCCTCTGTGTCTTGCTGGCTTCGCTCTGGCTCTCCTCTGCCCCCTCCTGGCTTGGCTGACACCTCTGGTTTGGGTCTTCTGAGTGGCTGCAACCTCCTTTCCCTCCTGCACTTGACTGCATTGCTGTGTCTCTGCTAACACTGATGCCTCCCGGTGGTAGAACGCGGTCAGGGCATGGAGAAAACTTGGCCTCGAGCCTCTCGGGGGTGTGAACTACAAAAGACCATTTCTTAGCAGGACACCGCGGTAGAGACACTTGGTAGTTGTAACAGAGTTGGACATGCCAGGTGTGATGTTTTGTAGCGCCAGCTCGAAGGGGTGGAATGATGACATCTCTAAATTTTAGACGGCAAGAAATCCCATTTATTTTTCATGATTTTTTTATTTTATTATTATTTATTTTTTTAAAACTGCCTCATAACTTTGTAGCAAACAACAGGCACCTTGGGTGGTGGACTGCTCTTCTGTCTGCTTTAATAGGAGCAGCTTTTGTTCCTCCTAACACCTCACAGCAGCCCACGTTTGGATCAATTCTCATTTCCTGAAACACTTTTCTTTTCGTCTCACGTGTTTTGACTGTCAATGCAAGCTTCAGAACAACTAACTGCACAACTGCATGTTTGATTTGTTATAAACCTTAATTTCACCTCAAACGTTACAATCCAAGTTGTTTGTCCCATTAAAAAGTGCAGTTTGTTTGAACACTGTTTTATAGAGGCAGAGCTGTGAATTTATACGCTCGCAACTGAGGAGCCTGTTGCTAATGTGGTTTAAATCAACAGCCATCGACAGTTTTATAATTGTCAGTCAGCGTAGTAAAAAAAAAAAAGCTCCGATAAATAATGTTGGACATCTGTATCGTCGTCCTCAATATTGTGTTTGCTTCCTAAATGTCTTTAATCTCTCTCAGTCCCAGTCAGAGAGCAACTCCATGTCCAAACACAAGTCTTCCTCCTCCTTCACTCCCTTCATTGACCCGCGCCTTCTTCAGATCTCTCCATCCAGCGGCAGCTCCCTCAACAACATGGGTAATTAAGAACCGCCGATGCTGATGACAGAAGCATGTTTGGGTTTTTTTTTTTTTTTTTTTCTAAAGGAAAGTTTTTATGACCAAGAGATGCTCCTACACACATTTTCTTTTTTTCCAGCATTAATGAGACATTTGTGTTGAAACCTGTGAGCTGATGTGAGGAGTCAGGTTGCTCGCTGTCTGGTGCCTTGTACCCTGTGTAAAAGATCCTCATAAATTAACGTAACGGCGGTATCCTGCCTGATGTGCACTTTCTCTGCCTCCCCCCACCCTCCAGCTGGATTTGGGCAGGATGGACGGCTGGTGGACCCGCTGAGGTCTGACCCATCCCGTAAAGGCTCAGTGGTCAATGTCAATCCGGTCAACACGCGCCCGCCGAGCGATACGCCAGAGATTCGCAAGTATAAGAAGAGGTTCAACTCTGAGATCCTGTGCGCTGCACTTTGGGGTGAGTGTATGTCGAGAATCGACGCGCGATGCGGTCGAGATGTGCTCACTTATCTACATATGCGCGTATGTGCGTGACTGTTCCAGGGGTAAACCTGCTGGTGGGGACAGAGAGCGGTCTGATGCTGCTGGACCGAAGCGGTCAGGGGAAGGTCTACCCCCTGATCAACCGGCGCCGCATTCAACAGATGGACGTCCTGGAGGGACTCAATGTCCTGGTCACCATATCAGGTGCAGTAAATGCGCTTCCACTGAACACAAATGTAATGTTTTGTTTGGTTTTTGTTTTCATCGTGCGTGGCCGTGACAAACGTGTGTATGGGGGGGGGGGGGGAGTGCGTTGATAGCCAAGTGTGAGGTAACTATTTCTCTCGCTGCTTCCTCTAAATTCCACCTCCCCCTCCCCGCAGGTAAAAAGAACAAGCTGCGAGTGTATTACCTGTCGTGGCTTAGAAACAAGATTTTGCACAATGACCCTGAGGTGGAGAAGAAGCAGGGCTGGGTCAACGTGGGCGACCTGGAGGGCTGCGTCCACTACAAAGTCGGTACGTGTCCTTATCTGTCGAAGAAAGATCGTTAAACCTGGAATGATCCCGTAGTCTGAATTTAGACGATGCTTTCGCTCACGATTGCCTCACTTCTCCTTTTTATTCCAGTGAAGTATGAGAGGATTAAGTTCTTGGTGCTGGCCTTGAAGAATTCTGTGGAGGTGTATGCCTGGGCGCCCAAACCCTACCACAAATTCATGGCCTTTAAGTCTTTTGGTGACCTGGTGCACAAACCTCTGCTGGTCGACCTGACGGTTGAGGAGGGTCAGAGGTTAAAGGTCATCTACGGCTCTTGCTCGGGCTTCCACGCTGTGGACGTGGACTCCGGTGCCGTCTACGACATCTACCTGCCCACACACGTAAGTGCTCAGCAGAGAGTCTAGAGGTGTCTCGTTTTTCATGCCGTTTACCCTCTTAACGGTGCTTGCCCCCCCTCCACCCCCCAGATCCAAACCAGCATTCAGTGCCACGCCATCATCATCTTGCCCAACACTGATGGGATAGAGCTGCTGGTGTGTTACGAGGACGAGGGCGTCTACGTCAACACCTACGGGCGCATCACCAAGGATGTGGTGCTGCAGTGGGGAGAAATGCCGACTTCAGTGGGTAAGCGGGGCCGTTGGGAAAAACAGTGCGATCCTCTCCAGGAAGAGGGCTCAGTTTGACGCTTATCTGTGGTTTCTGCTGGGGAAACTGCGATGCATCTTAAAACTCCCCCTGTGTTTGCGCAGCCTACATTAGGTCAAACCAGATCATGGGCTGGGGTGAGAAGGCCATAGAGATCCGCTCTGTGGAGACAGGACACCTGGACGGTGTCTTCATGCACAAGAGAGCCCAGAGACTCAAGTTCCTTTGCGAGAGGAACGACAAGGTGAGAATACTCTACTCTTATTTCTCAGATTTGTCTTTATTTTGTTTGGGTCGCAGGGAGCCGCCACACGCTCTGACAACCTTTTATGAAATATCAGCCCACCCACTAGATTGTATATTTTACCTTTGTCGTCAGGTCTTCTTCGCCTCTGTGCGCCCCGGAGGTGCCAGCCAGGTGTACTTCATGACCCTGGGGCGCTCCTCCCTTATGAGCTGGTAGCCGACACCCCGCCAGCCAACACGATGACCGTATCCTTAGCAACGACCAACAGATGACGATTGTGACTATGACCGATGACAATGAACAAGAGAACAGCCTTGAGCGTGAGCCGGAGAAGCTTCTCTGCGGTTTACTCTCATGCGCTCTGGCAAACAAACCATGAATTGGACTGTAATCACGAAAAGAAGCAAGGGATGCGGGTGTGTGTGTCTGTTTGTTTTTTTGGGGGGGTGGGTGGGGGTGGGGAGGCGTGTTCTGTTCACGTGCAGTGTCACAAGTCCACCGAGCGTACCAAGTAAACTATACTACGACGACAGAAACCCCCACGAGCCTCCAGGCTCCTCTCACTCCAGCCTTGTAGCCCAACTTTTGAGCTGAACCCACTCCTCCCCTTCCTCTGCAGGACGTGGGATCTGTTGCCTGTTGATGGTAAATCTTTTAATGTGTCATAGTAAATCTTTGCATCACGTATGTGTGTGAATAGAGGAAAACACTGAGCATGTGAATGACTGACAAAGTGTGTTTGTCTGAAGGGATGAGAGGAGGTCAAACGTGGCCATTGCTGTATTGAAGAAGGCAAATAGTGTATGCGCCACACCTTGAGTTGAAGCGTTCGCGGCCGTGTTTAGTCCAGGTCCCGTTTGGGTGAATGGAACTCCCTAACCCTCCGCGATAGATTTCCACGTCAAGCACGTCACGAAACACTAGTTTGCAGTCACAGTTTTACTCCCGTAAACAATGCTTGACTTGTAAATCTGCCTTCTTCACTTTTTTGCCTTCTCCTCCTCAAAGTGAAGATTTATTTTTTAAGGGACCTTCTGGATATATCCTTTAAAAACAGGGTACTGGATATCAGCTTGTACATACTAATTACATCAACCTTGCGGGCTTTAGACTCTCCTGGGTTTAACTTCTCAGCTTTTACCACATTGCCTCACGTACTGTAGGTTATGTCGAGACAGAAGTAGCCCTGTTTATGACAGCATGTTGCTTTGGTGTTATTAACAAAGGTCTCCCCAGTTTTGAATACACTGTATATTTTGTATGTGACTTGCTGCACATAAATAAAGCATAAGAACACGGGACACACCTGTAGATGAGTTTTAAAGGAAGAATCCACCTTATTTATGGTCAATATGTGATATTTTGTCAAGGCTTTCCAGGTTGTTTTGCGATGAAGCGTTGCAATTTCTGTGGTCAGCTGCTTTGTCGACCACCGAACAACGAAATCGACCCAGAAATGTGAGGTTCATTTCCAATTGCTGTCTTTTTTTTCCCTTCTTCTTCTTCTTCGTCAGGTGGATTTTTCCTTTAACGTAAGTCATAAGTAGGGCTAGGATAAACTGTGAATTAGACGTGCAGAATTAGCGGGTGGCCTTTAACGTAGCACGGAGGCCGGTGGGCAGCAGTGACAGTAAGGGAATGAAGGCAGCGTGCACAGAGGTCACTGAAATGGGTTGACAAGAGGCTTTGAACGTCGCACTTGGACGACTTGAAAGGGCCTCAAGGTAATGGAAACGGCTCAAAATCCTCTGTGAATGGTGAAAAACATTTGGATTTTGTGACTAGTCTGAAGCAGCCACGCGATTGAATATTGGACCTGTTTATTTTTTTGTTCTTTTATTTTGACAGTTTCGGGCTACAGACAGGCAGTTAGTTTACACAGAGCCCAGTCTGGGTTGAAGGGACAAATATGCTACTTTAACTTGACCATCACGCCATCCCAGAGTTGTATTTTTCTTTCTCCGTTTTATTTGATGATTTTTCCTCACTCACTCTCCGAAACCCGAACGACAAGGCAAGACTTGTCTGTCACTTCACATTAAGACGGTCTCATTTCACTGTTAAAATGTCAAACCCATCCTGTGGCTGTGCGCATGTCTGAATGGAGAAAAAAAAAAAAGGTTGACAACGGGACTGACATCTGCAAGATTTCACTCCTTTAACGTAACCTCGACTCTCCGGTACTGCTCTCGGTTAGGGTGGTGCCTTCACGGTCTGAAGGAGGGGCACGCTGAGAGCTAGGGAACATGGGATATGAGAGGCTTTCACTGTCCATCGTCTGTGAGAAGCTGGGAAGGGAAAAAAAAAAAAACCCCACACGTTGTAATAGTGTTAAAAAAAACCACTTCAGATGGCGTGAACCGAGCGGCATATTTTTTAACTTGGACTTAGTTTTTAGTCTCGTTTCTGCATTTTTTCTTATGTAACCCTTCAGATAAGTATGCGACTGCAGTGGTTTCTAAATTTAATGCACACCTTATGTTGAAAATGTTTACAGAAGCAATTGTTTTGTTAAACCAATGTGCATCGATATGAATATTTATGGTTTATTTTGAGGGCAGTTTTCCCCGTTTTGTATTTTGTATTATTCCCTTTTTGTACTATCATTTAGACGTTTGTGTACAGGAGTAATCGACCTTTGCTCACGTTAAGAAAGACGCAAGTCCAGAGTGTGATTTCACCGATTCCCCGACTTCCCGCACAGAGCAGTGTGCGCGTGGCCGCGTGGCCGCGTGGGTCAAATGTTTTCTACCTGTCAGGTGACATGTTTCCGCTCAAACGTCTCTCTGCCACGCCTCTAATTTATGTTCTCTCTGTGTGTACTATGGGAATTACTGTATTTTCCTGAAGGTCTTTTTATTTTATTTTTTTTTCCATTGAATAAAATCAGAAGTAATTTACCGTGTGGCGTCTTTATTTTATTTGTAATAGAGAATTGACGCTGCCTTATACGTGAATACATATGTCGGTGAAGAAAACATCCCTGTGTCCAGACCACCATTAAAACCTGACTGAGCCACAGCAAAGGAAAAAGTCGACCCTTCGTCCTATATAATTTCTCCACAAGATGGCGCCGCTGCGCGCTTCACTGGGCGTTACCCAATAAGGTAATGTGTGCGCATTTACTCCTTATTTATGTATTTGTTAATGTATTTAGCGAGAAAGAAAGGAAAGGAGAAATGGGACAAATCACTTTATTTATAATTGACTTATTTTAAAATACGTATGTCTGTCGAGTTGTGATTGTTGTAATACCTGAATTTTGTATACGTTTAAAGTGATCAGAAAAAGCAAATAATTAAAAAAAAAAAAAAAAAGTTTAGAAAAGCTGGTCCGCTCGCGGCGTACGTCCCGTGACGCAACTTCCTGTGAGATGCGACTCTTTCTACACTTTGTCCTTTGGTTTCCTCTGAAATCTTTCTAATTTTACCGCGGATGAGTAAATAGTCGGCGTCTGTCAGATTAGTGTCAGCGGGGCTGTTATCTGCCCCCCCCAAATCTCGGCCCCTTTATATTGTGTGCTCCTCCGCAGCAGCATGGCCCTAATTTCTAAATCCAATCTGAGACTTGCATGTCGACTAGAAGACGGCGAAGTCTTGAAATGGTCCGGACGCTGCAGATAGAAAATCACAGAAAATGCGACCACACGACACCGATCTTGTCTTCGGTCCCCTCCCTGGTTTCCTGCCCATATCGGCTCAGACTTTCGGGCTGATTTGACGACGTGAAGCTCTTAATGGACTTGGCCCTTCACACGTGTCTGACCTCCTTTATAAAACGAGGTGTTGTACCTATGCGTCAATGAACCAGTCGAGCCTGGTCCTGCAGCTGAGACCATTGTACAAGTTCTGCATCTCTGTAACTGATGAGGCCAGGCTGTGCGTCCTCTCCTCCTCCTCCCCCACCGCCCCTGTGATCCTGCTTCAACACCTGCTGCTGGTATATTTAATGTAATTAATAAAAATAAAAATAATGACATTACCATAATAATTTTATTATACTTCCATATGTTGTAGCATTACAGTTACCGCTAACGCCGCTGTCGTTGCTACAATTACTGTATATTATTTGTGTGTGTTTGTGTGTGTAAATCATTTCACTGAGCTCTAATTACAAAGAGTGTTTTTGTTGTGAACCGGCCTCTTAATAAAAAGTGACTTGACCTAAAGCTCGCGTCGACGCGTCGCACTGTGGTTTCCTGTTTCCTGTTTCCAAAAACGTTGAACAAGGGGTTGCGAGCATTATCGCAAACTTTATTGAAGCCAGACGGTGAATTGGGAAAACAGGATGTAAAATGCAGGGCACGTCGGTTTGAGTATAACTTCCGGGAATCGCGGTTCCGTCTATTTCACGTCAAGGTGACAATATATGTACAAACCGGACCGCGGGAAGTTGTGTTGAAAGACTTAGGGTTATACAGATTGTGTCACGGAGCAATTCCGACCTAGGATGAGTTAAGCGTTGTTATTTCACTGCTTGAAATTGTAGCCGAGCCACGCGTTTGCTCTTGTTTTGAAACGCTTTGAGAGCGGAAGTAGCGGCGTCACTCTCTTCAAATTGACGCAGCCTGGCTGGGTCACGCTGCAATCCGGCCGGATGTTTTGCGTCGCCAGTATGTGATGGGAATATTTGCTCCGAGCTTCTTTTTCTTCTCCCCCCCGTCCAGGAGCTAAACGCGCGGCTCTGACCAGGTGAGTACCCGCCCACCGTGTTAGCCGAGCGGACTTGTTTGTTGGGGGAGCCGCAGGTCGGCGCGGTGGGAAGCTGCAGGGAGGTCGTGACGGTGTTGGTTTGCAGTGACCGTGCACGCCCCTGCGCGCTCCCCAAAATCTCCGGTGTAGTTGTGGGTAGACGGTCGCCCCGTCGACAGGCTGGACGGGGCTGCAGCTGGGCCGCTTGTCGCGCCGTTGCCTGTAAATACTGTAAAGTGTCAATCGGAACGAGAGGAGGAGGCAGTTTGTTGTTGGTGCAGCCGGGGAGGCCCGAGCAAAACACGGGCTCCCGCTCGTTGTCGGCTCCGCGACGGGCTGCGGAGACTCGGGCTGTGTTTTCCACCTGTCTGGCTCTGGTTGGTGCTGAGGATCAGAGCAGTTGAGGCTTTTGGTGGGAAGATGGGGGGGGCCTGCCTGTCACCACCCCACGAGGCATTTATTCCACCCTCTGCTTTAACTTCCCCCCCCCCCCCCCTTTTCCAAAACTTAAAGCTTGAGCTCGCTCCCGGAGCTACACGGTGTGATCGTTCATAACGGTCACTCGTTTTTTAATTTTTAATGACTTGACTTTGGTGCATGTGGCCTTTGGCTCCATCAGTTGACTTTTCCGTGGTGGAAGTATTGACGTGAAGGACACGCTCGTGCGGCGCGCGCACCCTGAGGTGGTGCACGTCGCCGTGACACCCTGACTCGACGTACGCCGGCTGTGTTGTTGCTGTGTCCAGGGTCAGAGGCCTCTTCCTGCCGCCGAGACATGATGATGAGACGCTGAAACGTTGGGACCAAGTGGGAGCAACGCAAACTGTTGATACTTTGCAGAGTGTGAAATAGAGACTGGGCAGTTTATTGAAGCTGCCGTCAGTGACGGATGGTACCGAAGTGTCTGTGCTGGTGGTGGGTTGGTGCTGAGCTCACGGGATAATTGTTATTATTGTTGTTGTTATTGTTATTATTGTTGTTGTTATTGTTACCGCACGTTATTAAGTAAAGAAGAAAAGAATTAATGTCCTTTGTTGTTTTGCTGCTTTGCCCCTGCTTTCTCCTCTGTAAACTGCTCTGAATGTAGTGTTGTGTCAAATGGAATAAAGAAACACAATCATAGCACTAATTGTTGGAAACACGCCGTTAGTAAAGTGTGTTGGTGTATTCAGTGTCCTCGGTGTCCAAAGAGGAGAAGCGATCATCCTGTTGCTGGGAGCAGCACGCACACACACAGACACACACACACACACACACAGACACAGACAGACAGAGGGGAGCTCTGTCCACCATCTGTCGCAGCAAACAGGTGTGTGTCTGTGTGTGTGTGCAGCGCTGCAGGTCAGCTGCCTCATCGCTGTTATCTGACTCGGCAAAGCTCAGTCGGTTGTTTCACCTTTATTTGAGTTGGGGAGTGGAAGGAGAACAGAAAGTGAAACACGCAAAGTTTGTGTCACTCACTTCCTGCTGCCGAGGTAAATCGTGCTGGATGTGTAGCTGGATGTGTAGCTGGATGTGTGTGTTTTTGAAGTGGATGTTTGTGTTGGCTTCAGACTCGGTCCTGGGATCGGACAGTAAACACTTGGAATTTGGCAAATGAGCACGCGGAAGCTGCCGCGGGGTTGTGTTGTGCACGTGTTTTTTGTTATTGTAGTATTTGATTCGTGTATGTGTGGATACGCGGAGTGAAGTGAGTGACAAACTGGCAGATGAACGAATAACGGTTCGTTCGTCCTCGTGAGGGTGACGTTGATGTTTAAAGCAGAGGAAACAGTAAAGGTTGGACTGTTTTGTTCGGGACGAAATGAATCATGACTGTTGTTGTGGATGGTTGAGTGTGAGCGCGTGTCCACTGTGAATCAGCTGTCACGGACAAACGTCGTTAACAGAGACACGATGGTGAATGAAACGCCTCACAGATCAGGTGATGGACCCTCGGTGCTTGTGTTTGTTTGCGCGTGTGGCGGGAGGCTGAATGTCCGTGCCTTTCGGAGCGTTGACCGGAAGCTTTGGACCGGAGCAGACAAAGGTCAACGGTGCCGCGGGTGCAGATGTTCCTGAGCGCGCGTTACAACCGTTCACGCGTCGCCGCGTGAACGTTTGGCTCCGGAGGCCATGTGTTGCTGTTGTGTTTGGGATGCGTGGAGATGCCAAAGTGCTCAGCTGTGGTATTGGACGACTTTGACGTCATGTGAGTGCTTCCGACTCATCTGCTCTAAGTGTGAGGGACAGGTCCCCTCCTCGTACTCATGTGGACAGAAAGGTTTTTGACGCTTTCTCCTCTTTACTCTAGCAGCGTGTTAAAGGCCAGGCCAGTGTTTTCTTTCTGTCAGAGCCCCCGGCGGCCCCCGGCGGCCCCCGGCGGCCCCCGGCCCGACACAAAGAGAGGCGAGTGACTGTGGCGCTGTGTCGCCAGGTGTTGTCCTTTGCTGCCCTGGGCTGTAATAGCAGCGGCCCTCACAGTGCAGCTGCCCTCCCCGGCCTCCCATTGTGTAGCTCCATTGTCGGGGCCCCCACTCCGGTCGATTCATCGGCCACACGGGGGAAGCCCTTTCAGCCCGAGGAGAGGAGCGTGTGCGCGTGCGCCGGTGCTCGTTGAGTACGCGTGCCTCGGGGAAAGCGGGTGTCGCAGGCGTTTGCCCACAGCCCCTCCCCTCGTCTCCGCGTGTCATTGTAAGGCCGCCGCCTTGCGATTGGAGGAGAGGCGGCCGCTGCGGACGAGGGAGCGGCAGACATTGTCGCTCCATCTGTTGTGCCACTCATTGTCCAACTTGGCTGCTTGTGGAGGACGGGACGCGGAGACACGGAGGCCAGAGGCGCAGTTGGACGCACTTTACCTGCAGTTAAGACAACTCCCCCCCCCCCCCCACAACCACCACCACCACCACCAGCAGCAGCAGCAGCAGCAGCAGCAGCAGCACCACCCCGGCCCGGGCGTAGCTGCTGTGGGACTAGTTTTTCCCTCTGTTTTCCAAGGATTTGAATATGCAGCTGTTTCTGTTCTTCACTGTTTGTTGATCTTTTGAGGCCCGGTGAGTGTAATGAAGTGTGTGTGTGTGTGTGTGTTGAAGGCTGAAACTTTTGTGTTGAGCTTTGTTTGAAGTAGAAGGGCCAGTGTATGTGGCGGCTGTGGTTTGTTGTCCCGCCGTGTCACCGGGCCGCAGCGGCGGACCTCGGTCAAGTCCCTCAAGTTGCTGGATGAGCTCGAATCGAAAGGAGATGAAGCGCGTTCGTGGTTTTGGTTGTAAAACGTTGCGCAGCGGAGTTGAAGAAGCTGAATAACACGGGACACGGTGGTTAAAGTCACATCCGCACCTGCTTCAAGTGTGTGGCTGCGGTGGTTTGGTAGAAAAGGGTGTCCTGTGTGGATGTGGAGCTGGTCTGAGGAGGGGGGGGGGCTCAGTGCTGTTTTTGGGGGAGGAAACAATAAGCGAGCTTCTTTTATTTTTTGTTTTATCTGGGTCACTGGAGGCTTGAGGAAGCAAGAAGCGCTTTGGCTTCAGATGTTGTCCTCGGAAAGCGTGTGTGATAGTGTGCATCTCGCTCCGTGTGTGTGTGTGTGTGTGTGTGTGTGTGTGTGTGTGTGTGTGTGTGTGTGTGTGTGTGTGTGTGTGTGTATGTAAAGGGGAGACACTGGTTGCAAGTGCCGCTCAGCAGACATCTGTTGCCCTGCTGCTGGCGGGGAAAGTGTAGCGCGCCATCTAGATGTAGCAACAGACACACACACACACACACAGTTAACCCCCCCCCCCGGCTGAATAATGTGCCTGGGACAGCCCTCTTATTACAATAAGTTTTGCACAGTGTCCTCCCTGTGCCCCCTCTCAGAGACTAAAGTCTTTACGTCCCATCCCCCATTGCACACAGTTACACAAAGCTCCCACATCCAAAGAGTGTGTTACATATTCATTACTGGCTCTATCAAAGCTGGCAGTGCTGCTGGAGTGTGCGTGCGTGCGTGCGTGCGTGCGAGCGAGCGCGCGCTGACCGGCTGATGTTTTGAAAGATGCACTCACTGAGGCCGGAGGTCTGGAGCTGGTGTGATGAGGTTGTTGTTCTGTTGGTCCGTTAGGGTTTGAGGATCCCACAATGGTGTGAGTGAGTGAATGAATGAATGGAGTTGGATCACAGTAGAAGATGAGTTTATGTAATTATAAGTATGAAAAGAGTTTTTAAAATAAGTTATAAAAGCTGTTGTTGTTGTTGTTGTTGTTGTTGTGGTGGTGGTGCTTTGTAAAGATAGTAACAAGTTTAAAAGTGGTCAATGTGATTGTGATGCAGTTGCATCACAGATTATTATAGCAATAAGTGTTGATAATAATCTGCATCCGTTTGGATTAAAATGTGCTCATTTGAATCTTCAAGTGTAGCGATGAATAATTAGTCTGACCAATAAAGAGCTAGTGGTGGTGATAGTAATAATGATAATAATAATAATAATAATCAGAGTAATTGTTAGTGACTGGCCGTAGACGAGATTGGTGCGGAAATGGTGAAGAAGACTGGATTATTCAGCAGAGCTGTGAGTGGATCCCCTCGACTAGAGGTTCAGTGTTGTAGGTATTTGTCTGTGATGTTGATGATGATGATGATGATGATGAGGAGGAGGAGCTGCGTGGTCCCGGATTAGCCTGGGTTATGTGTTGCAGTAGTTTTGACTCCTAGTGCCAGTGTGTAGACTTTCAATATGTAGTGGCAAACCGTGTGGACTGGAGGTGGAAGAAGGTGAGTCTCGGTGTTTGTGGTGTTGATGACAGATCCCGGTGTGAGTGGATTGGAGGTTGTTTGTTTGTTTGTTTGTTTGTTTGTTTGTTTGTTTGTTTGTTGCGTGAACAAAGTGTGAGCAGTGTTGTGGTGGTTGTGTTTGAGCTGAGTCGCTGACGTGCTGCTCGTGTTTATTTTATTTTTTTTTTTTGGGGGGGGG
>CM076671.1:4777320-4816851 GCA_038496675.1 Rachycentron canadum
GGGGGGGGGGGTTTCGCCGCCGGTCCCGGGGCATCGGACGGGGGGGAAATATGACTCGCTCATAATCAAAAGAAATCACGCTCACAACCCCGTACATTAACGCACTTCCACTGTCCCCCCCCCCCCGCCGCTCACACTTCGCGCGTCCGCCTCCAAACACTCGAACGTCTTTTCTAATTTCCAGTCGTTTGGCAACAGCTGGCAAACAAACAAACAAACAAACAAACTAAACGCTTTGCTTTGCCTCGCCGCGCCGCACCGCGCCGCCAAACACACACTCACACACTCACTCTCTCTCTCTCTCTCTCTCTCTCTTTGTCAACCCGCATTGCCCTCGCTCGCTCGCTCGCTCGCTCGCTGACTTAGACTAGGGGTTGACGACCTCTCTTTTTTTTTTTTTTGGTTTTGTTGGTGGTTTTTTCCGCCAATTTCATTCATTCAAACTCTCAAGCCCCAATGTCTTCATACCCCTGCTATTATTAATTGCCTACTTTTATTCACATGTTAATAAAAGCTGACTAATTACTTTTCCCACAATGACGCCTCTTGTACATTGTCTCTTTCTCTTCTGGGAGAAACCTGTTTGCAATCAACACAACAGTCACTTTACATCCACATTTTCTTGAAGTGCGAACAACTTCAAATTAGATAGATAGATAGATAGATAGATAGATAGATAGATAGATCGATAGATCGATAGATAGATAGATCATTATGAAAGATCACAGGTGCGGTGGGGACGGGTGAGGGTGAGGGTGAGGGTGGGTGAGGGGGGGGCAGGAGCAACGCGCCGATCACTCAGCCCTTCGCTCTCACTAACACCTGGATGGGCCATTACGAGCAAACTGCACGCTCCTCCCCTCCCGCCAACCCCAGCCTCCAAACCACGACCTTCAAAGTACTTTGACGAGACAAACACTTAGCAAACAAAGCAACTAACAACCACTTTAAACATCTCCATCTATCTCTGCAACATTTTGACAGTTTGTTTGGCATTTTAAACTTTAAAAGTCTATTACACCTGTGGGGCTCGAACCCACGTCCTCCCGTCTTCGAGGCACACGCGCTGACTGTGGAGCTAAAGGCCGCGACAATCGTCCAATACGACTCAATCTTCATATCTTTGAAATCCACGACTTCTGTTAAAAATGACCCCATATATGCACACGCACACACAAACGACCAACAAAAAAACAAACAGTCAAAGTCTCAGCCGTGACACTCGGCGGAAACCGCCCAGTCTCTTCCCAGCTCAGTCCTCCTCTCACCGCGTTCATCGGTTTCCACTCCCGACCTGTGGATCCACAGCACAAGCAGGAGGTTAACGTTGACTGATATCTACAGCAAAAGCGAGGGTCACATTGACTAAAACCAGTAGTTTGGCCTCCTCCCATGACACACATCCACGCCTACAGGGTGTGTGTGTGTGTGTGTGTCAACTCTTACCCAAACACTGGAAAGTGCATCTCTCCCAGCAGTCGCGCATGTCGTCGGCCCGTCAACACTTCCATCCCTGAAACACAACAATTTCCACATTTTTATTATTATTATTATTATTATACGTCACATTACAATTGTAAGCCATTTCATGCAAGCGCGCCCACCTTCGCTCACCTCAAATCCTTCTTCATACTCAAAGTATGGAAGAAAAACACAACAACACTATTTTCCTTTCTTCTCATTAACACACATATATATATATATGTATATATATACACATATATATATACACACATCTCAACTTAAAGGAGCAAACAGTCAATAACTCGCTGTCTTTTGCTTTTTCACCATTCCTCCTCCGTCGGCCCTTACGTTCATCTCTCCCCCAAACGTTTCTCAGCCCTGCTCGATCTCACGCCGCCTCTCTCTTCTGTCTCTCTTTCAGGCACCGATGAGCCAAACTTTGTGAGCGGGGGAGGGGGGCAGCACTCAGCCCGGTGTGCTGGATGTCTGTGACAGATCCATGGGTCAGAAGGACCATGTGGAGGCAGGAGCGGGCCACATCCTTGACCTGGGGCTGGATTTGGAGTATCTCCACGTAGCGGGGGCTGACCGGCAGGCTGGCGGCGCTGACGGGCCCCCTGCTATGGAGGAGCGGGGGGAAAGCTCCTGTAACCGCAGCACCGCCAGTTCCCCCGCACCGGCGGCGGCGGAGGAAAACGCCGGACCCGACGCGGAGTGCGAGCCGGTGCCGCCTTCCGGCCCCGATGGAGGAGAGGGGGGATGGACTCACGGAAAGAACGCCCACCAGCCGCTTTGTCGGACCCAGTGTGTGGACCTGGGCACCGAGGGACCCCCCGAGCCCCCGTTTCAACTCTCATCGGAGCTTGACCGCGACGCCCCCGGCCGCTCCCCACCCGAGCCCAACCCCAACCCCCCCAAATCGGAGCCGGCGTCCGAGCCAAGTGGTAAGGAGTACCGGGCCAAGCTGGAGTTTGCCCTGAAGCTGGGCTACTGCGAGGACACGGTGCGACTGGTGCTGTCCAAGCTGGGCCCCGACACCCTCATCAACGACATACTGGGAGAGCTGGTCAAACTGGGCACCAAGTCCGACAGCGAACAGCCAGCCGCCTCGTTAGTTTCTACCTCATCTTCATCCTCCTCCTCTTCGTCTTGCGGTTGCTCCGATTTGCCGGACGGCCAGAGGTCAGACTCACCCTCTCCCTCGGACTCTCTGTGCGACCAGGACAACCTGCGGCCGATTGTGGTGGACGGCAGTAACGTAGCCATGAGGTGAGCGCTCACAAATCCCTACATACCCGCACGTGCCACTACAACAATTATTCATTTGTCCGACTTCTACCTTTTTGTTACGTCCCCGCAGTCATGGCAACAAGGAGGTGTTCTCGTGCCAGGGCATCCAGCTGGCTGTTGATTGGTTCTTAGAGCGCGGCCATCACGACGTCACGGTGTTTGTGCCCGCGTGGAGGAAAGAGCAGTCCCGCCCCGATGCTCCTATAACAGGTCAGTGAGAGAGACCGTTAGACACACACACACGGACACACACACACACACACACGGACACACACGGACACTCAGGGCAGTCGTGAGACCATTGCCGTCCTACCTTCCCCTGCAGATCAGGAGATCCTGCGTCGGCTGGAGAAGGAAAAGATCTTAGTCTTCACCCCCTCGCGCCGTGTCCAAGGTCGGCGCGTGGTCTGCTACGACGATCGCTTCATTGTCAAGCTGGCCTACGAGTCCGACGGCATCATCGTCTCCAATGACAACTACAGAGACCTGGCCAACGAGAAGCCGGAGTGGAAGAAGTTCATCGACGAGCGGCTGCTCATGTACTCCTTTGTCAACGACAAGTAAGTAGGAGAGGACGAGTGAGGGACAGACACTTCTTTTTGTTCTTGTTGTTTTTTTGCTCTTATTCACACAAGTAAATGTCAATGAAATGAGCTTTGACACGAACAACGTGTCATCTCTGTAATACTTGCCCTTTCTTCTCAGATTCATGCCTCCCGATGACCCCCTTGGTCGTCACGGCCCCAGCTTAGACAACTTCCTGAGGAAAAGACCCGTCATGCCTGAGCAGAAGAAACAGCCTTGTCCATACGGTGGGAACGCACACACGAATCAAACTCACCCTAACGCACACACAAACAGCAGCGTCTCGTTCAGTGCAGCACAAAAAGGACATTACTTTCATTTTCTACCTTTTAATAGCAAGTACACGATAAAAGCTAATCGCATCTCCACTTGACGACCGACTAATGTTTGTTGACACCTCGTGCGTATTTATGATGAGATTAAACTGAAGTCTCCCTCTTCTTCGTCACAGGAAAAAAGTGCACTTACGGCCACAAGTGCAAGTACTACCACCCAGAGAGAGGCGCTCAGCCTCAGCGCGCTGTGGCCGACGAACTGCGAGCCAGCGCCAAGACCTGTGTCACCGCCAAGAACCAGGGAGACGCCGGGTTGGTGAAGAGCCACAGCGTGCCAGCTGGCATCATCGAGGCAAAAAAGGGCGCCCCCAAAAGGCAGTCGGACCCCAGCATCCGGGCTCTGTCCTACAGTGACGCCGAGGAGAAGCTGCTGGCAAAAGGGAGGTCGGAAAGCCAAAAGAGCAGTTCTGGCGGCGGCGGAAGTATCGCCGGGTCCCCAGCCCCAGGAGGCCCTCCGTCCGGCTTCGGTCTGCCCCAGGAGCAACAGCCCAGAGCGGCCACTCCTCACGGCCTCCTACCAGCCCCGGGTCACGACCTTTACCCTCACTGTGAGTCCCCAGACCTGAGCTATTACTCAGTAACGCGTGCCTACTCCGGCCTGAGCCTGTCCTCCAGACGGAGCCCAGACTGCCGCTTCCCCAACGACACGGACCTGCGGCTAGGCTCCATGGGGTCGGCGGGCTCTGAATGCGGCAGCGAGAGCAGTGCCAGCTGTGGGAGCAGCTGCGACTCGTACGGCGAGAGGCCTTGTCCCGGGTGCCCCTCAGACACCTTACTGGAAGACAGCATCCATTACGCCAACCCCCACAGCCGCTTGTATCCCCACCACGCTTCGTCAAACCGTGAACTCTGTGGCCTTCATCCTGCCGAATACGCAAACATCCAACACGGCCACGCGTCCAATGCCGGCGTTCACGGTTATCGCGTGAGTGTGACGCGCGGCCAGGGCTGTGCTCGCGATCAGCCTCAGTCGGAGGCTCCCTCAAAGCGTCCTCTCTACCCCTTACCCCCTCATCTCCAGCACCAGCCGCTGGCTGCACGCTCCAGCTGCCCAGGTGACTACCACTCTCTGCCCCAGTCCAACCCCCACGCCCCCGGTTCTCCTCTTGGCCGCTGCCTGGCCCCCACGCGAGGAGAGAGCGTGTCGGACTCGCGTTTGTACGAGCACCTCTCTGCATCACACCGTCACCACCGCCCGAAAGCTCTGCCGAGCTGGGACACGTACTACGGACAGCCGCCGTTGCCGCCGTCCAGGTATGAGCCGTCCGCCTATCAGAGCCTGCCGGACACACGCCAGTCATCTTGGCACACCCAGGCCTGGTCGCAGGATGGCTACGTCCAGCACCACTCCTCTCACCCAGCTCTCCACCCGTCTCCGACACATTACCTAACCCAACCGCCGCCTTCGGCCCACTCTCCCCACGCACCTTACCCGCCTCACGGTGCTCACCTCGCGGTGCCCTCCCACGCGCCATCCTCCTACATGCCACAGCGCTCCGAATCTCCTGCACACAGCCACTATGGAGACGTGAGGGAGAAAGTGTACGTCAACCTGTGCAACATCTTCCCCTCGGAGCTGGTGAGTCGGGTGATGGCCAGGAGCCCCCACGTTACAGACCCCCAGCAGCTGGCAGCTGCCATCCTGGCGGAGAAGGCCCACGCAGGCTACTGACAAATGAATGGGGGAGGGGGGTTAACAACAACAACAACAACAACAACAACAACACATTTCTTGTTAGAAAAAACACACGTGGTTTTGCAGTCTGAGGAGAAAAAGGGAATCAGCCATTGCAATACTTCAAAGTATATTGAGTTTGCGTGGCGCAAAACTGCTGAATTCTCAAGCGGATACAAAACCATCCAAATCCAGCTCCAGTCACTGTGCAGCGACAACTACATCAACTCAAAGTGCGGACGGAGGGAATCCAAATCTGGGACTTTGACACAACGTGTGACTTGAGGAGATTGTTCTTCACCTGCTCCATTTCTTTCACCACCTTATTATTTGTGTCTTTCACACGCGAGACTCCTTATGCATTAAAATGTAAAGGCACTTTTTCATTTCACAGCCCAATCACAATCTAACCAATTGCTTTTTACTTCCACCGGTTTGATGACCACATTTGAGTTTTAGCAAATATGCAAATATTTTCTATTTTCTAATTTATAACTGTTTAAAAAAAAACAAACAACACAAAAAAAAAGTCCGTCTCAGACAAACGCGTTCAAACTTCATTTCGCATTTTTTCCCGTGAGGTGTCAAATCCTCAGATGGTACACGACTCTTTCAAAGTACTATTTGATCCAGGTCTGTGTCGTATATTAATCTCTTGCTCTCTGTGTCGTGCGGCCGTCGTGTGGGGTTTTTTTTCCCCATGTTGGTAAAAAAAATAGGCGTGTGAAAGATAGTCGTCTTATTTGAGATGACGTCGATATTTCGGTCAGACTTGTAGCTGTAGAGATGGGTGACCCTGTCGTGTGTACCTTAGTTTTAGTAAGGGACATCTCTCTCTCTCTTTCTCTCTCTCTCTCTCTCTCTCTCTCTCTCTCTGGCCCTTTATTTTGGGTCAACTCTGGTTTCTGCTACAGACAACATCTGGACATTAGTATCAACAGAACGTGTATGTATTGTAAATATATTTAACATATCCCCCTGCTGTGCTTTTGGCTAACAGCGTTGACTGTTGTCTGTAGCAGATCCCAGCTGAATCCATGCTAGACAGAGAAAAACTTTGTTTGATACAAATTGTATCATTAACTAAGTCGCTGATGTTATATACAGTACATGGACTTGTTGATCCGTATTTATCAAACACTCTTGATGTATTGCTATATGATGAAGTACGTTGACGACACTTGTTCCAACTTTTAATCTTGTGGAAATAGCTTTGAGACAATTACTTCTACGATGTTATCAAACAAAAGGAGTTGTCTGCCTACTATGTTTAGGTATCTCAACCTCTTTATCTGCTCTTTTGGGTTTGAAGCTGGCTTATTTTCTACAGGAGCTCCAATAAAAAATAAAAATAAACTAATAAATACATTAAATAAAAAAACACCCCATCACATCACAAACATTTTGGTTAAATGGTTGAGGGCGTCATTGCCCGTTTGACGACAAAAGTCAATTAGTCTTATTGGTTTTTTTTGTTTTTTTTTTTTTTTAAATGGTGGTTGAGGTTGGGGTCAGTTCATCTTAAAGCTTCTTTTATACTCTTCGTTAAGTCAGGAACCGGATAACTTATTACATTTAGATTTGTTCTCGTTGACCATCTATTAAACCTAACTTCAGCGGACAGACCCCAACCGTGTGTAATAAATAAACGTGGCGGCCATTTTGAATGTCTGTAACACACTTCCGCAGCTCAACTTGAAGCGTTGGCAAATACAAAAGACTTCAATTACTTCCATCTAAAGTCCAAAGGAGCATTAGCCCGTTTTTAGACAGATTACAATGATTATCTATTGTCTACCGGTCAGTCCTTGGCAGTATTTTTATCATTCGTTAATCGATCACTAATGTTTGGAGAGAAAGGTCGACAGTGTGAAGCCAGTTCAAAATGGCCGCCAAGGATTTAAAGGCCACACAGTGAGCTCGTCATACAGTTCATCGCAAGCCAGCTACATATAGCCCACTGGTTTCTTTCCTGTCCGACGTGTCATATTGTACAAGTAACTCGTACCTGTACAGTAGCACGTGCTGTTGATGAGAGAAAACCTTTGTGTGTATTGAAGAAGCGCCTTCTCTCTGGCCTCCTGGCACCGTGTGTCAGTGTGGCTCCCGAGCGTGGGCCCAAAGTAATGCCTCTTCATGGCATTGTGCTTATGACACATCCAATACTCTGAACTATGTTCAGCTAACTCTTATGCATGTTTTGATTTGTTTTGGTTTCTGCACGTATCCCCGTGTTTCATTTGTGTTTCTGTCCCGGACATTTGTCTGGTGGTTGCTGTGACATACTAGCTGTTGAGATGCCTCTAGATTTAACTGTAAACAAAACTGCCTCGTTTTTCTGCTCATTACGGTTTGATTTCATATACGAGTTAGTGTTAATTTCAGTAAAGCACCCTTCTTTAACATACTATTTCAGTCGAGTGGGATTGCTCTTTTTTCTCTAAGGGTGCATGAGAGGAAGCATGAGGAAGAAGGTCCCACTTTCCTCCAACATTTGGTTTTTCGGCCAAAGTGATAATGAAAACCGCGACGATAAATTGACCTGTTCTGTAGATATTACGATGCTTTACAGGCCGCTACACTCTAGTAATGAAAGTCCTGACATTTCGCCTGTAGAGTAACAGTTTAACTAATTCTCAACTATACCTGTGATTGTTCATTAAAGAGAGTACTGCTCAAAAACATTTGCTTTTCATTCACTTTGTTTAAGTGACTCGTCTTTTTGCCTCACTTCTACATTTCTTTTTTCATTAACTATTACTGTTCATGTACAGACACGTCAAATATTTTCACACTTCTGAGCTGCTCGTAAAGCTGGTTGCAGTGAGGATGGTGGGATCAAATAATATCACTGGGTTCATTCTGTCATTTCTTAGACTAAATCTTATTTTTTAAAAAGCCCTGGACGCTCCAAGAGATGTGACACACTCAGGGTTTGTGTCTGTCGATATTTGTCCAAATCTGGGTTAAGTGTGATCCACTGTGCACCGTTTACACTTTGCACCAGGAGGAGACCTTCCTGCCAGGTTCCTCTCTGGGAAGGGCTTTTTCATACTGTGCAGGATTTTGTAGTAACACGCCAAAGCCTCACAGTGGCGCTGTTGTTGCCGTAATAGGTGACTAGTGTTTTCATGTTTTCCAGACATCTATAAAGTATTATTTCAAATATTAATGTCGGATGAAAACTACATTTGGGAGGCAGGACGTAGGCCCTTCGCATTAAAGATATATTTGTTGCAGTTACTGAGTACACTTTATATTTGTTGGTTATTGCTGTTGCTCACTTCAATAGTTAGAGTACCTTCACCTTAGTCAACAGCAGCAGTACCCGAGTACTGTTGTTCACCGATTATTGCTTCCGTTTGCCTTTTAGTCATCGAGTCGCCTGCAATAGTCAACTGCCTACATGAAAATCCTCTGGAAGAGCATAAATAGTTGAAGATACAACTTTACTGTGATATTAGAGCATAAAACACATCCGCCAACCTTATCTGGGAGGAACCCATTCCCCTTCAAAGTGCACAGACTGAGGTCTTAAGTGGGGTCCTGTCCTATTCTTTCTCCTGTCATCGACCACTTGCTTCAGCCTGTCAGTCCCTGGCAGATTGATCACATAAAAACACACAGAGCACACCGGGACAGACAATTAGTAAAACCATGCAAGAAAAAGCCAACAACAAGCAGCTGGACCATTTCCATGCAGAATTTGCTGACACAAACTTACTTCCTTTTCTTCGTGGGTTTGACTTCAGAGCCTCGGCAGGTATTCAGAGCTACCAAATGATAACGAAAAGTTCACGTTACTCTTTTGACCACATTGAACGTGAGCTGGGCTCGTATTGAAGGATGCAGTTGGGGCAGCGTGGTGAAGCACTGCTTTGCACCGTTACCTCACGAGAAGGTTGCGGGTTCACGGGACGGTGCTGGTGCTGACCAGCACCGTCCCGTGAGGTCTATTCTCTTCCTGCTTTCTCCAGGTGCTCTGGCTTCCCCGACTCTCCAAAGACATGCATTTCATTTGGCAACTCTAAACTGTCAAAAAAAAAAATCCCACGAGATTTATGCATCATATCACACCATCCAAGCCAATAATTACACATGTCACAATTCAAATACACAAATAACTCAACACACAGTCAAAATTTAAAACCTTTATTTGTGAACCAATGACATGGACTGCAATCCATCTGTGCCTTCTAGCTTAAAGAATACTATCATGGACATAAGGAGAGGGAAAAAACAAACAAACAAACAAACAAACAAACCAAAAACAACAAAAATAAACATGACAGCTGGTGCCAGAACGTCCATCATCGCAGACACTGGCTTCATCGGAGGGGACAGGCAGGCGAGTTACATCCTGCTGTGAAGACTGAGGGGTGGACGCCTGTCAACAGGAGTTTTCCCCTCCAATGAAGCCCTTCAGTATCACAATGAATGCTGCTGGTTTACGGTCTTGGAACACAGTACAAAAATATGAGCAGGAAGCACAGGATCATCTTTTCACCTGCTATGGCAAACGCAACGCTAACAATGGACACTGTGAAGTTAAACACAAAAGGCATTCTTCAGTGTCTTGTTTCATACAAGTGCTTTGACTTTAAAACTCTATTTAAAAAAAAAAATAAAAATAAAAAAAAGTCAACCTACACCAGCTGTCAAGAATATCAATAACAAATAATACCATAAACATTTTCATCATGTTGTTAATTAAAAAAAAAATAATAATAAAAAAAAAAAAAAACTTTGTTTACTCATTTCAAAAATGCACCCTGGAACGAATTTTCCACCCCACAAAAGGTAGAGTCAATTTGTTGTCTGAGCACAAACAATGCTGTTAGATGAGAACGCATAATAAGATTTTAGGGGAAGAAAGTGGCCGATTCTCCATTTTATTCTAAAGAGATTTGCGCAAATGGCAATAGTGAGGTCCCTTCACATTAATGACGACAAGTATCCCATTTCTTTACAATTTCGCAAAGTCTCTCAGTCCCAAGAATTCATTGCAGGTCCAGACCGTCTCCTGTCATTGAAATTGTAAAAGAAGAGAAAGTTCTGTGCGGACGTTGAAGGCCATTTTAATTTTTCTACTTTCCTGAAAGCCGGCTCTACGGACCCAGCCTTTACCACCTACAGCTTATGGCTCCAAAGAACCCAAACAGACCACAGGACCCAGTCTTCTGAAAAGGCTCCGTATCGTACATCTCCAACCTTATTTAAATTCACCTTTATCATTGTTTGGGATTTTTTTGCAGTCAAAATGAGAATGATACAAAAAACATCTGAGCGAGACCAGGAGGAGGGAGAGACCACCGATTAAAACTAGCTTCAACTGTGAGAAATAACACTTTTCTAACTAGATCTCACATCACCGACCCACATCTGGAAAGCAACTAAGCTCTGACCAAACGTATCCTGCCCAGGAGCATCGCCGCCTAAGGATGTAACATCAAACCAAGTTTGTTTTTGTTTTGTTTTGCATTTGAGTGTTTGAGTGTTTGACTGTCAGTCACCACTGCTAACATTACTGAGGTAGAGATTTGTCCTGGGTAGAGGACCGATGTTTTCATAAGCTCCCCAGCCAGAAAGGTGCCAGGCCTCAGCTTCCACACCTGTACGCACTCTCTCTCTCTCACACACACACACACACACACACACACACACACAGTTGGACAGACAAACAGCTTGGACTCATCGCTCATCGGTCTGTTCTGCCTGTCCATTTAATCCCCAGCGCTCCTTTGTGAGCTGGTAGGCAGAGAAAACCATCTATGGTGACTGGGAATGAAACACTGGGATGCAACTGGAAAATACATACATACACAAACACAGCTACGCAACTACTAATTAGCTTATTTTCACAACACTTTCAAGCTGGAGGGCGATAGCTCAGTGGCACAAGCTCTTTACATGCTGTCCTATCACCTTTGCATGTAAAATAAAAATAAAACAAAACAAAAAAACACTTTCCCTTTGTTACCTGTGCTACATTCGTTCATCAAAAACCTGCCACGCGACAAGTTAGGTGGCTCTTTTCCCCATGTGGATCAATTCACTTCACAAAGAGGATTGAAAAATATTGCTATTGATATTTAGCCTCAAATATAACTATTAAAATACTGCAGTGTCATTAATTTTATATAAACCTATTAATGTGACATTAAAACAATAGTTTGAATTGACATCAGCTCAGCTCTTTAATGACTCAGAGATGCTATGACAATTATTTACCTTGTGAAATGTTGTGACATGATATAACGTAGCAGCACTTTGACACCAAATGAAAATTGTGACCTCATTCATTCCCAAACTCCTCATTGTGTTCGACAGACAACCAAAAAGAAGGGCATCATCAATAAAACGAGTCAAACTAAAGCAGTGGAAAAGAACTTATGGATAAGGAGAGGACAGGTTATCTTAAACTGAAGACATGGAATCATACTAAAGCTTTGCATATAAGTTGGTAAGTCAACAACAAATAAACAAAAAACAAAACAAAAAAAAAACCCACAACAAATGTAGCTTTTTATGGCCATGTTTGCACAACATAAAAAAAATCCAATTGCTTCCATTTTGGTTTCTCTTTTCCCCCGTGATTAAAGATGATGCTTGTTCGAAGCAGCTCCATGTCGGGGACATTTTCAAATCAAATTTTCAGAGTACAGATGCGGGAGAGGACTTTGGCAAAGTTTGACAAAATAATTTCTCCAGATTGCTTCGGATTTGTAGAGGGGCACTCGCTGGGATAACATGGACGGCAGCATCTGTTGTCCATGGAGAGGGAAGAAGAAATAAAAAAAAAAAAAAAAAAATCCACTGAAGAGAAGTTCAGAAATGGGTTCTCCTGAGGGAAAGCGGGCCGAAGAGGAAGAGGCGCTGATCTCACATGGACTCAAATTCATCAATGCGCTGCTTTGTGTTACCCTGTCGGATCTGACGCAGCGTTTTGTATTTGTCTCGGCCTGCTTTCACATTCTCGGCGTGTAGAACGTCGTTCTGCGTCTTCTTGGTTTCATCTCTGGCCTGGGCCAACTCTGAACTTAGTGTCTGAGTGATCAAAAAGAGGAGAGGATAAAGGTTTGACAAGGAGGAGGAAAGAGGAAAGGAGGAAAGGAGAAGATGAGTGGAAGAAGAAGAAGAAAAAGAAGCAAAGACAGGAATTGGAAAAAAAAACAAAACAGGAAAAACAACAGTGGGATTAAAGGGCAAAGGAGTCGCCAACAAGAGGAGTGAAAACAAAAAGAACAGGTGTGGAAGAGAAAAAAAAAACAAACCAAAACGCAAAAATACGCCTCAATCATTTTACATGTAAACATCAGATTGACGCAAAGCCACTATTCTACAGCCTCCGGCAACCTGTGTGCCAACAGTGTGTCAGGTGCCAGTATTTTCAGCAGTATTTCTCAGCGCTGGTTTACAGGTGCAGAGGGGACAAAGGCCAGCATGTGAATTCTATCTGTCTGACTGTTTTTTAAATTCACGATTTATCAAACCGCTTGGGTCATGATTGAATTCTTCTTGCCATAGCTTCAGTACAAGTCCTGACCTATACAGTAGCCCGGCTTAGCTCTACAGCCTTTGTAACAAAATGAATGCTGTGAAAGATATGAAATGATTTGATATCATTAGTTCGATCAGTTAATTACCAGTAGGTCTGCTTTAAAGCCAGGCTACAGTCTAAGCCAGCACATCCACTCCTGTTAAAAGCAGGAGTTCAAAGAATAACGGACAGACACGTATGCCTTATCTTACCCTTATTTGCCATTGCCTGGCCGGTGTTTCTTCTTCGCAACAATACTGCTGTTAGAAAATAATTCTCATTGTTATTGTGTTTGTGAGACTTTTGACAGTCTTTTGGTGAAAACTGATGTGAATTGATGTTCAGAGATTCTGTTTGAAATACTGCTTACTCTAAAAGAGTCGTTTTCATTTCAAAGTTTTTATTCACCTGGGAAGTGTTACACCTCTCGTCATGGAGGCATCATTTATTTGATGCTTATTCATGTAATTTTCATTAACTTTATATTAATTGTGATTGTTTGATGTTGGGAACGGCAGCTCCCAGGTCAACAGAATTTTTTCATTTCATTCATCCGTAAGTCTAAAGTTTTGATTGGCCCCTCACCTGAAAATATCACACTTCATTGGGAGGCTTATTTGGCCCCTTGCACCCACCTGCAGCTGTTGCTTGACCCTCTCGTTCTTTTGGGCTTCGGTGACGCGCGCCTCTTCGCTGCGGAGGTCGAGCTGGCTGACGCCCTCGTTGGACAGTTCGGCGCTGGCCTCCGCGTGGTTCTCGTCCTGCTCGTCGTGCTCGCTCTCCGCGTGGCCGCCTGGAGGTGCTGGCACTACTGTTATTGCATTCTTCAGCTCCTCTTTGGTCTTCTCCAGGTCCTCCTGGGCTGACAGAGCCTGCACGAAGGGAGACGGCGTAAGACGACGAAAGGGTTTGCCTACATGGGATTGGGGAGAGGGGAGTGCTGTACCTTGTGCTGCCATTCTGTGGCCTCATCTTCTTTCTTCCTTTTGGCATCTTCCAGGAGAGAGATTTTGGCTGTGAATTCAGCCAGTTCAGCAGCCTGGAATGAAACATCCCACTGTTACACAAACAGTTAAATTAAATACTCTCTTACTCTTAAGCAATCCTGCAGAGTACAGAGGCTTGTGTGCTTTTTTTAAATATGCACAGCATGGACTTGCTCAGACCATTAGACCAGCAAACAAACAAACACACAGACCAGTTGCTCCTGGTTCTTTTGCTGGTCTACAGCCTGTTTGGCCAGCTCCAACTTGGCTTCCTCAGCCATTTGCCTCTCTCTCTCCAGCCTCTCGGCCTCTTCCCTCGCTTTCTTTCTTTCTTGCTCCAGCTCCATCGCACGGCGAGTCTGTTCTTCGAGTTCTGTGGAAAGGCACACGCACAAACACCTTCCTCAAAAATTTCTACTTTTCCTTAATTTTCTACACATCTGCTCGCAGTCACTGATCAAGTCATATCGTTGATTCAGACACATGAATCTAAATTGAGGGCGACTTATTTTTGATTTGTTGTACAGGTACCGATATACAATTATGCCTTAAAATAGACTGGGTGTGGTACGGTTACTGAATAAATAAAACTGTCCTAACAAAGTAACACAGTAAAAACAATCAGGGGAATTACAGAGGAATAATCAACTTTTCAACTCATTCTGAATGAAAAAACAGACTGGCCTTGCGTTAAAGCCCAAGAAGGGTGCTAAAATTCAACATACAGGAGAAAGGAGGGTAAAATGGGTACCTTTCTGAGCTCTCATTGTCTGCTCTTCGATCTGCTTGAGTCTCTCCATGAGCTCTTCTTTCTCACGCTCTATCCTTTCCTTCTCTTTCTCAGCATGCTCTCGCCTCTTTTTCTCATTCTCCAGCTGGGCTCTGGAAAAGTTTGGCAATTATATATTTCTGATTACTTGAGTAAGTTTTACAATGTGAATGTTACAAATGCAGAGAAACCGAACGTTAAGTACCTTTATACAAAGCTTGAGGTGAGGCACCTTTACAAAGGAGGCAAGACTGCCCCCCAGTGGAGAAACTCTATTGCAATGTACCTCCATGACATTTATAATAGTCAAGTACAAATGTTTGTGCATGCATTTGCAAGCAGGTAATCAGTTTTTTTTTTTTTTAACCCCATTTTTACCCTTAATAGTTCAAATATAACAGGAAACATATTGCTTTAAACTTTTCCAGAGGAATTGGAAATTTATAGATTTCTAATGTATGTGTGGTTTTCAGTGTTCATCTGCAATACCTCTCCATCTGTTTGTGGTGCTTCTCCTCCCGGGCCTGGGCCTTCATCTGCTGCACCTCTATGGTGTCTGGCTTTCTCCTCCTCATGTACAACTCGTGGTTACCCATACACAGCGCTAAGATGCGCTTGTTGATGCGCAGTCGTGGGGCATAAAACACAAAGTCCTACAGAGGGAGCAGCAGTAAACATAAACGTGAAGCAGGACTTGTCTATTAAATAAAGCAGAAAGTCTATAGATTGGATGAATCTGACACTCACAGGTGCTTTCTTGTCAATAGGTTTGATGACAAACTTTTTGTCATTAAAAGAGATGTTACGAATCTCACTCCAGGGGAAGCCAATCTTTGGTGTCAACCTGGAAAACATGACATTTTGTTTAATTTTGTGCACCTTACATGAAGGATATACAGCACAGATGTTGTATTTTGCGGCAGCGTGTTTTATAAAATTCAGCCAGCAGATGGAGCAAGTGAGTTTTTTAAGTTTACTTTTTGATTTTACATCTGGGTAAGAATAGTGGTAGGAAACAAAAGGAGGTGGATGAAACTCATTATCACCTCCTGTAAAGATTTTGAGCTGGTGTTCTCTGATCAGAAGGGAACAAAGACAAAGGAGAACACGAGAAAAAATAACAATGAACAGAGACAGAGAGACAACAAACTACTCCTTCTGTCTCTACCCTGTCACCGAGACACGGTGGAGACACAGGGAGGGACGGCAGTTGTGATGACCTGAGATAACGGACAGGAAGAACGACGTTGAAGGACACCGACACTGAGAGGGAGCTGTGATTAACTCCATTCTTTCCTCCACAAAGGGGAAAAAAATCTGACCAGGAAAGACTCTCCTTCAATGGACAGACACAGCCTTCCTTTCTCGACCTCTCCCTCATTTTTCCCTTCTAAAAATATCTAACCCTGTCAGACAGAATGCATTGTGAGTCCTTTACAAAGCTAGACAATATTAGAAAGCCCAGGTTTATGTTAATATCAAAAAACAACATAAAAGTGCAAAAGATATGGTCTGCAATTTTGAGATTGGGTCACCATGACATCAGAGACGACTTTTGTTAAACAAACAAAAAATAAATAAATAATATATATATGTGTGTGTGTGTGTGTAATTGCCTATTTGGGTATTGAATTAATTGCCAATTGCTTTGGATGATTAATATGTTACAAAAAACATGCCGACATGTTTGAATGAACACATATCTGAACGTATATTTAAATTGATGAATTTCTTTTTTAATTTTTGAATTTTTTTTGTACACTGGTCTCACTTGTAAATGAGATACTGATCTCAATACAAATTGCTGACTAAATTAAGAACTATATAAATGTTGACATTAAATAATATATATAAAATCTAAAAAGATCATGAGAAATGAATAGAAATAGAAATGATTGTTTTTCTAGTTACGTGGTCACCAACAACCCACGAGGCTTTGGTTATGATATAACAGCAGCCGTAACAGACGTTGTTATGACGACATGCGTTGACACATGTACCAGCACTTCTGATTGAGACATGCTGTATCACAAGCCTCCAACCACTCACTTGTCCTCCAGTCTTCTGCTGCTTAGTAATAAACTACGAACCGCTGCTCCGAGCCCCTTGCAAAAATGTATCTGTATGAGATGGGATTTCTGCTTCAAACATAGACTATTGAATTTTTGGCCAATCAAATGCCACCAGAATTTATATTTATACTAATCATCAACACTAACCATAGTGTTCCCCATCAGGCTAACGATGCAACATTTTAGAGAATTAGAAAATGATCTTTCCTCAGAATGATATATCATATCACTTATTTTGTGAATAAACCCAGCGAATCGATTTGTGTCTGAGCCTTACTTGTCTTCATGTTCATAGATGTTGAGGCCGAGGGCATCCACGCCCAGCCACAGCTGTGTGCCCTTCTTGTTTTTGATCTCAAAGTAGTTGACGCCGTACATTTCCAAGTCCTGGGCGATCTTAAGATACTCCATCATCGAGTCCTCTCTAAAGAGGAGGCAATGCAGAAAGAGTTGCGAGATTGAGCACATTTTTAGAAACATTTGCAAATAGGAAAATTATCTGCATAAATGTGATTTATATAATCATATAATCAAATTACACATTCCAAATTAAAGTAGCTCCAAGGAAACTTTGGGCATTGCTCAGCCCTCCACAGACAGTAACTGCGCACACAGTGATGCAATTTCCAAATCCTGACATGACATTACAAGTACAAAACGCGTACAATCACAAACAAGTGTTTCTCAAGAGATTTCAAGTGGAAAATGTAATGAGGAAAGTTTGACACACCTGAGCATTCCTCTGTGTTCTTCATGCCAAGTCTGTATCCTGTCCTCCCACTGCTCCTTGGTCAGTTTGTGTTGCTCCAGGACTCTGCACACAGACACAATGAAATGACTTTCACCTGAAGGAATGTGGATGGACACAGAATAATTGTCTCTGGAGGAAATCGTAGACAATTCTAACAGGGAACGAGACACGTTCCAGGTATGGAGAGATCTAAAAACTGAGGGGACACATCCCACAGCAGTTCGGTCAATTTAGCTCACACTAGAGCTTTACAGTGTATGTGTACCTCTGTGGCAGCAGTCTGTCATGGGTAAGGTAGCCAGGCTTGTGGACATCCTTGCTGTAGTCTCCGTACTTGGCCTGGACAGCGTATGACGCCAGTAACACAGCTGTTTCTGGAGGACAGTAGTTCTCATCATTCAGGATGGCCTCCTTCACCTGGAAGAATGGGACGGAGAAAAGAAGTTACTACATTTATCGTGTAAGTGCATGTCCATCCAGTTGCTTGCACATTTTTAGTTAGTGAGAGTGTGTGGATGGGACATTAATGTCAATAAGCTTCGACTTATGGGACAGATCATTGTGGCAAACAGAGACATTAAAAATCTGTGTGCAGACTTTAATTGGGTCGTGTCAATGGTTTTTTGGCACGTGACTGGACAATTAGCACCACGTGTTTAACTTTTACTACTCTCAAAACAGTAGTGAATGAAAACACACAAAATTTGACATGTTTTTCCAAGATATGTCTGCAAGTTCTGTCACAGTTTGCCTTACATTTGGATGAAACCTGTTGGGAGTAGCTCGTTACCTGGAGGAAAAAGAGTCTCTGGGTGATCTCCTGGATTAACTCCTCTGAGACATCCTCGGGGAAGAATTTGGCTCTGAACTTAAACTGCAGAGGGTTCTCTTTCTTCACATCCTGCTGCGTCACCTGAAAACAGACAACAGTATCCTCATTCATCCACCTATTAGTCAGCAGATCGTAATGTTTGTGTCACGGCTACTCGTTGAATCGTACTGAGGTGGACATTTTGCTGTGATCTGTCTCTCTCTCACAGTTTTCTGTCACACAGAGATGCACTAATAATGGGGGTTGATACTGGGGGGTGTGTTGGCCTGAGTGAGAGAGGAAGCCTGTTCAAAGAGCACATCTGAAGCACCGAACCACAGTAAAGTTTCTAGACAGACACTGACTGGATCCTGACAAATTTTAAAAAGAATGAGACGGAATAGAAAAAAGAAAACACTAAGCATTACATTTGTTTGATTGTTAAGACCTTAGTGAAATGAGGCTCACCTTTTTATTGAGTTTGAGCCAGGTAATATAACCTTTACTGTCCACATACTGTAGGCCAAAAAACCAGACCTCCCGCAGACCTACTGTCTTCACCACCTGTAAGCAAAACAAAATGAAAACCTTTTTTTAAGACAGTGAATAGCAAACACGAGTGCATTCAAAAGTCTGTCAGAATCCATTACCGAATACAAAAACTGCATAGTTTTTTAGAAAGAAATAGCCAATAAAAATCTGTGGTTATGGGACTCATCCTCACCTGGTCAAAGAGCTGTTTCCCTGTGGTATTAGGTTGGATGGCAAACTCCAACTCTGCATCCATGGTGGTAACACGGACATTGATCTGGAAAAACAAACACGCCGAGAAATTTACTTTGTTTTCCGTATCAACTCGGGCAAAGATTTTGACTTGCCGCAGCCAAGCATTGTGGGGATTTTTGTGAAGCACCTTGAAGCTTTTTGTAGCTTCAGTAACATTAAAAACAATCTACCGTAGGACGTGGCCACAGCATGCAAGTACCAACACAACTGACAAGGCAAAAATTTACTTAAGACCCTGTTTAGTAAAGACCCTGTGTAAATTGTCTCTTTTTTTCTTTCCATACTGCATAGCCTAGAAGAGCAAGCCACACCTTTCAAGGCAGCCTGCAACTCAGGGACCTTTGTTGGGTAGATAGAGGATAAAATCAGTCATTGTGTCTTGTTAGACAGCACCGGCAATAGGCCTAGCAGCAGCTGATAGTAAGGAACGGAACAGGGTTGACCTCTGACACGTGTCACATCCTTCCTCCCACACCTACATACTGCCTCAGTGCTGGTTAACAGCTTGAGAAGCGACAGAGATGGAAGCGTGAGCGGTAAAGAGGACAGCGAGAGGCAAAATGAGAGCGTATTGAAGTACAAGGTTTAGCGAGAGCACGAGAAGAGTGAAAAAAAAAAAAAGCACGGGGGAGAGAGTGCAACAGGAAGCAAGAGAGATGATCGAGGGTGTGCTCCTTTTAAGATTAATTTACAGTGAGGTTACTCTCGATGAGCCAAATATAAAAAAAAAAAAAAGAAGGGAAAGGGACACAAAGAAAAGAAATAGAGGCAACAAAACCTTCTTTTTCCAAAGCATACACAAAACCTCAGGAACGCCGACTTTGCGTTTCTCTCTCCCATCTTTATTTCTCCATTACCTCTCTGTCTCACTATGCAATGAATAATGCATGAAACTTGCATCTATAGAGCATATAGCTGGACTCCCCCTGCCACACGGAGCTCAGAACACAATGCATCTGATTCATTAATTACCAATGAAAAGTTACAGCACTTTCTCTGCACCGCAGGAATCTCGCACAAACGCTCCGTCATGTCCTAGTGAAGTATGCAATAACCCATTTGGTTTTTTTTTTTGTTTGGTTTTTTTAAAAAGGACTAATTATTATCCCAATTTTTTCTTAATCTGTGCTTTTTAAGGCAGAACTTTATTTTGGTTGGAAAATGTTGGCAACTTCCTGGGAAAAGAATATATTTTAAGTGATTGTATTTTGACTCTTGTCAGGATCAATTTTGCTTCAGTTGCTGCATTGAATTAAATATTTTGGATCTCTCTGGCATGCTCGCTTCAATGCAGATTCAATGCAGAGAGGCAGTTTATTTTTAGCTATCATCAAGACCAAGGCTTAATCCATGTCTGGGAAATATATGCCAGGTATCTACAAGGGTGGAAATATAAAATGACTGAGGGGAAGTCAGGGTAACAGACACAAAATAACACGACATGCACACACATTCAAAGGTGTTGAAATGTAGATTCATTTAAAATATGTTTTTCACCCTTTTTTTTCTTTTAAATGTTGACCACATGCCAGAACAATACAGGGAATAAACCACTACATGATAGTTCTTGGTCACATTTTAAATGGGGACATTAAAATTCAAACAACAGATTATGGATTACTCATCCAAATTCAAACCATTAACTACAAAGACAAGTGTTAAAATGTATTCAACAAGAACCAATAATTATTATACAATACAACTAGAAAACAATTCATTTCTATTTCTATTCTATACAATAAATATTTTGCAACATTCTTTCAAAATTCAAAATAAATAAATAAATCCCCATTTCATACAACTGCAACAGGTCTTCAGCATGTTTTCAACTAAGAGGAACCACTCTGCAGGAAACTGATTTCACAGAAGTGGTAAGCATCAACGCCTCCGCCCGTCTACGTACGTGCACGTGCAATGTAATATGACTGAATATGACAGTTTACTCCCTTTCTGTGGCTCTCTGGCAGAGTCAGTGGCCATGTGTTCCTCTGAAATGAAACTGATGATGTACTGAAAGTTAAAGATGCTTGGACAAGCAAGCAATATAATTAATACATTTCTACATTAAGTACGAGACAAAGGTCAATTTTACTAGGTCTGCCCATCACAGTTGTCTCAAACAACATGGGCTACATCAAGTTGCGCTTTTTTCATAAGCTTTTTAAAAACCGCTATCCTCGTTGCACCGCTTGGCCCTACGACAGAGACAAGGAGGGTTGAGTCAATGTCAGAGGATCTGAAAGTGTTAAAGGACTCTGGATATTTTGTGTGCAAGCATGTTTACAACAATAGAGGATTTCCTCACACACAGAACTAGGGATGGGCTTAAAAAAAAAAAAAAATAAAAAAATAAAAAAAAAAATATGTAGGTGAAAAAGAGATCCCCATTCCCTGACCATTACAACTAACAGGGCCCCCATACAAACACACACACACACCCCATTGGATGTGTGCTGGTTTTATAGCACTGTGATCCCGATTTTCCTGACCTGTGAATTATCACTGTGTGATTCATCCAAAGACTTTGGCTGAGAAGGACTCATCGTAAACACTGGCGATCAAACTGATACAATATAATTAGGCTACATACAAAGCCTTCAGGTGGAAGTGGAGTCTGGACTGTCTTTGCCCTCAGTGCTTCAATAGGTTGATCTTGCTTTTCACCAGGGCTAAGGTTAGGGATATTGAGCTTGGGAAGAAAAAAAAAGGAAAAAAAAAAAAGGGTTGGAGACCACTGTGAGTTTGTCCTCAGTGACCCTTAGTTTAGAAAAAATACTTGCACTTAATCCAAGTACTGAGTTCTTTTTGTGAAGTGATTCTACAACAAATTTAGCAACACTAAACATGGCCAGCTATAGCAACATCTCAAACGACCTTAAACTGCACAAAATTAAACACAGATAAAAGTGACATCAGCAAAACAACCTGTTCACGGTTCACTGACAGATGAATTAAGACGTGTGTTAGTTTCAAGAACAGTGGCCTCACTGACTCTCTCAGACAAGAGTGATTATGGAGAATGTAGTGCTGAGCTGGGGTTTCCGAGTGACCGGCCTTGAATGTCTCTTCCCCTGTGTTTGTGTGGGGCCCGCCTGCCATTAGCAATCAGCTGTGAAAGAGCCAGCCTTTGTGCTACATGTGTGTTTGTGTCTCTGCCAAAACATAGCCAACCCTCAGAGGTGGAATCCTGTATGGACCAGACGGTCGGTTAATCCTCTCTCTCCTGCAGAGGGGGAGGAGAAGAGGGACAACAACATGCCGAGGCACCGACGCAGCTAATCGCACACACCGACAACTGAGAGGTCTCAAAGGAGCGGCTTCTGCGAGCCTGTCCTTATACGACACTGTCCGTCTGGTGACGCTAGACACGCCGACTGGGCAACACGACAGTTCTTAAGAAGGCCAATCGCTTTCAAAATGAAAAGTTAGACCCAGAAGTGTAGTTCAAGGACAGATGTCCCAAATTATCAGATTCTTTTGCAAATCAAAGTATGCACAGTGTATGTTGAGAATCATAAAGTATTACACTGAATGTTCACTTCATGTGGCTATGTCACCTGCTAAATACATCTCCATCTAAATTTCAGTGTCCAGTAGTGCTATAGAAGCAGACCATAAAAAGAAGCCTGTTCTTCTGCAGCCACATTTGCAATATAGTATTCAGTTTCTTTGCCAGCGTGTTTGCAAGCATATTGAACACACATTTGACGCTCTGTGTCAGCCACAAGACCCTCTCACTCACACATCCACTTAATGGTGGCATTGGGTGAACTTGCGGTACTGGCAGTCACAACACCACATAGACATCAAGGCATCTGGTAGACATCGTGTACAACTTCATATCCTCCAATCGCATGACACCCAGTGGGAGGCAATTACTAAGTGCAGACAAGGCAGAGCAAAACTTTTTTTTTTTTTTGACATACAGAGACATTCAGCCTTAAACATAAATGTGGAAAGTAGTTTAAAGCCCATTTTTATACAGAGGTCCTGGTATATTACCCACCCACATTCCTACCTTGAACAGGCTGCATAACAGGGGACATAAGACTTAATGTGTTGTGAGTGGTAAAGCGCTGCAAGTGAGGCAAGAGTCTCAGTGAGTGTTCCAACTGTGTCAACAATCCAGCGGCTATATCGTTTAGATTTTTTTGTTTTGTGGTCCAAGTGTCATTTTAAGAAGTTTCTAAATCCCCCTCTCTATTTCAGTTGTGAAGATGAATTATCGCTCAGACAGGCCCCTTGTTAAATGTGCAGCTGTTTAGTTACTGTAAGCTGTTTAGAGGAGCTTTGCTGAGAGAGGCCTTAAGAGAGAGACACACACACTTCAATCAGTAGAGCTGCTAATCTGGCATGCTGGGCTCTGAGCAGCTGTCTGTCCCTCTGATTAACCCCCCCTGCAGGGTGAGGGAGTAATGGAGGGGAGTGAGAGCGGAGGAAGAATCACCACTACCCACAAACACTAACATTCATCATTTGGGGAGAAGTGACAAGAGCACAAAAATTCCACTTATCCATGCCCAGGTTACTGTTGAACAGACAAGAACTGAAATGCTTCAATTGGTTTTACAAGCTCCACCCACACACAGGGATAATAAAAGGAAATGAAGGCCCTTAATCACACTTCTTGATTGTGGTTCTCGCTTTTCTGTAGTGAATGAGGTGAAAGGTAAAAAACAACTGGCAAACAGGAGCTTTTCCCAGCACACATCATTGCAAGTCCACCCTTCCCATAACCCTCCTACCTCCTCAAACTCTTACAGAGTATCTCCTGAACACTACGACAAACTCCTACCTGCCTTTCTTCTCTCTCAGTTTCCCAGTATTCCTAAACTTTATGCTCATCTTTCCGACTCCTCCTTTCTTTGACAGTCCCTCAGTCGTCTGGTGATAATCCTCGCTCTTCTCTGTGATTCCACAGAGACAGGATGTTGACACAGACTGGGCCCCAATATACACAGTAGACCCCCTATGCCGCAAACAGGAAAACAGCCACAAGCTAGGAAACCAGTAAGGGCCCTCTTCCTGTGGGGTGTTGTCACCTCATAATCTCCCTGCCCTCTCGCCCAAACAGTGCACCAAACAGAAGGGGTGGGTCAAGTGGCTTTGGGATGTGATATCAAGAGACAGAAAAAACAACACATTAATCCACATAATTGTACAAAGATTTTGCTGAATCCCAGAAATGGATATTGCCCTCAAATAGAGCTGCTACTGTCCTTTTCATGGCAAATGAATCACCATTTTTTTTTTTTTAAATATTGATATATTAACCACCACTGGCATTCAAGGAGCTTTGATTCAGTCAGGGAGAGGCACAGGCGGTGCAGACTTAGTCCAACTTCTGTGATATGAACACTTCAGACACTTCCCCTGCCTCTGAATTGAAGTCACATAAAGGGAATATGGGTGTATTACTGAAGCCAGCAACGTCACAGTCAGTAATGCGCAGCAGTAATAAAAACACCTTCCAGGAGACTGGTTTTAAGTTGCTGGTCTCACTATGAAAGGCTCCTCACAAAACTCACTTTAGACCTAAAACGTGTGGTCGCATCTTAAAAACTACTGATACTACGGTCTTTTGTCCAGAGTCTGAATAGCTTTCTTTGCACTGTTTGGCTTTTTCACGAATGGAAAAATGCATTATGCAACTACACTGCATCTTGACTGTTATTTTATCTTCAGTTACACAATTTATTTTGCTTGGTCACTGTTCCATGTGCTGGAGAACAAATGTAGCAAGAACAAGAGAAGCAACTTTGGAAAAAACAGAATTACAACTGAAATTATTGGTTGATTAGCTGAGACATAAAATTAATCTGCAACAATTTTAATGTTCAATTAATAGTTGGCAATGACAAAATGACAAAAATGCAAGGATATAAAATTGTATCAAGCTCTGATTGTTATTGCAAAAGGACCACTGAAAAACAAATTCAATACCCTCCATGCTAGATCAACACTCCTCTGTTATATGGGACTGTCCTAAGAGTAAGATGAGTGATGACACTGAGACATAAGAGGCATCTTCCAAAAGTTTTGAGGTCTGGCATGAGTCCCAGAGAAGGTCACATCTGATAGGCCCTGCTCCTGTTTCCTCTGTGTATTATGTCAGTCCCTCCCTGCGACAAGCTGTACTTTCTCTGTCAGTTATTGTCTGCGAAAGAGATGTCACTCTCGGCAGACTCGCCAGCACTGCGCTGTCCTGGGCGCTGTTTTTGGGATGGTGCCCTGGTGACTCAGGGGACAAAAGGGGGACGTGGAGAATGACATCAGTGCCTGGCTGTCCCCCCTCCCACACACAACCCCCCCACCTACAGACCTTGATGGGAGATATGCTTCATTTGTAGCAAAGCCTGTTTTTCCAAGTCCCTAGGAAAGTTTCTGATGTAAGCTTTAGCAACCTAACCCTGACATCTTTCCAACACGTTGTTTCAAATTCATCAAGCCAAACACGCAGAACAGCTGTGTCATATTTTGTTTGAGCAAAGTAACAAGTGGGCTAAACAACATTTTACTGTAAAGTGAAAACTAAGTGTACAACATGCAATTTCCCTCCTCCCAAGTCGAGTTTATGATAAAAAAAAAAAAAAAGCAGCATGTGTGGGAATCAGACAGCCATGAAGGCACTGCATCTAATTGGTTTTGATTTGGCGTTGTTCACATCCCAGGACTCTGGCATTCTCCCCACCCTTTAAGCAACAATGGCTGTAGTGTTGCAGTTGCAAGGCCTGTGGGCCAGGCAGTACACTTCACACTCTGGCTGTTGTTTACTTGGAAGAGGAGTGGGAGCAGCCGTGGGGATGAAACTGCCACTTCCCAGAATGCTCAAATGTAGCTTTGGTCAATAGTGCATGTCGACTATGATGAAAACAAGAGAGTACTTCTAAAGACTCAGTTTATACAAGAAGCTTAGGCAGGAACAAACACACAACTTTCATGTTTCTGATTCATATCACATATCCTGAGCTACATGAGCTACTGCTTATTTATTATGACCCCGAAACTTGACTTTTTTCCATCAGTCACTCAATTTGCAGGGAAAGTTCCCAAGTCATGCATTTTCCCTGACTTCTTCCCCTTAGCAGTGCATTTCTCTGTAAAACACAGTATGATAAAAGCAGCTGACACTTCCATGCCAACTCTCATCTAGCTTTCAGCTTCTTACCGGTTTCGGCATCTTTGCTTCCTCTCCTCCTTACACACGACAGCTGAGAGGATAAATCCGTCACAGGACGACAGTAACACTTGTATAACAGGGCCTGAAAGTGAATGACAGTTTTTTCATTAGGCACACAGTAAACGTGGTTGAAACAATATGAGCAGCTGCCTAAGTTCAAGACCATTTTCTTGTGTCCTTAGTATCTCCTCTTTAACTAAATGGTCTGACAAGAAACAATAGATCTATTTTTAATGAATTATCTTTAAATTAACTCTTTATACTGGGATAAGTCAATGAAGGGGTAATTCAGGTGTAAAGAGTATAAAGCAAGGACTAACAGAATATAGATTCAGGAGCTAGACCGCTTTGAAAGACAAAAAGAAGAAAAAAAATTGAATCAAATCCTATTCCTAAATCTGTTAATAACTACAAGTCACCCAAACCCCAAACAGCAGATGCACAGAGAAATGGTTTTGCTTTCAATCTCAACAAGCTTTACCACTTACTGTACATATGGTAACCATTACAAGGGTGCGTGGGGGAACTCGTATGTTATGTAGTGACTTTAATCACCATCAGTTATGTCTTATTGAAATAAAAACGTTTAACAAAATTACCAGCTACTTGAACTACACAGCTCATTATCGCATACTCACCATTAATCAGAATTATTTATATCAGAGAACTCGTTCAATAATTTTCTTGGTGATCTCCAGCCACACCTACCATTGCCAAAAAGTGACTTGGCCCTGAACTCGATCTGAAAATCTGATTCTCTTATCAATCGTATTCTCTGGGTGTACTCTCTGTCGTGTTTTTCTCTTTGACCTGAAATTGACCCGTGTTGCACAGTAACTTCAGCCTGAAATGATCCAGAGTTTCAGCTGTCCTCACATTGATTAGATCTGGATGCTGTGGCATGGTCTGGTGGTCTCTGTGCTACATACACTACCACAGACATTTCTAATAGCAAAAGACACTCCACAACCTGTTTAAATGGGGAGGCTACATCGTATCAATCAATGCCATTGATTGGGATTTTTTTTTTTTTTTTTTTTAATTATCCAACTCCCTTAATTTGTCACTGCCATCCATACATTTACCTACATTGCCACATAATGCTGCTATCTGAACAACCAGCCGGTATCATAGACAACACCAATTATTTTTAAGCAAGGGATCCAAAAACCAAACAATTAAAAGGACTGTACTCCATTTTGAAAGCCGAAGGAGCGACGGTGACTATCATTATACGGAGCAGAGAGAGTATAAAACAATGATATGCGACAGTGAATTGTTTTGGCCGCACAGAAATTAGGTTTAAGTACAAGTAAAACTCAAAGTAAAGACACGTTTGTACCGTACGTTTGACGAGGACATGCCCACTTGTAGCTCGTAAGCAATTAGCTCGCCTCTCGCCCGCCGAGAGTTGCATCCGTTAGGTTTCAATTCAACCAATATGTAGTCAAATGGAAATAAATAACTCACACTGTCGACGAAGCGTTAGCCAGAGCCACGGGAAATATTAAAACACACGCGTTTGGTGTGTCCAAATTGGCTCTTCACTCCGAGTTTCGCTGGTTAACACGATGTTAGCGGTTACACGCGACTCCCGTTTCCCAAAATGCTCCGACTGAAGTCAAAAGGTGGCCGCGTTGAAAGGCTGACATTTTTAAGATAGTGGGTGTAGTCTACATAACGGGTTGGGCTCGCCGCGCTAACACATGTGAAGCTTGAGGGCACGTCGGACGTTCAAAAAAAAAAATTAAAAAAATAAAGGAGAGCAAAATGTGACTTGAGACAACGGGCGCGCACATTGCGGTGCGTTTACGGACACAACTTCGTAGAAACCAGCGCCTACACTGCGTCGTGTAAAATAAGTAACGGCCCAACACGAGGACATCCGCTATTGCACCAAAGTTGAGAAGAAGCTCATCTTTTAGGGAGAGGCAACTCACCGGGGCAAGGGGGGGGGGGCTCCTGCTATCCCGAAGTGTGTCTTTAAATTGATGTAAAAGCCCGGTATCTTCGGGTGTGGCAAAATATCCCGCGATGAAAAGTCCACTGTAGTTCCCGACCCTTATCTCTTCGTGCCCCCGACGAGACAAATTCCCACAGTCATTGAAAAAACCGTTGAAGTCGAAGCAACCATAAGGCGATTTGGGGCGCTGCTGTCGAGCCCGCCGGAATAACACACAACGGCTTCCGGGCCTTTAAAAGTAAAAGCCTCACGGAAACGTACATTCAGAACCAGTGGTCTTTCGTCGACTAAGTTCTGCAAACACGACAACTGTAAATGCATTTAGGAAGGAACACGTGCGATAAATTAAAAGTCAAAATGGAGCTGCCGTCCCTTGTAATCGTCCCTTTAGACTCGTTTACGCCACTATATTTTCGACAGCGTTGTTGCCAAAATAAACTGAAACACAAAATAAAAGTAACTACAACACATTTGTAGCTACAGTTTCGCTTCACATCTTTCTAATCGTCTAAATAAATGCGCAATTTTAAGTTTGATTATTGATGCGTGATATGTTGTATATTATTGTGAAGGGAAAATGCCCTGTTTCCGGTTTGCTCCCCAATGTCTGCCGTCAACTTGGCGCAGCTAATTGCGGAGATGTACAATATGGCTGTCAGTAGCCGAGAAGTGGATGCAAGGCATGTATGAGGCATGCATCGTGGCATATGATGTATAGGGGGTGATTGATGCCGGCGCTGAACTGAACACGATCCTCAGAAGTGGAGGCAAATTGCATTTGCACCATTGACTATTCTGGAGTAATATCTTTTGTATGCTTAAATATAATACATCAGCACCGATGCAATTGCTTGAACTGTAAGTTGTGTTCACTTGCACAACCACGAGCTTCCATAATACATCTGCGCTTTGCTGATCAAATCATCCATGTATCAAACACGCAACCACCCTCATCTCCTCCGTGCTCGGTACATTGTAAATGACAATAAAAGTTGGAATGAAAAATATTGAAAAGACAGGTAAAAAAAAAAGTAATAATGGACAGTAAATGTTATTCTTTCAAGATGAAGGGTATCGAACTGAAATTTCCATCTTCTCCCACAATGTGCAATATCCAAATTACCGTAGCTGATCATCTGGGTATTTACGTGGACTTATTTGTACTTATTTCTTCTACCAGCAGATGTCACGGTGTCCCTTCTGTTGGTGTGAGTTACTGAGCGCTCCTCATTTATGGGATGGATTTAATTTAATTGTCATTCTGACACTTCAGCCCATAATAGTTAGGAATCAGAGAGAGCTGCTTGAAACAACTACAAACGCAATTGCAACAGACATTGGCTACACACGGACCTTCTTCAGCACATATACCGCGCAACAACTTTAGCGTTTGTGCACAATCCCAACAATAATGTCATTTTCAAGCCTCCAGTGACCGTGTGCACAGATTGAGTTACACAACCCTGATCTGAAAAATGCTCAAACGCGTGAGTCTGTTTGGTAAAGTTTGGACCCCCACACAACATCCAGGACCTACCTGCACAGTAAAAACACAAAATCCTCAATCCTCGCCACGAACAGTCATTTGTGGTTGAGTATTGTCCCCGAACAGGACGCTCTGTCGGCGGGAACCTGAAGTCATTTCTAGGAGATAATGTTCCTCCTGCAGGCGATAGCAAACCAAACTTCATTATTGATCTGGTCGTTCAATGCCTGCAGATCGACAAACGGAATCTACACGCCCCGCTCAATTCAAGGCAGGAGGCTTGAATGAATACAAGCAGGATGACAATATGGCACACAAGTGATTTGCAAATTTAATACAGTTTTAATACAGTTGGCTAAACTATATTTTAATTAGACACGTGCTGCTTGTTGTGTTGACTCCTGCCACCTTGCAAAATGTGTAATGTCTAGTTTTCATTTTTAGTATTTGGCCAGATAAAACATTTCTAGAGTGAAGTTTGTGTTCACCAGTGCCTGGTCCCTTGTCTTTAATTTTGTTGTTTAAAAAATGAAAGTGAGTTTCTTCCCTTTTCCTGGAAATCTGTGGACTCCTCTTTGACTGTTTGCTGTGGACATCCCAGAGGCCATATCTGTGAAGTTGGCTGTTAGATGTGTCACATTGTATTGCATGAGGAACCTGACTTGGTCTTTATTTAGCTTGGCATAACACCACGTCACAAGATCACGGACCATATGACTAAGGGCGTGCTGCTCTATTGTCAAAGCAATGAAAGAAGCCACTATGAGGGGAGAATGGTAATTGGATGGGGAATTGGACAAATTTGCTTAGATTGTTCTGCCAGATGTCATCAGGTGTGTGTGTGTGTATCTCATTCTCCCTCTATGGGTGTGTGAGAGAGTGAAAGTCTGTGTTGTAAGACCAGATTGGATATTGATGAAAGAAGCTTAAAATACTGACCTGAAACCAGCGCCTAGAAATTGTAATTATGAAAATGATCAGTTGAAAAATACACCCAACAGATATTGACACAGATCACTGGAGGTATTGAGACACAAAAAAGTCCTATTGTGTGTGTGTGTGTGTGTGTGTGTATATATATATATATATATATATATATATATATATATGTGTGTGTGTGTGTGTGTGTGTGTGTGTGTGCTCTGGTGGCAATATTGTTTAACTGTTATCATAATTGCACAGGTTGACCAAAGCTGACCACGCACGTCCAAAATGCCAAGATGAATTGCTGCAGTGCTCAATTTAACAAAAAGATCAAATTGGTGTCAGCTATTGTGTTAACACCATTGAGGACAGACGTGTATGTTGGGTACACAGAAGCATCAATGTTGTTCTGTGTTATGCGATTGTGAAAGTGCCGTCAGTGCAAAGGTGCGTGTGTGTGTCTTCCTTCCTCCCCTCCCTCTCTGTGCACTGCTGAACAAATTAAATGGACAGTGCATCAGTCTCTTTCAGTTCTCAGTATTCCTGCTGTGTCCTTTCACCTGAGTTCACAGCTAAGTATGCTCATTCAAGTGATGTCTTTAGTCACTGATTGACTCTAATTGTTTTTTTAGTAACATTTAGCATCTGTGCTCTTTTAGGAGCTGTGGTGTACACGTGAAGAGGAACAGTCTGCTGCTTTTTGGGGTGCTGAAGCAAGGATGGGGAACCAGGAGTCGGTGCCAGCAGAGCTGGAGCAATCGCTGGAGGTGCTGTCCACAGTCAGTGGTAAGTCACTGCTTTACACAGAGCTTTAACACAGAAGTTCTTAGTTAGATACCTCGTCAAAATGCATCTATGTGTAGGTTTTATTCTGTTGTTCAAGTTTCATTAACACTCCTTGACAGCAGGTGTTTGCGTTTGTCTGCCGGGCCCCGTTTCACTTCAACGTAGCTTACATGCAGATCACAACCGGTGCAAGTGTCCTGTTTCACAAATGATTGTCCCTCACCAGGGCTCTCACATGTTCATGCATGGGCTTACAAGTATGGTGTTTCATTTGATTGGTTAATTGTGAAGATGATGTTGAAATTATGTTGCAAGTCACAACGTGCGCGTTGCAAATTTGTTCTGACGGGCCCATGTTTTTTTTTTAATGGGATTTTACCCCAGGGAGTTCCAGAAAAATTAGGAGTAATTTCACTTAGTGAGACAATATGAGAGTGACTGCACAATTCAACATTACCATACAGTTATATATGCACATATGATAGTCTGTGGCAGAAAACCATGACTAGTGTAGGACGAGTGAGTAAAATCTGAGAAGACCTAATGAATGTTTGTTTTAGGTTTTTGCTCTGGTTTACGTGTCATAATGTGAGGAAGGTTCCTGCTATCCTGCTTTCCCATACATAGCCTAGCCCCTTCACAATGAGAATCACTACACAGTCAGCTGAGAGACATTGCCTACCCAGACCAGAAGCTCCATCAACAGACTTTGTCTAGTCATTCTCTGGTGTAAACTGCTGTTTTGTTTTGTTTTTTTACAGCAAATCTTTATTCTAATTCCTATTTGTTGATCGTTTAAAGAAATTCTTATGAACTTTAGACTTTATAGTTACTGTAGTTAATAGTGCGACTGTCAGGCAGCAGTGACGGATAAAGCAACAGTACATCAACCTGTTAAATGCAAGGCTCTTTATTCCCTCGCTGTGTCTCTTTGTTCATTTATCCAGAAAAAGCCAGAATAATTAAATTTGTCATCACTGTGATTAGTTTTGAAGCCATTTACGAGTAGGAGGGCACAGGTTTTGATCTTTGGACTTGATATAAATCTAATAGCGAAGAATGCCACCTAATGAAAGGAGCATGACCACTGCCGCTTGCTGCTTTTGAAGTTTAAATGGAAACATTATGTGTGATTGTGTGATGATAAATTAGGTAAAATAAAGATAATGAGACAGAGTAAGTGAGGAGGAGACCTTTACAGATGGCACCACAGTAATTTTTGTTTTTTTCTCTATCCAAACCAACTGGTGCTACAGTTAGATCCTATTGTCTGAGCTGCTGAATACTTTAATAGGTGTCATTGTGTTACCTTCAGTATTAGGTTGATATAGAGAGAAAAGTAGAAATTAATAGCAACAAGTGATGCTCTTTTTCTTGGAGGGTTTTCCAGCAGACACATCCCAGAATGCATTTCACAGCAGCTGGTGCAAGAGACACAATGCTTTATGGGGTAGTTGAGTAAGTCTGGCAAGCTTGTGGCAGATCCTCAGATTTTTGCTACTCCAGTATAAATGCTTGTATTTCTCACCTAAACAAAATTGACATATTGTCAAGATAAATCACACTACATCCTCAGACTGGCATCACAATATGAATAGTGTGTTTGTGGACACTTTCGAACCCAGCTTATAACTTTCTGTTTCTGGCTTCAGTAGTTTTTGTCAGCTTGACAACTATCACCAATATATATTAATTTCCCCTGAAAGTCCCTGATTAAATAATGACTCATCACTTGACTTAATGACAAAATGTCCTAGACGGCAGATAATTTATTTTGACTGTAGTTTGTGGGGGCTGTTAAATTTTATTGTGTTATACAATTGCAGTCATTGCTGGGTGGATGTACTTCTCATACTGGCAAGTCATGACACTCCAGTGAAGCCATACTGGAGGAAAACAGCAATTGTTTCGTTTCTTCAGCATTTTTCATTTCTAGAGCCTATTTTAAGACTTCTGAAGCACTCACCACATGTTTGATTTCCTTCAGTGATTCAAATTCAGTAAATTAAATACTGAAGTGAAAGAAAATGTGATCATGGAGGCATAAGTTTCATCCTATGTGCAAATGATTTTGTTGCCAATCCTGCCATGTCTTTCTTTTGTTGGTGTAATACAGCATACGGGAACATTCGAATGTCTCTTCACACACAGAACGGTACCATCACCTTAACTTTTAGACACATATCAGTCATATTAAACTTAAAAGAGATAACCTAATTTTGCAGTCAATGTTGTTTGAGCTTGGGACAAATGCACACAAACACATGTTTGCCAAGTTTGTGTAATTAGCTGTATGGGGGTTATGTCATAGCAAACCCTCCACCCTCTCTTCCTGTGATAAACACAAAGCAGACATAAGTGAGATAAACAATCACACATTCACAACAGCAAACACAGCAGCTTAATCGTGGAGGGGGAATAGTTGGCGGCTGGAAGAGGTTCGCTGAACGAGCTCATAGACGCAGCATGAAACTCACTCTGATATGACGATGTCTGTGTTGGAGTTAATTCAAGAGGGCCAAGAGGTGTTTAATCAACTGCTTCATAATCTGTTTGTGTCTATCAGTCTGTTGACCCGACACACACACCACAGCAGGAGCAATCCACGGGCCTGGAGAAGAGGTTAGTATAGTCTGAGTGTGTGTCTGTGTGTTGATTTTAACGGGACATGTCCAAAGTGTGTCCAGGTTCTCTTGTGCCTGTTATTTAAATCAATGTGACAGGATGACAGGACAGGATTTCCTATGGCCACAGGGAGATTCCCCCTGCTGTGATTTCCCCCTCACTATTCTAACAAAAGAGAAGAACCTCTGTCTTCAGTTTCCATCTGCTGTTACAGTATGTCTGCAGTAGTTTGGATGACTTGACCATAGAAACCAATATTTACAGGTGAAAATGTAAGGATCTTACCCTCAAAAACATATCTTGAAAAACAGATCTTGCTTTAGTCACTGTACGAATATTGTCCTCATGTTGTACATTAGTGAATTGTTTTAATAGAATTTGTCTGGTGACCCTTGCAAGTGGAGCTGTGAATTTATAATTTGTATCTGCATATACATTAACATTAGCTGTCGCTTTAAGGTGGATTCTGCACACTGTAATACCTTGAACGCAGCGCTTGGTAACTGATTATATGAAATAGCCCTTGTGAGTGGCTAATTGATAACTCGCCTTATGTCTCAATATACCAGAAGTCGAAGTTTGAAATGTCAGGTTACTGGTTGGGTGATCAAAGGGCAGATAACGCAGAGAAACAAGCAGACAAACACAAGGTCAAAAGAACTGATTAAAAAGACAAGCACAATGGTCGACTGCTGTTTGTGTCATGTCTGTAATGCTTTGCTGTGGCCAACAACCGGCAGAAAGGACATCGCTCCATAAATACACCCAAACTAACAGGCAAGGTGAGTGCTGTCCTCATGGGTGAAATTCTAATTTACTTCTTCTCCTGTTGAATTGTTTTGACATGAAGAGAGGAAAAAGCTGCACTTCTGGGTCACTTAATGTTACAGGCTCAGACGGTTCAAGAAGGAACTGCATTGATTATTATGAAATCTTGCAACAGGCTAATCAATATTTGTGCACGAGAACAAGTCTCTCACAAGGCCAGAAACCCTGGCAGGTCAGAGGATTAATCTTTATGGACAAAAGATGGGAGGTTGATTTTGTGTAATCCTTTCTGGCTCTTTATGTACTTTAAAGGCTTCTGACTTGGAAATACAGTTGAGTCATTTGTACAGTTAATGACACAGAGACGTTTCCTCAGATTTTATGGTAACACAGGCTATCTGATGAAATGCAAACCAGCACAGGTTTGAATTCATGCACAATTATCGCAAGAAGGTGTGTTGTTGATTATGAAAGGAAAATGTAAATGAAAGGATTTTCTCAGTTTAAGGCAGGAAGTTGGAGACAAAGCAGCAGCTCAGATCTGAGCTAGAGGAGTCTCACCTGGTTGAATTGTGAGCACTTCAATTCATGTAACCTTTAGACGCTCTTGTTTTTTTGTGAAAGCATTTTATGAGACAATGGTTGGCACCCGATTTAGCCTATGCATACTAAGACTTAGTATTACATGAAATGATTGTTGTGTCTGGAAATGTGTTGCAGGCATACGTGTGTGTGTGTGTGTGTGTGTGTGTGTGGTTAGCGAGGCAGCTTCCACGACAAGAGTTATTTATATCCTGAATGTGGACTGCTTGGCTCAGTCAGATATCGGTATGCAGATTTCCACAGCAGGAGGGAGGGGCAGGGAAAAGAGGTGTGGTATAATCACTCAAGAAACTTTGACAGGTGTGTGTGTGTGTGTGTGTGTGTGTGTGTGTGTGTGTGTGTGTGTGTATGTTTATGCGTATGCATGGGAGAGATAGACATGAAGCGTTTAAAGAGAGTAAGATGAGGCAGGCGATACTCTTCTCTCTACCTGTGGAGATGAAGATGATTAGGGAGGAAGACAAGAGCGGACGGGGGGACGGGATGAAGGAATGTGCAGGAGAGCAGGAATATGGAGGAAGGAGGTTTGTCTGTATCTTACCGGAGGAGATGGAGCACTACTACAGATACTCCCAGTGCTGTCATCAGCTATATAGTGAGTTTTACAGGGATGCATGGGGATTAAGTACAGTGTATAAGGTGTGTCAGTGCATTGAAGGGTTCATATTGAAATTTTGATTAAACTCAATGTAATTATTTGATGTAAAATATACAAATGGACACAAATAGTCCTTTTTCTCTTAGTTGTGGTTTTTTGCCACCATTTCATGTATCTTTGTGTTCTACAAGTGCTGCGTGCAATATGTTTGCTATGATATTGTGGATTTCTGTTCTGTTCTGAATGGTTTCCGACTATTTGCTGACACCATCTTTAAAAAAAAAAGGAAACTGCATTTCCAGTCAAGTTGTTGTCACTTTCTAGATTTTGCCCTTAAATTTTTTTAATATTTTTAATATACAGTCAACCTAATCACGAAATGTCCTTAATAACTACTCCCGACAGCTGCATGAACCATCACAACAGCATCAAATCACATTTAACAAACCTCCTCTGCTGCCACACTCCTGATGAAGGAAGAGCATTGATTACAGCTGTATGTGGGCTGACAAATGAACTTAATGTACTTGCAAACATAACGTGCGACCTTGTTGCAGTGACGTAATGTTAATACGTAGCTTTTCCTTAGAGTTGGAGATGTGTACGATTAGTAATATCTGTTTATTTTCATGCCATGGAGGCTGTGCAGGTTAATTGCACAGTGACAAATGTCTCCCGTGGACCATCATAGGTGACCAGTGTGGTAAAAGAGTAATACAATATACTGCTACATCCTTATTTACTCAAGGTGGTTCAATAAAAGCTTACCTAACAGACTGTGTGCATTTGACATTTGACAGAGATAGGAGACAATGTGTGTGTGTGTGTGTGTGTGTGTGTGTGTGTGTGTGTGTGTGTGACTGCTGGGTATTTACACACCACTGATCAGAGACTGTGTGTCTGTATGTATTGTGGGATCTGTGCAGAGTTTTCTGGATGATATTAAGATGTTGCTGCCTGTCAGTGATGGCTAAGGTCTATTCTGGTCCATTTCCTGTTAGCTTTGGTCTGTATTTAGAGACAACATGTATTTTTAGTAAGAGCTATTCTAGAAATGTAGTGTTACAGAGATACAGGCTGCATTTTTGCTCTTGATCTTATTTTCCTCCTTGCTGTTGCTACACCAAATAACATTTCCATCACCTGTCTATTCTAAGATGTTAAATGTCGATACCACGACATGATATTTTGAGATTGTCCATTTTCATTTGAGGCCATCTATCTGTTTTCACATCAGTCTTAAAAGTCTTTTGTAATAAAATTGTACTTTTTGGAGTTGGACATAATGCATCATCATTTTGATCCACCATCAAAATCACATGCTTTCATGTTGGTCAGCAGTCTTCTTTTCCTGAGCTATTACCCATCATGACTTGCAAAACTTCCCCTTTCACAGCTAAACTCATGATTTCCTCATGATTGTCTTTTCCATCAGATCTCTCCCTCTTTCCCTGCCACTCTTTTGGTTTCATTGACCTGTTTGACATCTGGTGACATCTCGAATTAAAATCCATGACCATCATCCTCACACACTCTTCCACTTTAAGTTCATTGTCATCATCTGACACTCATGAAAAATCTCCTATGTAGGAAGTTTTCTTTTCTCTGAATTTTACTATGAACATTTTAGTTATAATTAGTTATATTATTAGTTATAAATCATTTTTACAGTGTTTTGGGACCATTGTCATGTTTAAATTCCTCTCCTGCCAGGCTTCTTGAGACTCAATCATCTTTTCATACATGCCTGATATTTGAATATGATATTTTCTCCACATTTAGTCAAGATGTTAGATAGTTATGCAACCCGCTTCTGTCTTTGTTTCCTGCTATCAGTACATCATTGAGTAAGGGGAAGGCCGCTCTTTTATGAAACAGTAATTCCTGGGGTTTAAATCCCTAGCACCTCTCCATCAAACGTCTTTCAGCTAACTTTATTGGAGGGTTGTGAGTTGGATTTGAGCCTTCATTGTAGTCTGTGCAACATCCCGGCAGTATTGAATTTGTCTTATTGGGTTAGAACATGGAGGAATAACGAAGGACTGTAAATGGGGTCTTAGCACTCTGGATCAGGTTGCAATCTTGTAGAAAAGAGTAAAAGACTTGTGACAAAATCTGTCACGTGGGCAAAGCATAAGTTTAACTACAGTCATTTGGCTGTGAAGTGCAAAGAGAGAAACAGATGATCTACTGACTTTCAGAATCCATATTTTAGTTATTGATCAGAGGCTACAATCAGTGTCATGTTTGTCCTTAGAAAAAGCCCCTTTTTGTTTGTTCACTGTATAAAGTCAGCTCACAGGTGCAAACTTAAATGTACACGCTTTGTAACCTTTGTCAAAGTGCTGCTACTACGTTTTCTTTTTCATATTGTGCTTCCATATATGTGTGACATTTAGAATTGTGTCAACACATCCTTTGATTAATGAATGAACATACAAAATAATTAATTTAATGCAGTATTATGTAAAAACACAGTTGTTGCTAACATAACTGTGTAATTCCAGATCCTATTTTCACAGTTAATGTCCTATTATCTTCACGTAGCAATAGATTTGATGCTGATGATGTACGCAGTGTTTCTCTGTGAATGTTGTCTTTAGCCTGGTCACATCGGGTCAGCTTCTCTTTGTCTTAATGAGGTCTATCAAGAGCTGTGTTTAGCAGACTTCCTGTTTATGAAATTTTATCAATGCAAATGCTGAGTAATAATCGATGCACTTGATGAATGATGGCCCAAATCCCAGTTGAATTTGAATAAGTAGCTGAGTAAATATTAATTTTTCTCTGCCCAGAGAGCAATTTTCTTCCTGTCAGACAATGATGGAGACTGTTTGTTTTGACTGATAGGACACAGGAGTCTGTCTTAAACCTTAACCCAGCCAAACAGGCTGCTTTCCATCAAGTCTAACTGACATATCCAAAAAAGTCAAAATGTCCAATATGCCAAGAAAATGGACCTAATGTTTGCGACCTCCTATGTCCTATGTCCTGATCTATTAATTGTAATTTACAGTGTGACGGAGAAAGCAGCATTTTTTTGTTTTGCTACTTGTTCACACCTTTATCATCCTCCTACTTCCCCTCTGCTTCTTGTTTTATATTGTGAGTCACTTCTCAGTTGGTGTCTTCCTGTTTACCCTCCAGCCGGCAAATAGTGTTTGATCCTGAAACGGAAGGAGTCGATAGTGTTTCGTCTTTGCAAACGTACACATGGGGAGAAGGTCTCAAATAAATAATTCACCTGGGAGTTATTCTAGCTGCAGTCTGCACAACATCCCACATACAGGCAGCAACAGGTCTCCTTTACATCCCGTATACACACTCTGACGTCTGCTCTGGATCCCCTGTAAACACACACAAATACACGTTCACTCATCATTGAATACTTGTAACTCAATTTTTGAGACTTTGCATGTGTCAGTTTAACCTCAGTATTTACCAGCCTTTCCAGTTAAAGTTGAACAACAGTAGGTAAATTAATTTGAGTTGCCCTACTTTGATGAACTATTTTTTATATTTATATATATATAT
>CM076671.1:4817249-4900553 GCA_038496675.1 Rachycentron canadum
TATATATATATATATATATATATACACATATAAGCCAATAAAATCATTGCAAGTGTAAAAGTATAGTAAAGAAGTATAGTTGAAATGTCTACATCTAAAAATGTAGAGTCCGGCTGGTGCATATTTGGATAGTGACTTATACATTTACAAATACAAAACTTAAAAGGAAAACTCACGTCTATTAGAAACTTATTTTCATACTTTATCATGTGCATGCTGAGAAAGGGATAGTGATGTATCCTGGGTTCTGGCTTGGAGGGAAAACAGTTACAATGTGTGTTTTGACTCATGTCAGATGCCACTATGTTAAGTTGCACTAAAGATGGTTATAAACCAAAATGATCCTTGAATATTACATAGTGAAATTTCATTCTTGAGTGAAAAGAACAAGAGTGAAGAGAAAAACTTTAGTCCTCTCCAAATATGCCAGAACACACATATAACCTCATATATTCTTTCTTCTTTCTGATATCTGAGTTTACAAGTCTGGACAAACACAATGAGAATAGATCAAATGTGTCTTAATTGAAAGATGTATTTGGGGTAAAACTACAAAGCAGCGATCAGTGCGTGAAACCAGGGGCTGTCAGAGCTTCTGGAGGATAAATCACTAGAGACGGGAAATGAACCATTATAAACCCTTTGCCTTTTCCTGTCCCACAGCCAACGTGCTCTATCATCTAAATCTTACATTAGGTAAACACACACACACATACAATATGAGGCTCTCAGCATGCAAGGTAATTACAAAGGACCTCCATTGTTTCATTCTGAATCCCTCCATTTATTGATAATCTGATCCCAGACAAGGCTGAGAGATTCATCTTTGATTTAACCCTAATATAATTCTTAATCTCACATAGTCCTGTTTTTCATCCCCTCACACCTAATCTCTATAATTGAGGGGGAAAAGAAGAAGAAAATGTGTTTGTGAGAACTGCACTCTTATAGGGCTGTTCCAGAAATTTTATTAATTAATAAAATATTATTAATAAAATAGAGGGAACAAATAAAAAGATCAAAAGCAAATCACCAGAGGCTGAGATATGCCGATCCAAAAATTCTGCATCATACAATTCCCATAATGCCATTGAGTTGTTTTTATGAGCAGTTATGCAGGCCTTCTGTTAACAACACTAGGATTCAAGCCCATGCCAAATAACCCTGGTGACATCATCAGGGGCAAAGTAAAATTGGTGAAGTCTCCCTTTAATTTTGTGGAGCAGCTTGTAGCATTTTAAACCTTTAATTACTTTTAAGTGACTTGCTAATTTTAAAGTATACCAACCAAACTAAATATTGTTTTTCCACCTGTTTGTGCGCCTTTGAGGTTACACCGTCTAGATGAGCTTGCATGTTTTCTGTCTGTTTTAAAGAATGTGACCAGTGACAGCTGTTAACTGGGACATTTCGAAGTCGATTGCTAATGCCCAGACAAACGTTTGGACAGAATGGGCAATGCAATTAAAGAAGAAGAAATCTGGACCATTAGTATCTTTATATGTTTTAGTCACATCACATTACGTACATGAGTCTAAACTTGTAGCAAAAGCAAAATATGAAGCATCAGGGATGTTATTGGTGAGAAAAAGGGATGTGAGGAGTTACTGTGTTGCTTGTTGATGAGAAAGAGGGTGAACATGCTGGTGAATAAATAGAGGCAGCAGTTTAAAATGTTTGTTTTGCTCAGCAGGGCAACATTTTATAAATCGACCTCCTGAGGGTCGATTCACATGTTCACTAGTCAGTCAGTTCACCAGTTCCCTCTGCTTCTGTGTGTGTGGCACACTGGATCCCCCTGCTGTCCTAACTGGCACTGTGTGTGTGTGTGTGTGCGTGTGTCTGTGTGTGTGTGAGTGTGTGTTGGTAAGAGAGTGAGAAAAGAAGAGGAAAACAACTCTGTTCCCTCTGGCACTGACATGATTGTATTTGGACTGGTTTCAGTTCACATTAGAAACAATGTTTAGGTTACATAAGCCTTATTTTCGGGGTCTACTTTTTATTTGACTACTCTGTGTTCACATTGGTACAAGTCTGGTGATCCAATGCTTAAAGGTCAGCTGCAACAAAGCTTTGCATTCAAGAGCTCAGAAGATAAAAACTTAAACAAATGAACTTGTGATTTTTGGTTTTTCATTAAAAGATTTATGAATGTTGGTCTTTAGTGATTCTGAAACTAGTTTTTTTTTCAGCATATCTCAAATTGTGACATGTACTACATTTATAAACCCTAAAAAACATACATTTAGAGCGATCAGCAACATGTAAAGTGTAGACATCGCAGACATATTGATATACATTGGTTTAGTAATTTAAAATCTACCTAGTTGTTTGTTCCATTATTGGCAGCATTGGGATGGACATTCAGCCAAATAGTAATACAAGTTTAATTTGAATTAATTTTAATAACAGACTTTCTCAGTACTAATAGCAACAAATTACGTGGAGGCAGATTGAAGCAAAACCTTTTTCAGGTTTTACAGTTGATGATGAGCAAATCTAACCACATTTTATACTTTTAAGATGAGTTAACTTGCCTTTGTACTATGTATCTGAACAATCTGTAGCTGCGTTTGGTTTATTTCCAGGCTTCAATTAAGAGGCTGAAAAGAAATCTATCACCAAAATTAGTATTGACCGAGCGATCTTTGATCTCAGCCATTGATGACCATATTTTATTGAGATCAAATCACAGACATTAATGCAGTAATCTAATTTATCATTATTGGAGATTTATTAGAATAACACAGCATTAATGTATGAGACTGGGAAATTTTCGTACATTGTTGAAGAACTGTGATCATCTCTGAATCTATCATCTATCTATCTATCTATCTATCTATCTATCTATCTATCTATCTATCTATCTATCTATCTATCATCAAAGAATCTATCTGGATGTGGTTTTTAGTTCGATTACTCCTGTGTCTATCATAATTATCATAAACGTTGACTAAATGAAACAGACTGTGAAAGGAAACTTCAAACAGTTCAGTTGTTTTTTCCTCTATATGTGTGTGTTTCCATATATTCTGTCTCATGTAGTTTTCCTCTATCTGTGAAAACAGTAAGAAATGTGAAACTGGGGGTGGACCCTTTCAAACTCCGCCTCACTGGCTGGTACAAATGAGGAGGGTGGGTGTGAGTGTGTGTGTGAGTGTGTGTGTGTGTGTGTGTGTGTGTGTGTGTGTGTGTGTGTGTGTGTGTGTGTGTGTGTGTCTGTGGGCTGCGCCTTGCAGTGACAGCTCAGTAAGCAGCTGAAGTCCTCGGCTATGGCAGAATGGACTGCCTGAACTTTCACCGTGATGTCCTCTGACAGAATATGTTGCTGTGTGTGAATGCCTTGTAACTGTATGTGTGTGTGCGTGTTTAAGAAGGGGTCATACATGCACCCGCCGCACAATGGCTCTGAACCGAGTGTCTCAACTCTGCCACGATATCACCAGGCTGTGGCTGCAGCTGAAGATGATGACAGGTACAGTGTATGTGTGTCTGAGGTAAAGGAGAGAGGTATAAGACCTGTGAATGTAATGTTTCAGTGTGTGTATGTGTGTGTAAGTTTTATTGGGAAAGGTGAGACTATGAGAATTCTGCAGGTGTGTGTGTAGTGCTGCACTAACTGCACTATTTTTTTGTATTTCACAGTCCTTATGTGTTATGTTATGTGTTATACAGTTGGCTGGTGTCAGTCATTACCATGTGCAGCAGCAGTCTTTGGCATCACAGGTAGAGCAGGTGGTAGAGTTAGTGTTTTATGTTTGTCCAGCCTGTGATCCACTAAGTCTGAGAAGCTGGTGCTTTTTACTGTAGGATGTGATGAACACTGAGTCCAAAATGTGTTGGTTTTTACTGTAAGGGAAGTCCAAAGGCTGTTTTTGTGTTGTGAATATGCTCACAAAATAACAACGCAAAATGTGAATTAGATATACAGTAAATACGTGTCGCGGTGGTGAATCAGTGTTAGAACCACTTGAAGGTAGTGAAGTGCTGTCATTAAAGGGCACAAACATGGATACTTTGTGAAAAAGGAAATTCATTTAACAGTGTGAATATAACTTGTTTGTTGACAACAAAACTCCACCTTGTACATTTTAAATTGAGTCGAAAATGACGCACTTTAAAGAAACAAAACGCTGACTGGTTAATATTCTTCACACTTAAATTTAGTTAAAGGTTTAGCTCAACTTAAATCTGCCTGAATGTCAACACAAAATATAGGAATCTGCCCAATTGACCAAATGTTGGACAGACCAGTCATAAACTTTCATAGCACAAACACAAACAGTCAGGAGTCATCATCACTGTATAACAAATCTCCCCTATTGAAAGCACTTCAAAAATAGATTTCAAAAGCAGTTTATAAATGGGTGTAAACCACTTTATGACTGGTCTAAATGAATAAACATGACCCCACTTTGTTATCCACATTGCTTTTGTCTCATTGCACAAAGATGCTTCTCCTGCTGAAGGCGTTGCTATCCATCAGACTCTTACATAAGCCAATCTAGAGTGGACAGTGTGTTTTTTTTTCACCGAGGGTCTTAAGTGTGTGTTGAACTGAGGTTTGGCCTTCCTCGCTCAGTACAGTACACATCATCACACACTGACAGCATGTAAATCACGTTTGGCCCATTAACACAGTGTCTTTCCTCTTGTCAGTTGGGAGCAACGCGAGGACAAAACTCTTTTGAGCTTTTGAATGTCAGTGTCTCCTCCCCCTTATTTCCACTCTCTGTTGTGTTTCTGTGAGTTCATTGGTTGACTCTGTCTTATTTGTTCAGTTTTTATATTTGCTGTGTGTAGTAGCATTGTGTTGACAATAATCCATAGAGATTTTGTCTTGCTTTTGTTAGCTCTCTGTGTGCTTTTCCAGGTGTGTGTACAGTGCGGTCTGTTTTTTTTTTTTTGTGTGTGTTGCTGTGTTTGCTCTGCTCACAGATGGACTGAGGTTATCTTATGCTGACACAGACACACACTCACAAACACACACAGATAGGGAGTACCTAGGTATCAACCTTGCAGAGCGTTGCTTTTTGCCAACTCACGATGAGAAGTTGACAAGTCTCAGCTAAACTCCCATAAGGCAATTTGGCACATGGACCCATGTGTGTGCAAGTCAGTGTGAATGTGTGTATTTGCTCTTAAAATATCAGTTCTTATTGGATTTGGCAGCAGCAGCAGCTCATGTAATGTACTCTTCCTTTCAGTCAATTTATTTTATCCCCAAGAGCTATTAACAACGAACAATTGCTAGTTACAGATGAGCTTTAGTACATCAACACAACTGTAACCAAGAGAACATGATCAATAAAGTCAATACAGAGCTAAATTAGATTAAACGTTTGGGATGAATCTTTAATGATCCCCGAGGGGGATAGAGTGAATGCAGCAACAAAATACAACAAATCAAACATATTGATTGTGAATACACAGCTCCATCATAAGGACTTCTCACTGTGTTGTAGGACTCAGTGGATATAACCTGAAATCCTTTATTGTCACATCATGATTATGTGAATTTGAAATTGTGGCACTCAATTGTTTTTCATCATTATTTATATGGCTATGTTTTATTGTTTACTTAGCCTTAGTTAAGGAGGGGTTGCAAATTTCAATTCCACATGTCCCATATTGTTTGACCGTGCCCACCAGGCAAATGCTGATTTCTTTAAAATAAACTTAAACTATAAAACTGGTGAGAGGCTCCTTTAACATGTATAATGTGAAATGTGCAAGCCATGTCATGTCATGTCAAAATAAAGAAAAAATGAACTCCACTTACTCTGAAAAGTTGTATTTCCTGCCCTGTGGCAGCACTTTGCAACAATTCAGACCTCTCTCTTTAGCATGGGCCTACAGGCTTTAAAAAGAGGGATCACTTTCTCCTGAGGGCAGCTGACCTTTTGATTCTGACCTACTCAACGTCACCTCAGTTACAGCAGTTACCAGCTTATTAACATTTACATTTCTGTACGATATTGTTCAAAGTTTACTTTCCTCTATTAGTTTGTCCAACCTCTGTGCCACATATCCACTTAAACATGCACCACATGCTAACTCTCTATGCAAAGATTCTGAGGCTATTATAATCTTAAGACTATGATAAGAGATAAGTGCATGATGTCATTGTGTCAAAGAGTCTTGTCTGCTTTTTCCTACAGCTGCAAGTTTCCTTTTGAGCAAGTAAAAACACAGTCCTCCTGGATTCTTGACTTACAGGCTGCCTTCTTCTCTGTCTGTCATTTTTCTTTTTCTCTCCCTACTCAGTTTTCATGTTCCTTGTTCTCTGTAGTTGACTGGTAACTATGGCCAGAGGCAGCTAAAAAAAACTTGGCTTTTACAGTTTTTTTTCTCTCTAATGGTAGAGAGAGAGGAAGGGAGGAGGACCTGGATTTAGACCCACAAGATTGAAAGTACATGCTTTGTAGTTGAGTGAACACACCGCAGATCTCCCAACTGCGAACAGTGTGTTAAATTCCCACGAGGGAGCAGCTCTATTGTCTGCATTTGTTCCTGTTGCAGGTGGATTGTAAAAACCTCCTGGGTGCAGAAAGGTCAGACCAGCTACCAGGCCAGTCTGATATCAGACACTCACAGCACAGCAAGATCATCCACGTACTGGCTCTGCTGCTGTGTTGATTCAGACGCTGCATTTACTGTGGAAACATGGAACGTATAGTCTGGTGGTTTAAACAGTGTGTGTGATGTTTGGTCTAAATGTCAGGAGTCTTTGTAACACACCTGACACAGGCCACATTTTAAACAACCTGAGACATAACCATTAACCATCAGCATATGAGTCTTATTCTGAGACTATGAACTCATTGAAGCTAAGACTATTATTGGCACTTAAACATATGCGCTGTAAAGAAAGAAAAAGATCACTTACTGAATACAACTTGTGGTGCAGAAAGTGCCCAAGTTATTTTGATATTAGCTTATATTAAAGAGCAGGGACAAGGCAACAACTATAAAATAATTCCTGATTTGTTACTTATTTGCCACTTTGATTTGAAATGTAACGCGCTTGTTCATTTGTCCTCAGGAATTGAACTTGTTTGGATTTTATTTGAAGACTGAATGGGAACTCAGCCTCTGAGCAGTTGCGTGTCTGTGTGTGTTGTGACGACAGTGCGGAGAGAGGGAGAGTAGTGTGTTGTTTTGCTGAGATGATGCTGAGACTCATCTATTCAGTAGATCAGGGCTCGCTGCCAGAGTGTGGAGCGTGAAGCCATTGTTCTCCTTCAGAGGAGGACGTCACGTTTATATCACCATCTTATAAATATGGGATGAAACGTTTATGGACAATGAATATAGATACTCACACACCTGGAAGTGTGAATATTATTTTTAAAAAAATCACTAATTTCCTGACTTCTTGTGCTGCAGTTGAAATGAATTGAAAGGATGCTGGATTTTTATGTTTTTAAAATAATTAAATCTATTTATTTTAAATTAATTTAATCTTTTACAGGATTATTGTGATGCAGTTCTTGGGAAGGCTGGAATGTCACACATCAGACCAAAGAGGACTTGTTTTTATATCTGTACTGGATCACACTGAAGTGTTTAAAGTGAATGTAGTGAGGCAGAAATGACCATATTACTCATTTTAGAAGTGGAGTCATTTCTAGAAGCAAAAAAGTGATATTAATGTAGAATATCCTCGGTGACCAGAGCTGAAGAACCAAAACAACCTGACTTGAATTCATGCAACATCAGTAGTATTTTAATGTTTGTCTGGTTGCTGCTGGTTTTCTTGATCCACTCTAATTCAAGCTTTGTGTTTGGGGTTGGGCATAAAACACACACACACACATGCACGCACACACATATATTCCAGGCCACTGTTGGCCGTGTGACCCAGTTGTTGTTTGGCATGGTGTGTGTGTATGCAAGCCAGACCCTGTCCTGTATGTATGTGTATGTGTCTGTGTTAGCTGTCCCACAGCAGTGACAGATGGGGCTCTGGTAAACCCTGACTATAATGCCAGATAATAGAGCTCAGACCCCCCCACACACACACACACAGCTGTAAAACGTCTGGCAAATCCATGCTTTTCTATATGCAAACACTCATGGGTGCAACTGGCCATCTCTCTGCTGGCATTTGATACCAGCACAACAACTTTTAACCCACCATCTTTCACACACACACACAACATCCACCCCTCATTTCTCCATCCCAGTGCCTTACAGTCTACATTCCAAGTCTGTCCTTCCCATTTGGTGCATACCAGAGAAGAGCTGAAGGTCCTTGTGACCCCTGAGAGCCGGGCATCTGTCTTAGTGACTTTGTGCCTCTATTATGAATGTCTTCATTTTAGGTTTTGCAAAAATGTGATCTATGTTTTGACAGGAGCAGCATCTAAGCTGACAGGACAGACTATAGATGAGTTTATTCCTGTTGCATCAGTGTGATGAGGAAACGAGTTTTACTGTTGTACATAAAGCTGCACTGTTCATAACATGTTGCATTAAAATTCACTGACATACTGTATCTCTCCAGGCAATTTGGCTTCAGCAGCAGATCTTAAAGGAGATGTACTGTTATCAGTGAGACCCGTCTCTCCACTGCTTTGTGTGCAAATGTCTGGTTTTGTGTGTCTGGGGTCATGTCTGTGTGTTGTTGCACCTCTGTGTCCAACCATGTCATGCTTGTTTTTGTTTGCATAGTCCTCAGCCAGGCTCCTGTGTGTTGTGGCGAACATCAGAGTGCTCTCCAGCTTCCTGTGGCTTTGAACTTTGACCGGCCGCCAGCGCTGGCAGCCATTAACCGGGGGAGAACAGCTGGCTGTCGGCTTTGAACTGACAGTGTGTGTTTAGCAGTGAAAACCTGTAGGAGCGCGTCTGCAGAACAAAGGAGGAAGATGCGCGTGTGTGTGTGTGTGTCTGTCTGTGTGTTTTGTTAGTGAGATAGTAATAGACAATATTAGCTGGGGCTCCATCCGTTGTTGGTGCTTTGACTATGTGTAATGGACTGTACCTTCATGAGACTTAATTGGGCTCTTGCCTTTCTCTCACCCCTGACTACTGCCGTAACCAGAGTGTGTCTTGTTTTACAAATTGAGTTTTTACAAATTACATTGTAAAGGAGTGTTAGCAGTAATCACATCTAAACACACAGTGTGTTCAGTATCATTGTAATCACTCAATCGTGTTAACTATGTCGAGATGTGATGCTGTTTTGCTGGTATTTCTTTCCAAGGTTCGGTCCAGTTGTTTAAAGGCCAATACTCTGACTCATCATCATGCACCAACAGTAAACTTGCCAACAAAGGAGAAGTTAAAGCTACAAAAATATCTCACAGCGTTGGGGATTTCATACATGTTTGCATCAAACACAGGGATGCAACTATTGATTCATTTCAGTATTAATTAATCTGCTGATTATTTTCTAAATTAATTGTTTTGTCTAAAAATTGTCAGCACATAGTGTCTCAAATGATTCCCAGCAGACGGAGGTGGGTTTGTAAGTCCACATTTGAGAGGTTGGTGCCACTGAATGTTTGATCAATTTGTTTAAAAAAAAATATCCCCAATGATTAATTGGTTTGTTAGTCAACTAATCGATTAATCAACTCATCAACTAATCTCGGAAGCTTTGAGGATAAACTGGAAAACTCCAGCACTCGGTCTCCACTAATTATTGATAGAAAAATAAAAGTACAGATATTTGAAATATATTGTTATTGGATGGGAAATTTGAATCGGTTCACCACTAAGTCACCAACTCATCAGCCTAAAGCTGGAATAAAAGGGATAGGTATGTACTGTAGGTATAGAGAGGAGGGTGTGTGGGTGAGTGTGGTACTTCTCCTGACCCCCCTACCACAGAAAAAACACACCCACCGTATCAACTAGCACCAGGCCAACACATTAAATATGTAGGCATGTGTAAAGAAACCCTGTCCTCCATTTCATCCTATTGAGACACGATCACCTCTACGCTCCTTTTTTTTTTCCGACTGCCTCCCTCCCCCCTCTTCCCTCCTCCTCCTCCTCACTATCTTTTCACCCTTTAAATCCAGGGCTTATTCTCTCACATATACAGACACACACACAAACAGGCTTTCAGCTGCAAGACTCTCAAGAGTGTGAAATGACCCAGCTCAGTTCGCTGCAATGTGACGTGGAAATTTTTCTAATACTACATTTAAATTCTGAGATGATGCATGTAGCATATCCTACCACGTCTTATTGCCATATTAATGATATTAGGACATAAGTGGGAGCAACTTGACTTGAAAGCGACTTTGTCCAGAGAAACCTATCGAACTGACCCGAACCTGGTGAAAGAGTTGATGGTGAATTATTTAGCTTTAATGGGAAGATTGTTGGGTTATGTATCTTTTAGTCCCTCAGCTCAGCCAGTAAAAAAAAGATGAATGAATTGGGAATGTCAGGGCTTGGGGGAAGGGTACAAGGAGGTGGGGGGACATTCTTTCTAGGCCCCCCATAATCACTATTTGTGTTTTGCTGCATTGCCCCACTTCCACTGTGTGTGTGTGTGTGTGTGTGTGTGTGTGTGTGTGTGTGTGTGTGTGTGTGTGGTGGGTAAAGAGGTTCGCTCACAGCCTCGCCGCTATAGTTTGATTTCATTCATTCCACTGAGGACAAAGCAGGGAGTTTTAGAGTTTCAGCAGCAGTGAAAAGCAGCCCGACGCCTGAATGTCTGATATGTCTGCACCATTCACCCCTCTAGTTCACAAGCCGTGTGCACTGCGTGTTTCAACTTGATGAAATCATTGCATTTCTAATATGTGAATTTGTATCAAATATGCAGTAGCTACTGATCTACTGTAAGATATGAGCTAATACTTTTCTAGTCATTTGTTTGGATGTTGTTTGAAAACAGATGCAGGTATATTAAAAATCACTGAAACTGTTGCCAACCTGCACTTTCCGTCAGAATGATAATAATAAAAATACAGTGTGGAGCAGCTGTTATTCAAACCCACCCTGTCATTTTCCTGGCTGGGAAAAGAAACCCCACAAAAACAATTTAGCTTGTCCTGTTGCTCACTGACGCCATTACAGCTCCTTCACTGACCTGTGTTTAAAACCCACAGCTAAATGCTGCGGTTCTTCACTTGGGAGAGTCAATTGCAAATATAATAAACACGCCACTTGTTAAAGGCTTCCACAAACTGTTTCAGTTATCCATTTCAATATCTTCAAAGGTCCTGGATTATCACACAAAATAAAATATATCCAGACTATAGGGTTTAAGCCTGGAGGTCACACACACTCTTTCCTATAGATACAGTAGAGTCAGAGAGTGCTGCACATGTCTGGCTGTGTTCCAGAGACAGAGCTTTACTCCTTGACTCACTGAACTGACAGCTGTCTCAGTGAGCCCACAACACACTGAAATACACACCCTCACTCAACACACTTGCTCACACACAGTCTTCTGATATAGATCATGTGTACAGTCATGTTAAAATGTGTGTTTGTGTTCGCTGCTTTGCAGTGTAGAGAAATGTCTTCTCTTGCTCTTCCTCTCTGGTCTGTGGTGCAGTAGAAGCTAATTATAGCAGACATGCTGTTTTTTGGTGAAATTACAGGCTGCTTGACTTAGGTGGAAGCGCTGTGGTCTGTTCAAGTTTATTAAGGTGGACCTGTATTTGTGCCACGTTAACCAGCTCTTTAAACTGTATCCTGCACCTCATCTTTTTTAAACCCTTCCTTTACTCCACTTCCTTTGCCACCTCCCTTTTCTGTGTCTTCCCTCACAGATGATAAACTTGTATGTTTTCAGCCAGTGTGCTGTCTGGTCCAGAATGTGTGGACAGAAGCTGAATGGCTCCTGAGTCACTGCTGTGACATCTTAATGTAATCCCCTGATATCTGGAGCCATGCCCAGTGACTTACTGGCATTATTACTGTGTGACTGTGTGCCAGTCAATGTTGTAAACCTCCGGTATAATAGATTCCTGCCTGACCACAGCTACATGGATTTTGTGCTACCTATCTAATTGTAGTAGAGTCGAGCTAAGTGCATCCCAAACATCCTGTAAACAGCTGCCGACACTCTCACGTGCCGCTCGGTGTTAAGTGTGGACTACACATGGGACCTACAGTATGTGGTGTGAGTCACTGTCTAGCCAGTGGCATGCTGACACACTGTATATAGCATTACTTAGAACCTAAGCTCTTAATCTGTCAGGTGTCTTCATCATATGGAGCCGCTGCAGGTTGCAGAGTTCAGCTTTCTTGAAGAATACCTTCAAAATTACATTTGATGGAGGATGCTAGTTGTGTGACCACCACCAGTGGTTTGATATGGCTTCTGGTTATTACTCTTATCTAACAACATTACTGAATGCGAAGGATTAGTTGACGGAGAGTGAGCGAGTGAAGTTGAAAGCTGGCGGCAGCTTTCGGTCCTTGCTGTCGAGGTAGGGACACGTGTATGAGAGGCGGTAATCTGCCTATAGGCAAGTTTAAATAAATCTCAAGACTCTGAGGTCACAGACAGCTGTAATGTTGTTGCTTTCAAGACTTGTAGCAGTTAAGTCCAAGTGAAATCTCAAAGTCCTTGTCTGATTTGAGTTCTCAGCCCTCATGTCTTGTAGCCTGATGTTCAAACTACAGTCACAAGTTGGATTGACCTTAGCTGGCTCCTTTAAGAGTGTTTTCTTCACCAAGATCAAGACATTCATTGTGTCTGTTTGATTGTCAGCAGGATTATGCAGAAACTCCTGAACCGATTAGGACATGGGCCAGCGACGAACCCACTAAATTGTGGAGCAGATATGGTGCTCCTACGATGTTGACTTATTTTTTTCTCTGAAGCCTTGGGCATGCTGCTTGACATTGGCCTTGGTCTGTGCCCTGAGTGCCCTTCTTGTTCCAGATGAGATTAAAACAAGCATACCCTCGTCACCCTGTTCCCAGTGTTGCAGCCTTATAATCAGTCAGAACAGCTTCTCCTGTGGGGTGATTTGGGTGGAGGGCTCCTTTCTAAAGTGTGAACAGTTTGTTTGGTTTGTGCTGAGATGGTAATTAATGCTGCTCACTGCCAGTCCTGCCATAATGCCTGGAAACCTTGCCACACTTTTCTCACACCAGACACTTTGCCAGCCCTTGTCTATATGCACACACACTGCTCAGTGATGCTCCATCACACACACTTAAGATGACAGTGGCATTGAACAATTCTCAGTTTTTATTCACAGACGCACACATGATATATACACAGTTAACAGTTGTCTTTGTGGTGTTTGCATACATGGGGCACACAGAGCCACTGAGTGGGTGGGGGGAAAATGCTTTTTCTCTCTGTGGGCTAAATGAGATTATTATAATCCATCTTGACCAGAGAGATCTTCATGGACTTCATTCCCTGCTAGTGCCTCCACCTCGCTTTCTCCCCTCACTCCTCCTCTCTTACTGTTCTTTCTCTCTCCTCTTTATTTCTATCTCTCCTCCTTTCTTCCAACAGCCTGGCCTCCTCCACTCATAGATCAGCATCAGCATATTTTCACTTTATGTTGACAAGGGATTGGCTGTTAGATCATTGGACACCAGTTGTCAGTTAACAAGTTCACATGATATAAATATGATTTTAGATGCCAAAAAACGTGTGTTTCCTATTGATGACCAATATTGATGAGATTGGATTATTGGCTCCATATCAGAACATGGCCAGTAAGATACAGTGCTCCTCACAACCAGATTACAATCAGATGTCCGTAATAAGGATATGTTTTTATGTGCGAAAACATTAAAACCCGTCTGTCTGTCTCTTTCTCTCCAGATGACATCCTGCAGAGGGAGGATGGTCCTCTGTGTGCAGCAGAAATTGGCTCTGAACTCCAGAAACAGTTTGCTATCCTGCCAGGTTGGTCTGATTTGTCACACACACTGGGGATGTGGGGCCACAGCCAATTTGGCTATAACTCAAACTCAACAGCTCTAATTAACTACATCTCTAAAAGTAAAAAAGTAAAAGTGCTTTACAAATGGAATTACATGGAACAATGTAACAGTTAAATTATTGTGTTAAAGATAAAGTGGTTAAGTTCAGGACGAATAAGTGACGCAGAGAGATGCTGATTTGTCTTGGCAATGTTGTTTTAATTAACGGGCCAATTGAAGAACTGGTATTCTGGTGCAAAAGTACATTTAAAAAAACTAAATAGGGATAAATATAATAGCAATGCAGTCATATATCTAAATATTTGTATCTATCCTTGTTGCATCATAGACAATTTTAGGATAATCTTTGTGCAGCTTTGTACCGGTACTGATGCTCATGGCTTGAAGTCTGCACTATTTTTCTCTTCTGTCAAACAGTGATGGGAGCGTCTTTAACAGCAGGAAAATTTCAAGTAGATACAAACACAGATTTGTCATCCAGATTCCAGGAATAGCTCCACATCTACAAACTTTGAAGAAAAATCAGTTGAAAGAAAAGAAAATCTGGACAGTTTCTGTTTCTCTGTGTGTTAGGAGGAATACATTAGTCACAAAGTAATGTGTATATGATTGAGGCAAATTTGAAGCACGGCCCTCTGAGGTGGAGCTCTAAAAGCACTGACTGAACTAACATTTAGTCTTTTTTAGCCCAATAGTCTTTGGACACAGAAACTAATTTCCTCCTTAATGTTTGATGTGCTCGTCTTCATCTGATTCTCTCAACAACAATATACATGGATTTTCCTCTGGCTCATCTTTTTATCCATTCTCACTTTAATTTAAGTCTGAATTCTGAATTTGTTATATGTTTTGTCCCCAAGTCATTTCTATTACATATAATTTGTCATGGTGAAGACAAAAATAGCCAGCAGCTGAGGCCAAGCACTCAGCAGCCACAACCCAGCACACCACACATCACATGGTACCTGCCTCCACAGAAAACGATGAGGTAGACTATGAATCCATGTGAAAATCCAGTTTCATAACAAGTAATTTTTAAAGAGTCAAACTTCAGGCAGAGCTCTGCTCTCAGGCCTCAGTCAGCGACAGAGCGCTCCGCAGGGAAAGTTTCACGATAGTCTGTTACTGATGACAGGCTGACCCAGATAGGACGCATGCACTTTGCATAGAAATGCACACAAACATGAAACAAACATATGCACAAAGAAACACACACTTAATGCCCTGTGTTAGGTTACCATGACGATAATGCCTGTCCAGTGATGGCATGTGAATAATTTATCTCCATGATGATGTGCTTTGCAACTTGACCCACCAACGAAGGAGAGAGGAGGCCAAATGTGAGAGAGTGTGTGTGTGTGTGTGTTAAAGGCCCTTTTGATTTAATGCACTTTTTGCTCTGTCCTTTTGGAAGTGGGGGTTGTTTGTCTGATGTGTTTGAAGTGAATTAAATCCAAATTCTCATGCTTTCCCACCTGGATTAAAAATTAAAAAGTTTTTTACTGTTGTAACTCATAAAGACACAATGAAAAATTATAAATCTGCATATAATGTGTGACATTTGATCAGGAAAAACAATTCTGGTGACATCAGAATCAATGGGAGAAAAAAGACAGTCACACTATGTCAACTCACTTTAGAAATTGAAATTACAGATACAAAAACAAAAAAAACTGATTTATATGCCTTCTTCAACATGTATCCCTGTTGTATGTGTGATGTGTCTCTCTGCACAAAAGTCAGTATTTTCCATCCAAATGTAAAGTAAAGTAAGTCAGGAAGAAAACGGCATCATGCCAAAACCTCAGACTCTGGATGTCACTCTCCTCTCTGACCTCTGTGTCTCCAGGGGGCCGCGGGATGAACGGCAACCCCATCATCATCTTCCCAGAATTCCCAGCTTTCAGCGAGCTGAAGGAGGAGGAGGTCCAAAATGTCCTCAGCTACCTCACCAGCGTGCCCAGGTTAGCATCACACACACACACGCATGCACCAGCTTCAATAAACAAACTGAGGGGACTATGGCCGAACGATACCATATAGAGCCAGCAGATGTCAGCACAATACCAAAGGGAAGCCACAAGGAAAGAGCCACAAAGGACATGAAGAAATAGGTTTTGCAAAACCCTTGATTATGGAAAAGGGAATATTAATAATAATATGCAGAGAGAAAAACAACAATCTTAAGACAGAATGATCTAGGTGTATGCCAATGAAGATAGAAGATTTGTATAATTGTAAGTATTTTTCAAAAAAAACTACCACAATAACCTGAGCCCTGACTGAAAGGCTTTGGGTGTGGCTTGAGGTTCAACGTAGCACAATTTGTTTTGATAATTGAATTAATATTAAATCATAATCCCTTTCTCTTTTCTTCTTTCTGTCCTTATTTATCTCCCTCTCTCCTCCCTCTCTCTGTCCCTCCTCCCTCTCACTTCCTCTCCCTTTCTTTCACCTTTCCTTTACTACTGAGTGCTCCACTTACATCACACACACTACACATATACGTATATTTGTCGTCTCACATTGGCACATAATTAAAGGTTGGAGAAAAGATAGAGATGTATTCATCTGTTCATGTGTATGTTTATACATATATGCACTTCCATGTATGTGTGTGTCATGGCGGCCTCTCTGTATCAGTTTTTTCTTTTTTTTCCCCTTCTTTTTTTGCTGCTCATCACCTTTCATATGCCCCCATCCCCTCTACTCCCCCACCTCTGAGTCCCCTCCCTTTCCCTCCACCAGTTATTTGCACCCGGCTGCCAATCGGCCACACTCTGAGCTCTGATTGGCTGTGGATGAACAGCAAGATGCAGAGCTTAGCTTTAATTGGCTGATGGTGGGAGGCGGGTGGTGGAGGAGCAGAGGGAGAGGGAGAAGGAGGAGGAGGAGGAGGAGGAAGGAGATGCTCTTTAAGGATGTGAACGGTCACCTCTTTCCATCTGCGAGCTGCAAACAGATGCTTGTGGATGCAGGAACTGAGCACTGACAACAACGGAAAAAGGAAAAACAAATGACGTTTGGATTAATTGTGGACGATAACAATGGAATATTGAGGATTGTTGTCCTTTTTTAACCTGGATTAGCAGATTCTACCAATTCAACTGGCTTCCTTCATGTGGTTTGAATATTTTACCTGCTAGAGATGGATTGAGGATTTGCTGTTGAAGCATTCACGGGGTAGTGTAGTGCGCTCATTTTCTTAATATGTATGTGAGCAATGTTAAAAATTGGCTTATAATGACACCCAGATGGACCAACTCAGCAGTATTCGTCTGTTGGCCCCACAGTATGTGTGTGTGCTGTGCTTTAATCTTCATCCTTTATGCTTGTGTGTTTTGGTGTCAGGATGCATGTCAATTTGTCCTGCAGGGCCTTTGCATTGCTGCATTCACACACGTACACACACACACACACATACACACATACATACACACACACACACACATTAGCTTAATGAGCCTGCTACATATGGCAATGCCTGTGAACTGAATGGCAAGGTTTTCACATGCACGCCCTATGTGTGCGCGCACACACACACACACACACACACACACACACACACACACACTAATGCAGAGCCAAGGTTGTCATGGCAACCACAAGGGTCTCTCATAATCATCAATGATGACAAATGATGACAACAGGCAGTTGGCACCAAGGCTTTAACTGTTCCTAGCATCACGTTTTTAATCCTTGAATAGGATTTCTTCATAAACATTATTAAATATAATTTCTATATGTGACATCATGGCTGAGGTATGGTGATAAAGCTGATGACAGTTAATGGCAGGTCCTCTAAACAGGCAGTGACTGGAAACTCAACTGGAAATGATTTTATATTTCAATTGATCCACATCAAAGCCAAAGAAAAAGACACATGCAACACTGCTGGAGAGAAAAGTGATCTCTGGGAAACGCAGTGGCAAAAATTGAGACTTTTGAATCTTAATATCTGATAAATAAAATGTATTCCTCAGTCCTCATCTTGCTCCTTACAGGTCCGATAATGTGTTCAGTAATGTTGCGTAGACTCAAACAATTTGTTGACCTTAAACCTAACAGTGTGTGCCTCTCTCCTGCAGCGTTGCAGCATCTGGAGTGGGTTTCATCCTGGTCATTGACAGACGACTGGACCGATGGGCCGCCGTCAGGGCTACCCTGCTCCGCATCGCAGTAAGATCTAGTGTGTTTGTGTGTGTGCGTTTGTGAGAGAGAAACTGTCCTGGTTGTGTACTGGATCGGTTTGTTTGCGTGCACCATTTGATGATGAAGCCTACTGATGCCTAGAATCAGCTGTTTTGGTGTTTGTGCATTACTCTACATGCGATAATGTTTGCTTAAACGTAGATCTGTGGTTATAGTTGCTGGTGTCAGCTGTGTGTGTGTATAATTTGGTTTGTCACCACTTAGAGTAATGGATGTTTTGGTCTTTTGTGTGTGTTTGCTGGCTTATAGTTTAGTTCTGTTTTTCTCACCTGTGTACAGTTTGGACATGTTCTGGCAATTAGGCAACTGTATTTTTTCTTACTAGGTGTTGGAACAGGCCAGGAGTTAAAAATAGCACATTATGCTGAAATGGTTGGTGGGAGTCTCACAACGTGTGAACATAGTGTGTGTAATGCGTGTGAACAATAAGACACGGTCTTGTTAGAGGAGAAATAGAAAGTCCAAGCTGTGTGAGCCATTAGTCTCATTCTGTAATTGTGCTTTCTTTCTTTTCTTTTTTTTAACCAGCAGCCTTGTATTTGTGTGCCATTAGCCTAGTAGCCTACTTCTTGGACAGTGTAAAACTCTCTTCTCTAAGATGATAAATTGAAGAGGGAAGAAGAGTAAAGATAGGAAGGTTAGGAAATATTATTTGCTTCTATTTATATTAACAGAAAAATGAAATAGTGATGGTTAACTACTGAAGTTTTAATATTTATTTATCTCTTAAATGATACTGTATTCTGTTTCACTTTGGATACTTGGTTCCCTCTACTCTGTCTGCAAATCATAATTAACCAGTTCTGCCAACATGTGGACAAAGCCTCACCACAGCTGTTGTTAAGATGCTCATCCTGTGTTACACTGTTTGGCATGTTTAATGTATGCAGATATATGCTAATATATGGTAATTGGACACTGATTATAATGACGCCTAATGGTCTTTCGAAGGTGTTTCTAAGAAGCTATCCCCACTGTGGCAATAATTTAACCTGCACAAACACACACATTTGCACTCTTCAAACACTGCCCCACTAGTCACAGTGGACCATCCGGGGTCTGTTATCTTTTTCCAGTCCATGTCCTTGAAGGGGACATTGATGGACAGTGGGTTTTACTGATAGCAAGGAGCCAAGGGAGTAGTTGCCTCTGTGCTTTCACTGATGTTGGCTTAATGTGAAATTTTGAGTAAAATCAAACCGAGGTACATGGACATGGAAAAAGTACAACAGTGTCCCGAGTGGTAATGAATAGATGGAGAAATTTTGATTTCTTCTTGCAATGGATAGTTTTACATTTTGGAAAATCACCAGTCACTTTCTCCCTGAGAGTTAGATGAGAAGACTGACACCCTGCTCACATCTGTGCAGCTGGTTATGTTTAGCTTAGCATAAACAGTGGAAGAGGGGGCAGCTACACAACAATGAACCAATGAACATGTTTTCTCTCATTTATCTTGTCTTGGCAAGATGAGGTGAATATAAGTCACCTACACTTTCCTACTTGTTCAAGGAGTCGATTGAAAATGTGGAATACTTCCACAATTTTGCCTGTGTTTGTCTGTGCTCTCACTGACAACAATAAAACAGAGGAAAGATAAAATGAGTCTCACACCCCTATCATTCTCAGCGGAAACCCCATGATTCAGAAAGCTAGTTACAGTGGGGGTTATCAGCGTGGTGGCAGAGGCTTCTCTGCAGGATCTCCCCTCCTCCCCTTACCTCTCTTGCAGATCACATCTTTCTCCGCTTCCTCTTCTTCCATCCTCTGTTCTGTTTTGTGTCTTATCCGTCTCTCTGCCCCATGCCGTCATCATCTGCTTCCCTTCCTACACTGCACTCTGAAGAGCAACATTGAAAATGACAGAAATACTAATGAGTAATTTACTTTCAGCTCCTTTCGTTTAAATGTTTGTTTGCATTTCCACTGATATTTAATTTCTGACCATCATATCATAGTGGAAGCAAAGCAGACAAGAGTTGGGCTTCTGTTTTTCTAAAAATGTAACTTACTTGTAGGGATTTCATGAAATCATGCTGTAAAACAGATTTACCACTGACCAGCTGGCTGATTAGAGGCAGACTTTACATAAACAAGCAACATAAAAGATTGCAAGGTGGAATGATGTATCAAATCAGTGTAGGAAACCCAAATACACCGTTTCTCTATCTAAATCAGCTGATTCAGATGAGGAAAGCCTCTTATAGTCAGACTTTACTCAGCAAAGACAGCTCCTTATTTAGTCTGGAACAAGATCCCTACATTCACATGAAATTTACAAAGACACACTAGGTGTTGCAGCTTTAAATCCTTTTCATCTTCCATGTATGGAGAGCAGAATACATAAAGGCAGAGTGTGTGGATTATAACCTAACCTGGAGGCATGGAGAACAGGTGGTGAGATGAGGAGGAGGAGGAGAATGTCTCCAGTGCTCTTCTCCTCAGTCCCCTCTATTCAATTCCTTGTGCCACTGTGGATGTCCTTGTACACGCCTGCTTTGTCCACTAGCCAATGACGCAGAGTCTTACTGGGGAATGAAGGTCATTCGTCTTCCTGTGAGACACTCAAGGCTGTTCAAGGTCGGCCACTGCCATTTGCTGGTTCTGTGCCTGGAAGGAGAAAAAAAAAGGAGTGGACAGTATTGTCATGTAAAGCCAGAGATTAGCGTACAGATGCTTTGTTTGTTGCTCATGTAGAATATTGTTCTGTGGCACTATATAAAAACGAGGATGAGCTTTAACATCTTGGTTAGGCTCACCATGAAATAAGATGCTCACATAATACAAGAATTCTAGTAAAATTAATGCCTTGAAGTGCTTTAGATAACGCATCCAGAGTGTTTCTTTTAATTTATCAGAAATAGAGCAACAGTTTCCTCCTGCAGATCCAACACCCAAAGAACCAGAATTTAATTAGGGTAAACCAGGCGAATCCATGTGCATTACAGTCAAATGATGGTGGGGCACCTTCATCTATGTTGCAGCCAATCTCTGTGATTTAGGGTAATAAATATGCAGTCATTCAAGCATGCAACAGGAACATAGCTGCAGGGTGAAGGCACAGACGGCTCTATCACCTGGTGCAAACATTATATTTTTGACAAATCTTTTTTTTAACAGCCATACTGCTCAAAAGCAGTTAAAGCACATCAGCCTTTATCATATTGGGACACTTTGCGCGACCAAAACCAAAGCAGTGATACAGATAAAGGGGGTTTGGACATGTGGAGGGAGGTGATTTAATATGGTGGCTATCCAGTTCCCAAGAGGACAATGTGGATGTCATTAGAGGACATGACTGGAGTGGCTTTCCTCCCTGCATCCTCGCCAAAAGAATATAAATCAGCCTGGTCAACAGAAAATGATATTCTAATCCTTATCATATATTAATGCATGCTTTTTTATCTGAGGGACGTGTGTATGTGTGTGAATCAATTTAACGCATGTTGTGTGTTTCCAGAGATGTGTGTGCGCTTAATCATCTGTCGGGGGGGATGCACCGAGCAGCATGTGTATTGTCATGTTAATGTAGAGCTACAAATTAAAGCAAGACCTCTCAGGGTTTATTGAATTTAATGGTTTCTAATTACACATGTATATTTTGTATAGTGTTTCTATTGGTGGAAGAACCAAGGCAACACAAAAAAATATTGTAACTGCAGCAATTAGAGCAGGAAGCATTATGGTGCAAGGTAGCATGTAGTGTTATTTAAAATGCACTTCAGGTGGAAATTGGAAAGGAACCAGACAGAATAAACATTGAATTTCTCCAACCTGGCTGTTTTTAATCAACATCACAGCAGGCAGAATGTGAACATGAGTATGTGTGTGTGCACGCATGTGAGAACCAAAAATAAATGACTGGAAGAGAAAAGCAGCGCTGCAGCACCAGACACTTTTAGCATACTCCTCCACACACACAGAAATCAGCTCTTCTCTGCTTCTCTCTCTCTCTCTCTCTCTCTCTTTCTCTCTCTCTCTCTCTCTCTCTCGCACACACACACGCAGTCTCTCTGTATCATCACTTCTTCACATATCATCATGCACTCTCTCCCTCTCTCCCTCTCCATCTATGTATTATACAAGGAGAATGGTTTCCATGGCAACCTCTCACAGGCATTTCATGACTATGATGTATGCACGTGTGTGAGTGCGGGTCTCCTTGTAGACTCAATTACAGCCATGTACATTACTTTATCAGAGAAATGGCGTGTGTGTGAGTGTGTTTTTATGGGATGTTCTGTGTGATTGTGATGACTGATGAAGTCAGTGGGTGACACTATTCTGTATTTTGTTGTGGACATTTATTTTTCTTAATGTATTAAATGCTCCTTAACAACACCTACAACACATTCCCAGATTATGTGGGATCACTCTCAGACTATTATTGTAATAATTGCTCAGGCTTTTTTATAATTGTGACCTGGTTGTTTGAATGAGCAGCATTGGCAGCAGAATTTCACCTACAGAAAATGCAGGAAAAAGCAACAAGCTCTAAGCAAAGAGAATAAAATCTCTCTGCCCTCATGTTCCTTCAACTTCAAATGTCTTGAATGTTTTCACTATTTCCTATCATGAGCTCTACTCAGACTTTATTTATGGCACTGCTAAAGATTTCATGAGCTTGTCACACATCTGCAAACTTGCCTCTGGCTCCTTGTGTGTATGCACATGTCACCCTACATCGATTTATGATGCCTACCAGGGTGGAGCAATTCACCCAGGGTTTTATAGGATGCCATGACCAATATAGGCTTTCAGCTGAGTGGCCTCCTGGGCTGCTTTTCTGTGGAAAAGCAATTCTATGCTTTTAACCTATTAGCGTGGAGGTGGACAAACAAAAACTATGGCTATTCCAAAAGTCACGGGACTAATAAAATCATCTTACAGTCACAGTCAAACCAAGGAACTACTGGGATGAAATAGGTGATTTAGTGGATATGAAATCCTAGAATAACCTCTTCATGGTTGGTTCAGGATTTCAGCAGAGGGATGGGCTCAGTCCAGCTTCACACGCAGGAGCTGCACCATTAAGCCGAGACGTTCCCGCCATATACTCAGAGTGCTAAGCATAACCACCTTTAAAGCATATTGTCCCATTAGCATAACCAACCCATGCATTTCTACAACCCATATTTCACTGTGACATATTAGGATTACTTACAATGCAACCCCATTCTCAATGTACCACGTCTTTGACTGATCTCTGATTGTCTGTGAACTGTAGTTTTTCATTAGGAGATGTAACGATAATGCCATAATAAATACTGATTACATATGTGCATATGTGAGGTCAATGAGGTGAAGTTAGAGTTTAGGAGAATACTGATACAACATGTGTGACTCTGAATCCAAAGAAATAGAGATTATAATCCAGCATGAAGCTGTCGTGGATAGTTTTGATACAGTTAGAAATGCGACTAATGAGCAGGCTTCTGGTTACAAGAGAATCAGTGACTCTCATCCTGTCCAACTATTTCCCTACCTGACTTCCTCCTTTCTAACAGACTGCCACTTTCCTCTCTCAGGGCTCATTTCCAGGGAACTTGCACTTGGTTCTGGTGTTGCGTCCCACTACTTTGTTCCAGCGGACTCTGTCAGACTTCCTGTTCAAGTACAACAGGGATGAGTTCAAGATGAAGGTGCCAGTATGACTTCTACACTGCATGTGTTTGCATTTGTCTGTGCTTAGTCTCGCCCTACAGCATACGTGTATTTTTGTGACTCAGTGAATTAATTATTTAGGTCATTGTAACTCATTGTAGAGCTATAAATAGCTCAGGCTGACAAAAAACTAGAAACAAAAAGTCTTGTTGTTGTTGTTTATTGCCATTATTCTATTGCTCATTTAATGATGTGTTAATGTAACTGATTATGTGTGTTTTTGTCAGGTGGTGATGCTGAGTTCGGTGACTGAGCTCCATGCTTATATCGACCCGGGACAACTGACCACAGAGCTGGGAGGCACACAGGAATACTGCCATGACAGCTGGATCTCACACCGCACTGTATGTACGCACAGAAATACAACATACAATTGTAATCGGAAATATTAAACCCCCCAAAGATTGTAAGGATATACCAATGAAAGTTTTTTCAAAGATTTGGCTTTGGTAGACTTCTTTATCAGTTGAGTGAAACATAAAATCAACAGAGAAAATGTATGATGTAGTGTCTGTGTTATCTGTTGTTAATATAGCTGTGTCACACTTATTCAACAGATATAATATTGCTATAATTTTGCCATTTAAAAATAACATAATTAAGCGTTTGGGAACTCTATACTGATCCTTAATTTGCTTCAGATGTGATGCATATATAAACACCACCCATGAAGATGTTTAAGGTCATTTACAATCATGGAGCTTCCATAAAAGCTGAGAGAGGAAAATGTTTTGTTGCACCTGAAGGGCAGTGGGTATAAGAAGATTTCCCAAAGATTTAACATTCTAAGAGACACCATTGGCAGCGTTATGAGGAAGTTTAAAACTTATGGCACATCTGCAAAGTGCTTTAGTGGCAACTATAAGACGAACACTGAATAAACAAGGACTTTATGACGCACTCCACTCTTGAGAGAAGAGAAGTTGACGAGAATATGCCAGAGTTTTGGGAGAGAGTCCTATAGTCTGGTGAAACAAAACTGGAACTGTTTGGACACATGGATCAGTGGTATATGTCTGGTGTGAGAAAGGCCAGGCTTATGACCAGAAGAATACAATCCCCACGGTCAAGCATTGAGGTGGGTCGTAGATGATGTGGGGATGTTTTTCTGCTGCAGGAACTGGCAATCTTGACCGTGTACCTGGCATCATGGATTCATCGAAATATCAGGTCATTTTAGAGAGGAAAGTGATGCCTTCTGTTGAGAAATTAAACCTTGGGGATCATTGGACCTCTCAGCAAGACAATTATCCCAAGTGCACCTCCAAGTCAACCAAAGCTTGAGAAATAGATCCTGGCTTGTCCTGGAGTGGCCTTCTCATTCCACAGTGGGATTTAAAAAAGGCAGTAACAGCACAGAGGCCATCAAGCATCAATGAGCCAGAGGCTTTAGCGCGTGAAGAATGGGCAAAGATTCCAATAGAGAGGTGTAAGAAGCTTGTCAGCACTTACCAAGAACGCTTACTAGCCGTTATAAAGGCTAAAGGATGCTCCACAAAGTACTGAAGCTGGGGGATGAATAATAGTGCACATGCACATTTGTAAAAGAGTTAAATATTTCAACTGAACTCAGTTAAGTCAATTTATGTTCTGAAAAAAGCTCAAATTTATACATTACATTTTTGTTGTTTAATGAGGCTTTTTGTCATATTTTCATTCACCTTGATTCACATCACTACATATTCTGAGGTGAGGGGGTTGAATATTTCAGATTGCAACTGTACATGTGCACATGTACTCCCTCCTGTCACCATGCTTTCGTATCTATCTGTGTATATCTGACATATTTACACATAAATCATCTACAGGCAATCGAGGCCTTCGCCCTCATGGTTAAGACCACGGCTCAGACTCTGCAGGCGTTTGGCACTGAGCTCGCAGAGACAGAGTTGCCTAATGATGCTGAGGCCACCACCAACCTGCTGCACACACATGCACTGAAGAAGGATAAAATGAAGGTCAGTTTCTGTCTTTTCTTACATGTCCCCCAGCCACATATCCCTCTGTGGTTCCTTCAGCCAGCTGCAAACTCACTAGGGCTGAACAGAAGTGTTCACAGTTTGCCCCAAGAACTTTAATAATTAAGAAATTGATTTGTTCAATTTCCAGGAGGACCTACAGGTGGCGCTGTCTCAAGGGGAACGTCTGTTGGACTGTATCAATGAGCCTCTAAAGACAGATCCTGAATACAGCATGACCCATGATGAACTGGATAACTTAGCTACTGTACAGAGGTAGATGATGCAATGAGTGGATGCACAAATAGATAGGAGAGGTTGCCCCTGAACGCATGAATGAATCTCATTTCATCTCTACTTCTTTCCTCCTCTCTTTTCTTCCCTTTTTTGTCATCCATGCTTTTAGACTCCTGGGTCAGCTGGATGAAACAGAGACAGCGTTTGACGATTTCTGGGAGCGTCACCGCACTAAGCTGGAACAGTGTTTGCAGCTGCGCCATTTTGAACAGCACTTCCGTGAAGTGAGTTGAGCTGAACTGTGGGAAGTGTATTTTTGGAAACTTACGTTACGGTTAACGTTGTGTGTGTTTCTAGGTGCGTGCCCAACTTGACGTGACATCAGAGAGGCTGTCAGGTTTCTCTGAGGTCAGCGTAAGCCCCGCCCATGCTGAGCACGTCCTCCGAGAGCTCAGCAGCCATGAGGACAAGGCCTGTGTAAGACACAAACACACACATACACACTCCTTATTCATCCTGCAGCTCACATGGTACAGAAAACACTGGCTCAACACTTTCACCTTTGCTGCATGCTTGAAGCCATATGGCTGATGATATAATCAATGTTATGTCCTGTGCCACCCCCCACTCACTGAGAATGCGACGGATGTGAGAGAGGCAAACAGATAGAAAGATGGGTAGGAAGGGCACCTGTGTGTGTTTGTGTGGATTAAAACCCCAAAGATTGACTGAAGGTTGGACTGATTTGTCTAATGTTGGTGTCCCCCTCCATCCAGCATTAACTAATGAACTGCATTCAGTGGAGGTAGAAGAGGCAGTGATTGATGAATCAATGATGCTCCACCGCTTTATGCTGCTGAGCCACTATTCTCTCGGTGACTTTGTTTGAAATCTCCAATGTGTTTCAACAGGATGTACTCGACCGGGCCCTGTCCCTGGCCTGTGAAGGTGACAGGCTGATAGAAAACTCACACTATGCCGAGGACTCCATCAGGCCAAAGTGCAGCGAGCTGAGAGGAGTGTGTGAGGAGATCAGCTCCACATTGAGGAGCAAGAAGAACCTCCTACTCAGAGCGATGGAGCTCCACCATGCTCTGGAGAAGGTAGGAGTTAGCCAATAAGGAAAGATGAGCTTTCCTTTAGGACCATGCATCCACTTTACTGGAGACATTATTATCAATTAAAGCAGTTAGGTTCATTACCTCATTAAAACCTTCCCCCTCCAGGCATCACGGTGGTGTGAGGACGGCATCTTCCTGTTGGCAAGTCAGCCTGTGGACCGCTGTCAGTCTCAGGATGGTGCTGAAGCAGCTCTTCAAGAACTGGAGCGATACCTGGACACAGCACTGCTACACACCCTCACTGACCGCAGCGCCATCTGCTGCCAGTACGAGGCAGTGCTCAACACTCAGCTCAGGGTCAGCAGGAAATGGTTTTAACAGGCATTTATATATGATGCTTCCAACTTGAACTCAAAGAACCTTGAATTTAATTTGCTGCAGTGTCTCTGCTTGTGTTTGTTCTCCACCAGGACCAGATAGAGAGGGTTTTTCAGAAGCAAAGCTCTGTCCAGGAGATGTTTGAGAAGAGACGCATCAGCTTGAAGAAACTTGCTGCCAAACAGACCAGACCTGTCCAGCCAGTAGCACCCAGACCTGAAGTGAAGTCTCCACAATCCTCTCCCAGTAAGCCAGCATAAAGTGATATAAAGAAAGAAAATATCAAGATTTGATATCTAACTATGTCATTATAGATACGAGGGGCTAAAAAACACTGTTTTCTCTTTGTCCTTCAGATCAACAGAGGAAAGAGAGGCGATACTCTGCAGATAATGCCATCTGCAAAAAGGTAAATGCAAGATCGAAGACTTTACTTTTCCCTAGTCAATCATTTACTCATAATGTTTAATTATATCTTAAAAATAGATGTATGCAGTAATATGCAATATGTAACGTGTGTTTCCAGGTGGAGTCTCCCATACACAATGGTGGCACTAGACATGCTTCACTCTCAGAAGAAGAAGAAAACCTGGCAGTGCTTAGGCGGTAAGGGATCAAATGTCATCGTGGGAGTAGACAAGAAAACAGTTAATAGACAGTAATACTGTTTGATTTTTAATATTTTTTTTAATAAGCCCACACCCAGATGCTTCAGGAATAGGGTCTCATTGTTGAGTTAGAGAGTAAATGTTGAAATATACTGTAAATATATAGGCATCCATGCTAAGTGTGATAAACTGAAAGCTTAGTTTGTATTGGTTTATGTATATTCCAGTCATGTGATGAATGAACTGCTGGAGACAGAGAGGGCATATGTGGAGGAGCTGCTGTGTGTGTTGGAGGTGAGTGTGGTCAGTGATTTAAAGGCAGGAGCATCAGTAATTCACCACATGTATGTTTCGTCAAAGACTAGGAAACTAAAAGTATCACTGTATGTGACGTTAAACTCCAGGGCTATGCAGCAGAGATGGACAACCCTGCCATGGCTCACCTCATCCCCAGCACCCTGCTCAGCAAGAAGGACATCCTGTTTGGCAACATGTCGGAAATCTACCAGTTTCATAAGAGGTTTGCTTCTTTTACACACTTATGTGGTCTATATGTGGTGACTGAAGATATTTATACGTTTGAAAAGTTTCATTTCATGTAAGTATTTGAATTTCATCGTTTGTCTCCAGGACGTTTCTAAAGGAACTGGAGGCATACACTGACTGCCCAGAACTGGTGGGCCGCTGCTTTTTAGAACGGGTAGGCGTTTCTCTAAGATAGATATTATTTGCACTATTTGCACCACATGGGAATTGCCTCACAAAAGTTGCAGAAACCCCAAGTTTCGCATTAATAAAGGTGAAATTGTAGCCGCTTATTAATGGCTGCTGTACTCTGTGTGTAGATGAAGGACCTGCAGATCTACGAGGCTTACTGCCAGAATAAACCTCGCTCCGAGAGCTTGTGGAGACAGTGCTCAGACTGTGCCTTCTTCCAGGTTTGGTCCCTCACCTACCAACCTTTTGTTTGGCTCACATTCACAATTAAATTTAGGTATCTTAATTGTTTTGTGTTGTGCAACTCAGGAGTGCCAGAAGAAGCTGGAACATAAACTTGGTCTGGACTCCTACCTCCTTAAACCTGTCCAGAGAATCACCAAGTACCAGCTACTGCTTAAGGTGAGCTTTATTCATGCAGGTATGTGTGTTTTATGTAAAACATGGTTGATGCATAATATTCTCCACTTTGTGTTTGCAGGAGTTGTTGAAGTACAGTAAAGGCTGTGATGGCTGTGACGACCTACAGGAAGCTCTCTCCTCTATTCTAGGGATCCTGAAAGCTGTTAATGACTCCATGCACCTCATCGCCATCACAGGATACGAGGTCAGAAAAATTACAGTTTAGATCATTTAGCCAGTTGGCTTGTACATGAGTAGATTTTTGATTAGGATGAAGGGAACAGTGCATTTTTCTTGGTTGGATCAAGCCCTGCAGAATAATTTTGATCAGAACAAGTTGCCAAATGACACGCAGTATGAATGCTACAGAGAAAGAAAGAAACCCCATATCCCTGTCTGCCTTTTCCGTGTTTCAGGGTAATCTGTCAGAGCTGGGTCGTCTGCTGATGCAAGGCTCCTTCAGCGTGTGGACAGAGCACAAAAAGGGTCACGCCAAGGTCAAGGACCTGGCCCGGTTCAAGCCAATGCAGAGGCACCTGTTCCTGCACGAGAAGGCCCTGCTCTTCTGTAAGAGGAGAGAGGAGAACGGCGAGGGCTATGAGAAAGCTCCATCTTACAGCTTCAAACACTCACTCAGTGTAAGATCACACTCAGATATAGAGAAGTTTAAAGCCCTTTGAGACAAACTGTTTGTAAAAATGGGCTATACAAATAAAATTGCCTTGCCTTGCCAAGTAAAATTATGAAAAACTCTCTGTATAGGCAGCTGCAGGAAATTATACTTTAAACATTTCCCTTTCTTTTCCTCTCTCAGATGAGCGCAGTGGGAATAACAGAGAATGCTAAAGGAGACAACAAGAAGTTTGAGATTTGGTGCAACTCCAGAGATGAAGTGTTCATAGTCCAGGTGAGGTCACTGAGGCGGCTTTGACCACAAGATGACTAATATGGATCGGAAAAAGAAACCCCATCTGTTTTTTGTTAATAATTATCATGATTTGTCTTATTCAGGCTCCAACACCAGAGATTAAAACAGCTTGGGTGAATGAGATCCGCAAAGTCCTGACCCAACAGCTGAAAGCCTGCAGAGGTATATACACACACAGAGGCACAAACACACACAGGCTCGCAGAGGCATAAACACACACACAAACACACACACAGGCTCACTTCCTCTCTGTCTTTTGCACAAAACTTTTAGATGCCAGTCAGCAGAAGAACTTAGATTCGGTTTCCCCGAGTCCCACCAGCAACAGCAGCACCCCCGTCTCACTCAGGTTGGTATCACTGTGTCTACACGTGGTGCACGCACACACGCACGCACGCACGCACACACACGCACGCACACACACACACACACACACACACACACACACTTTTATCTATTGTAATATTCTTTGTATTGTCTTTTCCAGTCCCTTCCGTACCAGTGGTCAAAAGAACCAAAAGAAGCAAGATGAAAGGAAGGCAGAGCCAAGCCCGACCCCGGATGCCAACTCTTCCTCACCGAAACACAAAGGTGAGTGTTTTAATTAAGGCTGCATCCTCACACACAGATACACAGAAACTGGCTGAAGCGCTCAAAAGTTGTGCTGCACCTGAAAGCTTCACTGTAAACTCTCACTAATCTGACTGCTCTTCTCCTCATCATCTTCATGGTCCCTCTTTCTCTCTCTACCTCTTTCATTTTTTTGTTTGAGCTGCATCCATCTTTTCTTCATGACTGCCACACACTCCTTTCTCCTCCCCCCGTTTTCATTTCAAACCACTGCTTTCAGATGAACCAGTGACCAGTCCGACTACTGACAGATCATCAGTGGCTAAAAAGCGTTTTACTTTGCAGGGCTTCAGCAATCTAAAGAGTCCTAAAGGTAAAAAAAAAAAAAAAAGGTCTTTGAAACAGGGACACAATTTTATATTGTTGAAGGAAGACAAAGCAAATTACTTAGTGTTGTATTTAATTAAATACTTAAAGCCATATACCATATTAATATATATTTGTATTAATTAAATTTCTTTCTTTTAATCAATTTTGATCAAGCCAAACATTTGTTCATTATTCAGAAGAAAAACCTGTGACTGAGAGCTGTTTTTAATTTAAGGCCAGTAATGGGCCCCTGCTGAACCTGATTTAGAGGCTGATGAAATCATGTCAGCTTTTATGAGGTGAACCAGAGCTTCCATTTTTTATGTTGGAGAAATGCTGCCACCTGATGGCAAAAGTCTGGCACTCCTCATACTAGAGTACAGCGCTATAGCTCCTATTAGATACTCCACTACACCTTCAACAGTAAAACAGTTTTAATGCATGTGCATCAGTTAATGTCTGTCTCCAGTTTTACTTATATTTAAGGCTGAATATCAATTTTTTGTAGTTTTTTTTTAAGTAAAATACAATACATGGTTTTTAATGGTGGTCACTGACTAGAGGTTAACATTACATTACATATTCATCTACCTGAACCACAGCGGCTTAGATATTTAATTATACTATGAAATTCTTGTTTCTATGAGTTAGTTCTCTCGCTTACTGTTCTCTTCCTCTTCCTCCTTCTCTTCACTTTTCTTCTTGCCCGTGTGGCCAGGCTTGGCCCTGAGCCCCGAACATGGCTCCAAACGCCACTTGGTCAAGAGTGACCCCACACCGTTTGGGTTCAAAGGTATATTTGTGATCCATTATTGGGGACATCTAATTCTAGACGGTCCTTACTCATCTCCCCATCCCTCATGGTTAGAGTGTGCGTCACTCCAGTGTGTTTTTATAATGTAGATTTCACCTGTGTCCCATGTAGAAGGAACAGAAACTATTCATCTTAAATTCACCATGACTGTGTTGTACGTGTGTGGAGAGGGAAATGCTCATACAGAGCATCTGCAGGGCTTCACTCTAGATTTCATTGTTTCCAATCTTTTCTTTATTTCTTAAATATGCACATGCTCTGTCTTGTACATTTTACTCCTGATCACAGCAGTTAATGTGTACAACAGTGTTTTTTACCTTCATCTACAGGTCATAATCATCATCATCATGTCCGTTTGTGTTAGCCTTGTACTTTTAATTTGTGTCCATTTTCAATGTGGAGTTAATGAATGTCTGATATACCACCTGACTGACTGTGATTACTGCACTAACCTTTTCTCCCTGTTAGTTTGAAGAATCCATGCGTATCTAACAGATTTACAATCTGATCTCATATCTAGTTTTTTCTCTGGTGCACAAAATGCTCTTAAAAACACCCATTATACTGACTGAGTGGTGAGTCTAGCCGCACCTCTACATGACTGAATGGCTGTCTCACTGATTTGCTGGCTGTTTCTTCCCATCTAGAGCCAGCTCCCCATGTCACTCTGAGCAGAGTCAAATGGATGAGCACCTCTAGTCTGTTACAAAGCAAGCGGCGAGGTACAGAGCAGCTCTGAGAACCAGCCACTGTGGGTGTTTGCTGTGGTTTGTGGTGGTCATGGTTGATTTTTTTTTTTTTACTAGAGGTAAAGTGTTATAGAATATCCCCCCATATATCCCCTGTTCAAGTCATTTAGCCTTGAATTGAGCCTTTATTGTCTTATATTTAGTTCCAAAGTGATAAGTCTCAGCTCTGGTCTAAATGACAGTGTTGCAAGGTGCCTACTCTACCTCAAATCAGTCTCACTCACTTCTACTGTTGGGGGTTCATGGGTTAAGTTGTTGTGTGGCATGGAAAATAATGAGGTTTGGGAAAATTACACAGTGCACATTGAAATAACTTAAGTCAGCATAGCCTTGAAATGAATCCAGGTGATCTGATTTCTCTGATCATGAACCTGTGATTTCTGTTCTCTCTTTTTGCTTGATGTGTTTTACTGGGGTCTGTGTGTCTCTGTTGATTGTGGAGGAGTTTGTGTGTCTTTGTGTGTCTGAGTGATTTGACAGAACAGATTCTGTGGTTTTGTTTCTTCTCATGAGAGATTAATGTGGCACCATCACCCACCTACAGGCTGGAGCAAGGCGTCTCTGTCCGTGGATGCCTCAGAGGAGAATGATGGGTACTCCAGTGGCGAGGACCCAATGAACTCTGACCCTGAGGATGATGTGGGAAAGAAGCTGGTGAGCCTGAATCCATAGGAATTTTATCTACAGCACATAGTTTCTCACCTGTGTGTTCTTTCCACATTTTGCTGTACTGAAGTTCCTGATCAGATTGATGATATTTGCCACCTAACTCGCTTGGGTGACCTTTGACTCCTTTAGGCTCCAGGAAAGTATACTGTGGTAGCAGACTGTGAGAAAACGGGACCTCAGGATCTGTCCGTCAAGAGTGGAGACATGGTCCAACTAATCAGAGAGGGAGAGGATGGACAGTGGTAAATATCTTCCTTTTCTTCTGTGAGAGTAAATAACACTAACTCTGGAGACAAGCTCATCTGTGAGGCCACAGTTGCCAGTTTCAATTTCAGAATCATGTATGTTATTATGTGCCAGTCAACTGAGCTATATAATATTAATAGTATTTACCTCATCCAGTAAAGTCGCTATTTGTGTATTTTTGTGTAGGTTTGTGAGAAACCTTCGCAGCAGTAAGGAGGGTTGGGTGGCAGCGGCAAACCTCCTCAGCCTCATCTCAGAGTCTAAGTCCTCCCAGTCACTCAGCAGCTCAGGTAGTTTATCGCTGCCCACATCTCTGGGTATCTTACATAAACACTGCTGCTGTCTGCCTGGCGTTAATAATTAATGTTGTTTGTGTGTTTGTCCCTCAGATGGCAGCGTCTCTGGGAACCTTAGCACTTCTTCCAGCTGCAGTGAGACCTACACCAGCTTTTCTGACATCAAACCCTGACCTGAGATCACCACCCACCCCCCTCACATCTCTCCACCAAAAGCAGAAGCCGACTGACGGGAGAACACAATCTTGATGCTCTTTTTTTTTTTCTTTTTTTTTTTTTAAATCACACAGACACACCTCAGAGTCTGTCACATCCAACCAAAAAACAAAAACTGCAAATGCTACCAGTGTTTCAGCTGAGTATTTACAGTCACCTCTCTGTCTCTATCTGCAAATGAAATACAGCTAATTTCCATGCAGCAGTGTTATTCTCTCATTTGAATTATTTTTTGCCTTAAAAATATCCACATCTTGCTAGAACAGTTCATTCCAGTGACAGAAAATTTCAGAAAATATCAAGGGAAATGGTTCCTCAGCATACATGTTAAAATCACGTGATCAACCACCTCCTGTCAGGCCTTGTGATTATGTAGCATAAAAGTAGACAAATCTTAATATCTGCACTAAATATGAGGTGGCGGCAGCTTTCAAAGCTGCTGGTGTTAAACTCGTCTTGGCCTGCGAGTCGACAACATCACAGCATTGCAACAGATTCTTTTGTGAACAATCCACAGGTACCATCAGACTGGTATTTCACATAATACGTCGGCTTTAGTGTCAGACGTTAATTGTACACTGTGAAAACTGGCAGCTGGCTGCAACAGGAGAAAAAATGCTTTCAGTGCATCTTGGAGCATCACTGAGCAGGTCGAATGTTCAGGGCAAGTCACTGTAAGTCTTGTAAACTTTTTTTATTTGTTGTGTGGGATGCATAGAGGGTGTTAAATCCCTGTAGTATTGAAGCAGCTTTTACAGAATGTTTTATTCAACCCATGTTTCTAATAAGAACTTCCCTTGTTTTATGGTATCAACTACAATTTCAGAGACACAGTTAAATGCATCACTGGGTGAATGTCACCAACAGCCCTACCTGATGGTCACATGTCTCTCACTTCTCCAGCTACACATACAAATCAGTCAACAAAGCGAGCAGCAGCTTGAAACAGCAACTTTTGAACTTCTCTCTCTTGTTTTTTTAATTTCATAAGAGGGGTTGTCTATCTCACCTCTGAACTGCTCTGATTTACCTCTCAGGAAGCCCAAGAAGTTGCGTGGGCAGGCAGGTGTGACTGCATACCTGCTTGTGTTGACAAAATGTCTTTGTGTATGCACTCTTATGTGTTGTTGGGTGCAAATCCAACATGCTTATGTCACAAACCCTCAGACGGGTTGTTGAAACAGTTTTATGCACACTGTATATATGGTGATCATACTGGTATGAGTGTTATGCGATCACCTGCTGGGTTTGTCTTCAGACAACTAAACTCAATAAGTGGTCCAAGGCTCCCAGAAACCTTGATACAGAGACACACAAATCTCAGTATTCTGCATATACAGTAACTTTATATGTTGTCTGTGTGTTGTGGCCACTCTGCTCAGCTGTCTTTGGTTTGCAATGCAACAACAAAAACCAGGCTTAGTCCTCTTCCTCTGCTCCCAGCCCCACTGAGGCATGTGACAGCAGCTTCTTCTCTACAAGCAGAGCTAACTAGGGCCCAGACCTGCTCAACATGTTTGCACCACCAGACTCAAACCGATATTTGTTTAACTGACACCACAATGTAGCAGGGAAAAAAAATGACATTGGTCTGCAGGGGTGGTGAGTTAGCTAAGCCGTGATTGGTTTGGTTTCAGAGTGGAAACAAGGATGTTGATACAGGTTGATGGCATAACCAGCAACTGTAACACACCTCTATATACACACACACACACACACACACACACACACACACACACACACACACAAAACAGTGCTACTCTGAACACTGAATGATGTTTCCTTTTTCATCATTAAGGGTGAACATGGTTTTTATATCCCAAGATTTCTACTCTATATACAAGGTGCACTGTAAAACAATCTTACTATCCTTGACGTTGAATGTCTGACAGAAAGATACCAAGTGCAGGAAGCTGCACTAAAACCAGCCGCACCCGTCTATCACTAAGAATGAGCTGCATTTGTTCGGAGCCTTAACAAAGCCATGAGTAACACCACTGTGGTTTTGTTCAATCCAGCCCTAGTTAAGATTAGTCTTCTTAATTATTTTCTAAATCTCTTTTTATTGAGAACCACTTCAAAGCTTTTTTTTTAATTTTTTTTTTTACTTAAATCACAAAATGCATGTCCTCCCTGTGAAAGAAACTGTTCCTCTCCAGAAAGTTTACAGATCTTTTGGTGTCAGACTGTGAGCTAAACCAGAGAGTGGCTGGCATTATATGTTGATCTATGTGAGTTCTGTAAAGCTGACAAATGTATGTTACACTTGTACAGATGTGTCCTCTCTATACCTCGCATTGTTTTTTCCTCAAGAGCATGTGTATTGTGAAGAGGATCCTGCTTTCTTTGTGAGTCTCTGTGTGTGTCATCACTCTTTGTGGCATGTTCTTCATGAAAACTCTCATGTCAAAGTCCTGAGCAAGGCAAAGTATTTTTTACCTGGCACTGTTGTATATTGTGAGAGTTTATTTTCTGCCCTCTAATGAAAGCTGACACGGGCACTAAACTTGTCAGTGTTCAATCATGATCACACAGTGAAGCTTATTGAATTATTTGTACTTTTTACTTGGAGGGTGGAGAGATGAGAAGGGTTATATTTTTTAGTTTCTTTTTATGCAGCACATTGCAGCAATCACTGTCCTTATTTTCCTATTGTATATCTACTGAGTGTTGATATAAAGATATTATAATGAGACATATCCGTGTATATTTGTAAATATGTAATTCTGAATTGTATGTAAAACGAAAAGCAGCTTTAATAAAGTCTGACATGGTTTCCTCTACAAATCTTTGCCTGCTTGTGGGGATTGAAGCTATTTTATTCCATTTAAATTTTTAATGCTACCATTTTTAGCTGGCAACACTGCGAATTAGACCAATATGAGCGTGTGTGGGCTCCTATAACCAGGAAAATAGTTATTAGATAGCAAAATATAAAAGTTTATCAGACTATTATTTTTTACGAGTTTAATTATTGGTGTTCACTGTAAAACACACGGATACTGTGTTATCAATTATGTATTTTGATCCGGGAATGTATTTTCAACCATGTGACATTTAACGTCCAATGAGCTTTCTCCAGTTTAGACCGTCATGCTATGGCCTGGGCCTCGTCCCATTATGTTTACAACCGACCTTCAGTCTTTCCTTTTACCTTTTCTCCTTCCTTTCAGCTGTAAAAATGTTAATAATATAGTTTCTTGTATTTCAAATGTAAATATTGTAACCTATATCTCACTCGTGCCTGTTTTCATGGCGTATAATTCAGTAGCACTTGAGACAAGGCGGTAAAAAGGACTTGATGCGACGGGATGTGAACGAGACTCAGTCGCGGCTGGAAAGATACAGATGTGTCAAGTTGGCAGACATGAACAGCACTACCGGAAGTGACGCAGATTACTCTAAAAAGCAAATATGTCTGTGTGGCAGCGAGATGGTGCACGAGTAATAAAAATAAGGTTTGAATTCATCAACACAGGCAGAATTTAAACGACTAGCAGCGATTTTAGCCCGTCTTTGAACGTTTCCTCTCCTTATTATCCTGTTCACCAAGACGGATGCGTGTCGTTGGTGGTTTTATTCTGACATTTCAGACCGGAAGTTTTAAAGTTTCCGCACGCTGGCTTGACATAGGGCTGGAAAGCGACCAGATGGAATTCAGCACTGCCTCCTTAACAGATTCCCCACATTTTAAATTGTATCGCTCACATTTTTGACTGACTTTCCTGCCAACAAACAACCCTGGCGTGACCACACAAGCCTACCTGGGAGTCTCGGCTGCGCTGTGAACCGGGACAGAAGCGGTGAAGACATTTAAAGATACCCCAGCAAACATCTTCCCACTGTAAGTATCATTACTGGCCCATACTGCCGAAGAGCAATAGCTCCCAGTTCACCTATTGGAGAGATATCACTGCCCTTGACAGTCTTGGGAACTTCAGTCAGGGTTGGCACATCTAAATGTCTGTAATGCTGATACATGAGAGCTGCACAATGTCCCTTTCAGCAGTTTCCTTTCCTGAAATAATGCAGACAACTGTGATTAGCTTTGGAAATCTGTCAAACAAAAAGGGAGTTTAGCCGGAGGCGAGAGGGGTGTAGCCGTGTTAAATCACATTGTCTGGGACTGTTTGTGCGGCCTTATCTGTTATTTACCGCCGTCTGCTCTGCGGGCTCTTATTCCTCTAAACACCGCGGTTCACGGGGTCTTTTATTCCCCAGCAGTGCATATACAGTGTGTGTTTTTTGTTTTTGTTTTTTCCTCTCTGCTACGTTACTTTAGACGACCACCGTCAGGCCAGCCAGGGTGAAAACACTGTCGCTTCCGGTCCCTCATTTCAAAATAAAAGCGTGCAAACTTTAGCCGCAAGCTGTGCTAAAATCTGAAATGATTAGTCACTAAAGCAATTAGCCAGCCGTCAGAAAACGAGTCGCCAACAATAATGATAGTTGACTCATAGTCAAGCAATTACGCTAACGTTGGCTGTGTTGCAGCTTAAAGCCTTAAAACCTAAATATTTTTTAATGTTGAACTTTTAGATGCTCAAAACAAGCAATTTGAAGCTGACAGCTGGGGCTTCTGGCAAAGTGTAATAGATAATTAATTGATAAATTCAAAGATATGATTTGCAGTGAACTCATTGCAGCGTGTTGTCTTTATTAACAGGGTGCATGGCATGATAATATTGTGCAAAATCATATTTCACAGGCATGGATGGCTGGGATGTAATGTAGATTGCATGCATTTGGTTTTCTGAAAACGTGTATAATACTTGGTCTGTTTTGTTTTATCCTTATTTCATTGGAGAGTTCCAGTCTCTTGTTGGATTACATATATAATTTGATTGTGCATTTTTCTAAGCAGAAATGGCAGCTTCTCTGATGTGAACATTTCCAGACTTGCAAGATAAAACTTTGGGTTTTGAAATGTTGGTGAAAGGTCAGTGTTCTTAGTCTGTTCTGCTTTTACTTTGAATGAAACACGACCTATCATTCTCAGGTCCCCTGGGCACCCCCAGCTGTTGACATATAGAGAGACCAGAATCAGATACAGTACAATACAATCTACTATCCTGGCACGGCAGGCCTGTCACTGGTTCAGATTATTAGCCCTTGTTAATTCTACATATTACTGCAGCAATTTACACACTGTCCTAAACAAGTAACTGTATAAAGACAGGCAACTAGTACATTATAAGACAGGTCCGTCAGTCTGTGAACCTGCTGCTGGAAGACATGTACTGTCACTCCCTGCATCATGCAACGCATTTTGCCAAAGCTTTCACGAGTAATACACTGGTTTTACAATGGACATATGCATCTCTCAGTATCATCCTGTTATAGATAGATAGATAGATAGATAGATAGATAGATAGATAGATACATATATGCTTAGCACATCTTTTAACTGCTGTTGCTAATGGCAGAGTACTGCTCCTGGCTAACTTTAATATGCAGACTAGGGTGAAAGCTGTGGTTGGGGCTGGTGTTGGTCATAATGCTATAAGGCAGAAGGTTATTTGCTTGTCCATCAGAATCAAAAGACGCCATAAAACTGACTTTCATAGCCCATGCACGCCTGTACAGTCTGTCTCAGCCATGATCCTGTTTATGGAAGTTTCTTTACGCCTCAGTGAAGTGCATCGAACGCAGAGAGGAGTCTTCATTTATTTTCCCGTCAAAGTTGAAAAGAGAGGGGACTTTTCACATCGTTATTAATCTCGAGAATGGACTGGATGAGCTGATGTTTGTCCTTTCAGGGAGCGTTCCTGCCAGGTTGCCTCGGAGAGGACAATCTCCTCATGAACGTCTGCACTGAGAAAACCTCTTTGTAGTTTGAGAAGGGTTGTGATGAGGTGTCATCTCTCCAAACACTCATTTCTTTTCAGTGTGTCATCACTAAGCGCGATAATGTGGAACCTAAAGGTGTTTAATTTAAGAAGCACTAACTCAATCATATACTGCACAGTAATAATTTATTCTGAGAAAGTGAGGAAGTGTTTGAGGGTTAAATAATCCTTGCTCCACCTTGAATACCTAAATTCCAGTTGTATGTGTAACAGAGCATCATGAATGGCTGCGTTCCTGACAGTCAAGAAGAAATTAAAGGCCACCTCTCCTCTTCTTTGAAAAGGCAGTACATTCAACATATTGTTGAATATTTCACATGGGCATCTAGAAACAAATGTTAGCAAAATAATTTTCATTTGATATGTTCACTCTGAATTAGAATAGAGCTGAGGACATTTAGATGCTCCAGCAGGTTAATTAAAGGTTTAAAATTGTGAGATGATTAGTTTTTGGGGTTTTTTTTCAATGTAGAAGTAAATGACAAGTTGAGCCATGGGCCAGCATGATGTCTGGAGTAACTACTCCTGCTGCTGGCTGAATGACATGTAGGCGTGATGCATCACTATCTTGCAATGTAAGATCTACGGCTCCTGACATTGATCACCATATCCTTCCACTGGAATGATGTTGATTAGTTAAACCCACCACTACTGTGCACTATGCTACTGGAAACAGAAGAACAAACTGTTTTAGGGATCAAAGAAAATTAGACGGTATAGTTCAGGAAAACTCTGGCAGCTCTAGAGCATGTCATGTAGGACGGCTTGAATTATTGAGAATGTGCCGACCGGCTGTTCAGCTCAGGTCTGGAGCAGATGAAATTGAGGTGTCTACTTTTACATCGGGCCCATATGTCACAGCAAAGGTCACGCTACAGATAATCCAGGAGGACTCAGCTTCCAGATGAAATATCTCATCAGTCTGTGCTACATCTGGTCAAAGGAATCTACGCTGAATATTTTGAGTGTGATGGAGTTTTGCAGAGCTGAAAGAATCACTCAAATCCAATGGCTAATTAAGTCATTTTTCAAACAAAAGTGCCAAAATTCAAAGCTCTAAGATGTGAAGATTTGCTGCTTTGTTGTGTTTCATGACAGTAAACTAAGTCTCTTTAGCCTTCAGACAATAATACAACAATTTGAAGAAATATGTTTTGTCTTTAGGTAACTGAAGACAAATTTTCACCATTTTCTGACTTTTTTAATCAACTGATAAATTGAATTTGTAGCTGTAGCATTGTAAAATAAAAGTTTGATATCTGAAATTTAGCAGCAAGTTATTTGAACATGTGTGCATGATATTTACATTTCTAAACTTTTATGCCAGCCTGACATTAGAGCTAAAATGGTTTGTCGATTAAATTAAAACTATTTTGTTACTCAATTAATTCTGGCAGTGACAAATATAAAAAATAAGAGGAAACAAAAAGGGAATAGAAATCTTCTGTTTTAAATGTTGGTTATAATAAAGTGAAATTAAAGAGTGAATTTATTCTTCATAATCAGATTGAAGTTGAATCCTATTGGTTTCCGTGTGTCCTTTGGTTTTATTCTGTAGATTTGTATTTAAAGCTCATTTGCTCTCCCATGTTTACAGCTGTAAAATGAATATTTGGGGCAGCGTGGAGACTTGTTAGATTATACTGAAGCAGAGCAGCTAGCCGTGTGCGTTCAAGCCCATTGGGCACCAGATTAATTCCATTACATAACATTTAGTCAGTCTTAAGTAGGCTACAAGTGAAATGAAGGCTTCACAATAACCTGGAGCTTAAGCTGTCCAGGACTCAAAGACGTGTTATTAGATGATTAAAACAGACCCTTTGAGTATTCTTTAATAATCCGACACATTTAGTTACAGCTGCTGCAACAGGCCCAGACAACAGAGGGGAAATATTAGTCTCCTCACTGGTTATTACCCTACACATGAGCAGATTTAAAAAAAAAAAAAAAAAAAGCAGGAAAGCTTGTGCAAGAGCAGGTCCCTTCTTTTGATAACTACTTCCTCATTACCTTTTAATCCTTTGACAAATATTGACCAGGCTGAAGTTTAGTAGTAATGTGATAATAAAGTGAAACAGAAGGACACTATTGTATTTATCTATGTACTTAAAAAAAAAAAAATCTCACACCCCAAAATGACTAAAGATCTGAACAGGCATTTGGTCACATTAAGAACAAAGAGGAAGCGGTCATGTGTTGTGTGTCTCACCACCCATTATAGCAAAAACAAATTAACGCATCATATTGACGGGTCTTTTCTGTCTCCTCAAGTTCAGTCTGACCTTCTGATGGGGTGTGTGAATAAGTCATCTTCTTCCACATGATTTAATTTGCCACATATGAATCAGCAGCCTTCCCTCTTGCCGACGCCGTTGACTCTGTCAGAATAAAAGCATAAGAAAAAGAAACATCAGCGTAATACAAAAAGGCTGGCTCATTTGGAAAAACCTGACACTCAACCACAGCAGAGTTTTATCGTTAAAACCTTCAAATCAATTCTTTTACAGCCAAAATAAAAGGTTGAACAGTGTGACTCAGTCTTGAGAAGCTGAGCTGAGTTTTGTCTTTGTCAGGTGAAAACCTTGTGATTCCAATTGGAGCTGTTTTCTTGTTTTTCCGGGTGTTGAAGAACCTCTTATGTAATTTTACAACTGAATGCTTTTTATTGTTTTGTACTTTAATTAACAGTTATCTTCGTTTCTTTCTGCTGCTGTTATCTTGACAACTTTGTGAAATATAAAGTTGATCATGTTTGGACATCCTGTTGGGTTTTATGTCATGGAATTAGATTTTTCTAATGGAGCAAAACTGTGCAGCTCTGATTTTACCACACCTTATTATCGTCAGGGGAAATCACAGCCAGAGTCCCTGCTCCTCACCGCTCTGACACTTAATGCTCTGGTCCGTAATTCTCCTGTTATTGCTTTATCTCCTCCTGAAGTGTCACGACTCTGCGAGGATAACTGATGACACATTTGCCATCTAAGCATTTTCATGCCGAAACTGTCAGGAATAACAAGTGAGCGGCAGGAGTTCAGATGCAAGGAACTGCAATGCAATATTGATTGGCTCCGAGTCCTTGTCACTGATTACAAAGAATACAGAGAGATGCAGGAGCTGACAGCTCCTTCTTCACTTTGATCACTCCTTCAGTTCGAGTACTAAGTGATATAGTAATACTCCATCAGTCTCAACCAGTAGCGTAGTATGGATAGAGGGAGGAATGGTAGTGACAGAGAGGAATGAAGGTGGGAGTTAGGGTTAAGGGGGTGGGGGGCCATAATGCCCTTTCACATTCCCAGATGAGGATTAGCAGTCACAAGTTTTGCCTGTTCCTGACCTGGCCTGGATTGTGAAGGCCACCGCTGCTTCCGAGATCCTTCACTCACTCACACACTCCAACCAAAATCTGCCTCTGTTGTTTTATGCTGCTCATAAAGTTGAACCTACAGTGACAGACTTTGATGAGCATGTGCAGCTCTTGTTAAGGTGCTGGCAGAAGAGGGGTTGTACACAGTGGAAGTAGATTTGAATTGGACACTAGTTTTCTGGGGGGCTTGGGTCTTACCTGTGCTGAAAGTCATGTTTGGTGCTTTGCATGTCACTATGTTATGTGTCAGTTTATCCATAATGTGGCTGCAACAGAATACTGTAGCAGCCTACATCCACTGGTACTTTCTTATCTGTTGATGTCCAAACAGTCCATGTCATTCTGACAGTACCAGGACAAAATACAACCCAAGGCCTGCACAGATATTATACATTATAATCAGCAAAACTCAATTTTATGAATCATATACAGTCAAGACGATATGTAATGGGCCTGGATTGCCTCAAATCTTAAATTCAATATTGCTGCTAAGTTGATCCAGGATGAGTTAAGAGTGGTTTTTAACTGATCCGGGGATCTGTGGAGTGAACAGTAAATCTCAGTGAATCAGCTCATTTTGTCACATTCTACTTTATAATTATTCTTGAAAAGCATGACTCCGTCCTTGAAAATGAAGTTTACGGTGTGGATAATGTGCCCTGTAACTTGACTGAGATGGGGGAGAATTTAGTCCTGACTCCCTCTCTCTTGTTAAACTAAGCGTTCTGTTACTGCAGGGTCTGTTTGTGCTTCCCTCTTTATTCAGAAATTGATTTTGGTTTTGAGGTTTGTTGAAGCAGTCAATCTCAACAAATCACTTTCTGTTGTTATGCAACAATCTAATACATTTGCTATGACTTAGATGATATGACGTCGGGTCTCAGAGAGTGCTGCTGTTGTCACTAACGGACTGGAGAAGACTTGGGAATGTGTCTGAGGTGGTGGAGGAATCCTGAAACGCAAACACACGTCTTATTCTTATTTCTCTCTCAGCAGCCTCTTGTCAAGCTGTCACAACAGCTGGATGAAGAAAGAGCAGCGGTTTAGAAATCAATCTTCTCCAGAAATGTGTGACTGCTCATTTAATTCAGGGGGGGGGGGGGGGGGATTGTTGTCTGAGACAGCATAGGCTTGACTTATTAACTAATGTTGAAATGTATGAGGCTCCCCTCCATTATGTCTGCTATACCAGCTGGTGCTGCTAAATGTCACAGAAATGTTGGGGAGCAAGTTTGGGGAGAGAAAAACGACATACCCTCTTCACATGACAATAATACAGGTTATTATTTTTTGCATCCAGCCTGTCACCGACAGATCATATGCTCTGCGTGTGTGTGTGTCTGTTTCCCAGGTCCCAAGGCAACTTTGTGTCCATCATGCCGCTGTTTGGTAAATCCCACAAGAGTCCAGCGGACATCGTCAGAACCCTGAAGGAAAACCTGGCTATCCTCGTCAAACAGGATAAGAAGACAGACAAGGTAGAGGAGGACAGTCTCTCCATCTCTCTCTGTGTGTAAATGCCTGGGTGTCCAGGGGCCCAGAGGTGACAACCCTCTGTGAAATTAGAGCATGGAACAGCCTGGCCCTGTCATCTCCTGACACTTCACTGTCAAGACAGTCTCTCTCTCACAAATGCACACACACAAAATTAGCCAAGGCCCAAGCCAGTCACAGCTTTCTCTTTCTTCCACCTCAACTTAGATGACACTCTTCTACAATCTATAATGTTTGTTTGTTTTTTGGTCCAAAAGGCACCTATTTAAGTCCACCTCTCCTCCAACTCTTGCTCATTGTTCTGCAGGCGTCTGAGGAGGTGTCGAAGTGCTTGGTGTCCATGAAGGAGATTCTGTACGGGAGCAACGATAAGGAGCCTCACACTGAGACTGTGGCCCAACTGGCCCAGGAGCTGTACAACAGTGGCCTGCTGATATCGCTGGTAGAAAACTTGCAGGTCATAGACTTTGAGGTGAGAAGGCGAGAAGGCTCTAAGTCATTCCTTAACCACAAAGAGGCTCTGTATCATCATAGTGTGCCACCTTTTACTTTGTAAGGCTGCAATGGGGAAAATATAAACGAACACTCACCATTTGACTGAGATGTTTTATGGAAAGAGAAATCCCCAAAAAAGGAGAGATGAATGTCAGATTTTCTGTGTGGCTGTTTGCAGGGGAAGAAGGATGTGTGTCAGATCTTCAACAACATCCTGAGGAGGCAGATTGGGACGAGGAGCCCGACTGTTGAATACTTCTGTTCCCACCAAGAGGTCCTCTTTATACTGCTGAAAGGGTGAGAGACACACCTACCGACCATACTGCACATGCTGTACACAGTCTAACGGCTTCCATATAAGTGAGACCAATACTCTGTCTCTGCTTGAAGGTATGAGACCCCCCAGGTAGCGTTGAATTGTGGGATCATGCTGAGGGAGTGCATCCGCCACGAGCCGCTCGCAAAGATAGTTCTCCACTCCGATCATTTCCACAGTTTCTTCAACTACGTGGAGATGTCGACCTTTGACATTGCCTCTGACGCCTTCGCCACCTTCAAGGTACCTCAGGAGTTTCTGTTCTAGTCTGGGTTTGAGTCAAGAGTTTGACTGATATCTATTGGGATTCAGTTGATATAAATAAATAATCTACCTTTAAGGTAGATTAGGATGAGGCAGGTTTAATTTGATCTTTTGCGGAGAAAATTACTTTTTAGTTTATACAGTAACATTTTTAAAAACACAAGATGAAGGTTTTCCTCCATTTTTAAAATTATTTTTCTGTTGAACTACACAATCCTCATATAAAAAGCTGTGTTACCTGATAGACTTCATTTGTTTTTCCGTCTTCATTTGCAGGACCTCCTGACAAGACACAAAGTGCTTGTGGCTGAATACCTCGAACAGAACTACGATGCTGTGAGTGGACTGACTCGCATGCACATGTTACCCAACACCGTAGATCAGCCTGGAAAACACATGAAGGAAGATTGTAATAGCTGCTACACGTGTTATTGCTGGTTTGCTATGTTATTTTGAAGCAGTGAAGCTAGGTGGAACTTGTAACGCACATGCACCAACCTCCCACGCACGTCTCACAACATCAGCCACTGAGTGCTATTTGAAAGCATAAACATAAACACTGTCCATGGCTCTAATTGATGGCTTGACCAGGAAGGGGCCTAGAGAGGAAACATGGACACATGCAGTATGTAACCAGAGCAGGTATCAGTCCCTGCAGTGCTCAATGGCCCAGTCATGTCTCTAAAAAGGGTTTGTCTCATTAAACACACTGTGGACACACACAGGACCTTGTGAGGGTCTATTCAATGAGCTGAAAAAGAGGGCAGATATGTGGAAGTCAGAAATAAAGTTTTGACCAATACACTTAAAGTTCCAGGAAAAGTGAATCTCTGGAGAGCCCTGTCAGTGTCACAGCGTCTCTACATACAAAGATCTCCTCTATGCTGTCAACTTCTCAAGGCAGAGGGGTCCCTTTCATAGGCAGGGCCCCCAGGGATCTCAGCCTGAAGAAACGCCATACAAAAGTGGCTTTTTACCTGGACGTTGTATGTTGACGGATGTCTGTGCGTCGCTGAAGCCTATCAGGAGACGGTGCTGTGGGCCCCGAGGAGTCCATGTGTGACGAGGCTGAGTAAATACAGCACGTTGATTAGACTTTGGTGGCCTGCCCACTTAAATTCAGAGCTATTCAAGTTAGTTTCTGGCTCTGTGACCTATTGTGGTAATGATATTTTAAAATAATGAACACTTCTTGATCAGGATTATGGTCTAGGTTCTGGTCTGAGATTCAGAAACATCTGACTGATAAACTTCATAAAGTTCAGAGGAAGGAAGGAGGAAAGGAAAGCAATGACCTCTCCCAAGTCATCCAGTGATACTGACTGAGTTCAGAAATGGTTAATTTCCCTTGGTTGAACATGGACAAGTATCCAAAACAAAGCCGACTTCATATGTTCAACTATCACAAGCCAAGTGTCAAATTCTGTTTGCAGGCTGAGTAATGTTTAATCAGGTGTGTTTGTGGTGTCTTTGCAGGTGTTTGCAGACTATGAGAAGCTGCTTCACTCTGAGAACTACGTCACCAAGAGGCAGTCTCTCAAGGTTTGGCCCTGACTCTTATTGATTTGTAACCAGCTTGTCTGATGTAATTTTGCTCAAAATCCTTCACAAATCTGAACTCTGTGAACTGATGCCTCTTCAAATGGGAGCTACAGTCATTCAGTAGAACATGATCAATGACATGTGTCTGGGCAGCACAGAGAAAAGACAACCCCTGTGGTGACCTTTCACCTTTCACAGGGGTTTGGCTATGTTTGCGAGCGAGGGATCGTCTGTTTGCTGCCATGGTAACTTACTTTTTGGTCAGATTGCCAATCAGAGTGGATGGGAGGGCAGTTTACACCCTCCCCAGGCCAACAGAGGGAGCTGTCCACTCAGCCAGCTTCATCTCTGCTTTCTCAAGAACAGTTCTCAGGCCTGATGAAGACTCTAATAGATCATTACCTGTCATAATGGTCCAAATGATCTCTCCTCCAGCTTCTGGGCGAGCTCTTACTGGACAGACATAACTTCACCGTGATGACCCGCTACATCAGCAAGCCTGAGAATCTGAAGCTCATGATGAACCTGCTCAGAGACAAGAGTCCCAACATCCAGTTTGAGGCCTTCCATGTGTTTAAGGTAAAAGCACTTTGCTCAATTCAACTAACAAGCACAATTAATGTATTATTCTGAAGTGAGTGCATGTGTAGGCTTAGATGTACGGGTTTATTTGACTTATCTGAAAGACTGCAGGGCCTGTTGGACTGACATGACAACAATATACACTGATACAGCAAATTTCCTGCCTGTGTATTCTCTAAATCTACATCTACAGATTAAAGGCCATACTGGCTTATTACAAATGTACAAAGCCAACATTTTAAATACAAACTGAAATCAACATTACCTACCTGCATTCAGGGATGGACGAGCTGCAGCGGTGGTGAATTTGAAATTTAAGAAACAACTTAAAGGAACATAGTAGAATTTCTTCCTGGGTGTGATCCAGCTTTGTAAGAGAAATCATAGAAATCTCACAAAAATGGGTAAATCGCCGAAGTCCACACACACTGTGTAAGGGAGGTGAATCCAGTCTGATGCAAGTAAAAATGTCTAATTTTAGTTGCTCCTGTCCTCAGGTGTTTGTAGCAAACCCCAACAAGACGCAGCCCATCATTGACATCCTGCTCAAGAACCAGACCAAACTAATCGACTTCCTGAGCAACTTCCAGAAGGACCGCGCAGACGACGAGCAGTTCAACGACGAGAAGACGTACCTAATCAAACAGATCAGGGATCTGAAGAAACCGGCCTCCTAGAGAAGCACCACCCCTTCCCTCTGCCCCAACTTTTTATCAATAAGAACACATAGAAAAAAAACACATTAACAATATGGTTATTCTATTTAAAAAAAAATCTTCAAGACATTTTGTCTTTTTTTTCTCTTTGTTGGTTCATTAAAACCTTGTGCAAGATAGTTCTCAATCACTGATCTTTTGTAAATTTTTTTCATGAAATCATTTTTTTTCCATCTGTAGCATGTAGTGCCACAACTAATGGTGTTGGAGGCAGCTGGTTTGCTTTGTTGGGAGAACCAGCGGTTAAAAAGCTTTGGCCAAAATGGTCGAGTGACTGTCGAACAGACAGATGTGACCATTTTTGTATTTTTATCACCAGTCGCTGCACAGGAGTTCATCTGTTTAAATGAAGTAGCTGAAAATCAGAAAAACAATGAAATCTGATGCTTTTTTTTAAGCTGGGTCAACGTGTCTGGTTGGGATGGGAACATCTTGAGTGTAAAACACATTCTCAGTCGTTGCTAAAAGCTTTGTTAGCCAACAGTGATGCTCAGTTACCTCCTGAAAGCCAAACATCTCTTTGTTATTGTGCTGCCAAATCCGATGATTGCTAAGGTTTTCTCTCTACAACTAAATCCAATCCTGCTTCATGGATTCACACTGAAACAGAGCCAGTCTTCCAAAAAGTTAATGTTTTGGCTGATCAGTCATGAAGCAGTTGTCTGAAGCTGTGGGAACAACCACACAATAGATAAAGGCTGATTTAACTCAGGCTGATGTATCAAAGAAAACTGCTTTAAAGAGCACAGAGGTTTGGCAGGAGGTTAAACTGGTCTCTGACTGGTCATAATGTGATTTTCTCAGTGTGATCCTGCAGTTTAACTATTTTAACATGTTTGATGCCAAGTTTTTCTTGTCCAATATAATTTTAGAAACCTTGTGCCAATCTAACACTCATTTAGCTCCAGTGAGACCGAGTTTTTTGGGACAGTTGGTGTCAGTCAATGTTGACCACAGCTTGCCAATTAAAACAACAATGTGCACAGTCTTTAAAATGAAGAGCCTTTTTAATTGAATGGCGACATTGGGCTGCCATTGGTACAGTAAGCTTCAATCATTTTGATCACTGGTTCTCTTTGCTGGTAGCTGATAGCACTTTCTGTATGATAAAAATAATATGATGATTCAAATGTTTCAAAATGTTTTTTTTTTTGTTAATCTTAAGCTGATCACTGTTTTCACACTGCTTGATGGTATTTTATTTTTTTTTTTACATATAGTTTCATTTCTTGTCATGTACAGTTTATGGTTTGTACACCTGAGGTGAGTGTGAACATTAACAGGAGGCACTTTGCTGTGAGGAGGAGTAGCTGTGAAGATGGAGGGTTGTGTTTTTCTTTCTGTGCTGTCACAGGTGTTTGGATCTGATGTTGGTGTTAGAAAGGAAACAGGTGAGAAGATTCAGAGGTGCCTTTTTGGTTTGGTGTGTTTTCCCTTCTTCTCTTCTCTTTTTTTGTATTTTCAGTATCTTTCTAGGGGGAGCTTAATTATGTTGATGAAAATATGCTCTGATAGAACATATTTGTTGCGATTAAGCAGTGAACCTCTTAACTCACTATATTTGAGTTACGCTGTCAGAGAAGCATTTGAAATATTTTGCAGCTGATCGGTTGCCATTGTGTACGAAGTCACTACGAGTTTGTCGCCATAGTAGCACTAATTCAATATGTGGATTACAAGCTGTGGTGGCTATAAAAACTCGTGAGGCCAAAGTTCATCTGTAACAGGATTCTATGGTGAAATGTAACTGTGAAAAATCCACATGAAGTTAAAGGACCATAAAATGTGCAAAATCAACACTACTTTTAAAACACTCACGGTTTTATATTTGACCTGGAAAGTAAAATTTAAAATTTATTTCCTAATCAATATTTGATCTGCATCATTAGGTTACTTTTCACTTCCATGGAGGTTTATAAACAAGTTCAGTGTTTGAAGTCTTTTAATAAGATTTGAAGATTTCACTCAGCAGTTTCAAAGTAAATTTCAAACTCAAACTGTTTGGCTGTGTCATGTTAAATAAAGTGAATTGAATAGAAATACAGGAAGAATTGCAGTAGTATTGACTGAATAACAATCATAAACCTGTAAAGTGCCATTTTGCATTAAAAAATGGGAAGAAATGTTTTTTTGTTTGGTTGAAATATTAAAACAAAACCAGCTATTTAGGATGTTAAAAGCTGTGACACTATTTGTACAATATCAGAATATAAGTCGAGATGCAAATGTAGACCAACCAGTTTTACATTAAGCTTCTCACTTGAGCCAAACTCGATTGTTTCTTAGTTTTGATTTGGCCTGTTTTACAACTAAAACAACAAACAACTGTGGTCACACAAAACCCCACATTTTCTTCCCAAAGCACTCAACGAAAGCAGCCACCTTGTTTTCCACATTGATGCTACTGTATCACATCCGCAGCAAAATAAAAGTACGAGAATGCATACATTTTGTGTGTGTGCTCATTTGTCACCTGTTCACAGACAGAACACCTGAATAAGAATTTTATTTTCACGTATTCCTTAAATGCCAAAGCCAAAGAAGTTAACTTTGAAAGGTGTCTTAATGCTGAAGTTTTTTTTTTCTGGATCATGCTAAATGGCTCTACAGCGCACACTCTTCAACTAGAGGATCACAACACAGAAAAGACTAATGGAAGTTCAAGCTGGAAGAACATTTCCTCAACATAGATAGATAAATCTCAATAATAACAAATGTCCAGCTGAATAAGCAAACTCCTGCTCAGGCCCTTCTCTCTGTCTCTCTCCACTGTCCTATTAAATAATAAAGCTATTAAATAGCCAAAAAAAAAAAAGAAAACCCAAAACAAAACAAAAAAGCAGAAAAAAATGTGGCATTTAGCCAACACCTCTGCATCACTGTATTGCCAGTGATATAGTTCAATCTTTAAACAATACCCATTGCTCATAAATCTCAAGTTTCTTTTCATGTGCATGAGCATGTGGCTGCCTCTAAGTCTTTATAGTATAAATATCTTGGATTCTTTCAAGTCTGAGATCCAAACCTTGTGCAAACAACTTAAACAACACCAGCATCATCATTCACCCTAAATACGAGATCAGTTAAAAACAACAGCTGATAAAGCAGCCATCCACCAAATCCATTAGTATGGAGAGATGGCACATCTGCAGGAGCTGCATCCATCTCATCCTGTACACACCCACACACACACATAAAATATCTCTGTCTTTTCCCATTTAAATAAACTATTCAGCACAGTGCATTCAGGAAGTGTTCAGACCCCCTCACCTTTTCCATATTTGATGTTGCAGGCATATGCTCAAATAATCTTTAATGCAAATCTATTAGAAAAGGAAAAGTAACATACCACATTGAAGTAAGTGTGACCCTTTGCTATGACACCTGAAACTTAGCTCAGGTTCCTCCCATTTACACTTTGATTGGAGTTGACCTGTGATCAATTCAAGTGATTGGACGAGAAAGACGCGTGTCTCACAGGAAAACCTTGAGCCATGATGAGGAAGGAACTGGCTGCAGAGTTCAGAGACAGAAATGAGAAGAACCTGCACTGAATGTGTCTGAATACTTATGTCAATGAATTATTCCAGTTTACACATTTGCCAACATTTCTAAAATATTGAGCTTAGTTTATTGAAGCTGGGAGCTGACTTTCTTTTATTTGAGTCAAAGGCTGCAAAATGTAGAAGAGGTCTGAAAACTTTCTTAATTCACTTAATACAAAACAATAAAGTGCCATGAGTACATTATTGTGTTTTCCATATATTGTACCCAGTTTCCCTTCATTTAATAAATGTCTTTACAATGTTTACCTCTTCCATCAGCGATCCATCCATCCCTTCATCCCTTTTGTGGCTTTCTAGTTTGTTCTCATCTTTTGCTTGTACCAATCACTTCTTAGTAACTGAACTTGGTGGACTGTCCTCCGATCACATAGCACTAACAATCTCTATATAAAGCAGCGCCTGGCAGTTCAAATATCACATTTTAGGTGTAAATCGTTCCAGTTGAACATGGTATGAAACAAACATGCAGCAGCTGTTCGCAGTGCTGCATTTAAGTACAAACAAGTAACGGAAAAAGATATTGGATCTCGATCTCACATCTATTCTGTGGCTATTTTGTTATTTTGGTCATTTACCCAGTTGTCTATCTGTCCAGGTGTGATGCTCAGTTGACTGAGGGTGAGTCCTGGAATCTGTTGATGCACAGCTTCTTGCTGCTGCAGCTCTCCTCCTCAGTCTGTCTGCTGTGCTTCCCAACATAACCGTCTGCAACAATAAATACTCCTGTTAATGTACAAAGTCATCTCTCTGATGTGTAACTTTACAGTTTATCTGCACAGTTTCCTCACTTTCTGTTTCTGATTACACCAATAGTGGAGTTAGTGAAGAGCCAGAATCATGAAACTCTTTGTACAGAAGAAAAAGGCATATTTAAAAGATAATGTCTTGTAACTTACTGACAACGTGAGTAGAGGACACTGAGCAAACTGAAGGGCTCCTCTGCCACTGTGAAGACAGAACAATGTCAGATTCTTCATGGGGGTGAAATCTAGGGAAGACTTTTATCTCTTTCCTTCAAATGCACCAGCAGCAGAATATCCACAAGCTGCTGAGTCAAAGCAGATTTCAGGATGAAAACAGAATAAATTACCATATATAATCTGTCTCAACAGATTCTCTCACACTACTGTTGCTTTCACCCTTAGTGATGTATTTATGCTGTTTAAAGACTTAAAACCTCCCATTTAATTGTACCTTTGAAACCAATGCAGAGATGGTGTCCAATCTTTGCTGTAGGACATATGCAACATATGCATATATAGCATAAATCAGCATATAACAACATAAAATAGGGTGTAAAGGCAAAACAAAGATGAAAGTTTTCCCTCCCTCCCTTTGCTCACTATGAACTTGCTGACGTCCTTCAGGCTGCTGAACCTCAGGTAAGAGATGTCTCCCTTGTCTTTGTCCCTGTCCTGGTCAGTGGTGTAGATGTGCGTTATGCCAGCTCCTCTGATCAGAGGGATGCACTCGTCACACGGACATTTAGTCACAAACAGCACGGTGGTCTCCCCTGGTTTCAATTCTCGAGTCCTACAGGCATCAGGAAGAACACTGCCTGTCAGACACTGTTTACAATGAGTTTTCTAAATTGTTAAGAGCAGCAGAGACAAAGATCTTTTTATGCTGTAATTGTTTTTCATATCGTCATCATTTTCTGCTGTGTACATGGACATGGTCTGACCTGAAGGTGAGCGCGTTCTGCTCTGCGTGGACAATGAATCTGTATTTGCGTCTCTGCCTGTCCTCCTGCTTGTTGTCCATCTGAGGGTACTCAGCGTACTGTGAGCCTTCTGGATACGCATTGTACCCACAACCCACCAGGTACAGACATCCTGTTCCATCACAGCCAGCCTTGGATGAGAAAGTGGTTCAAAATACTAATGAAATTGACAGGGAAAGATGAAGACTATTGTTCTGTTCTGAAAGCTGCAGCAGTTGCAGCCAACAAGTTGCACTAGACTGTCATAGATGATACAATATTTATACCGATACAACCCTCATATTCAGCTTTAAATGATGACATATTTTGAGCTCCATCTATATGAGGTCCCTCCTGCAGAAGATCAAACCCTAATAGTCAAATCAGGGGTAAGCAAGAAAGGTGAGCTCACCGAGAGTCCTCTGGCCCAGATAACAGCACCCACGCCCACTTTAGGGTCCTCTGGAAAGAAGAGGACAGTTTTCCATGTAAGAGGCTAGTGATGAATGGCAACCGACAAGAATAATGATGTTTCAATGATGTTTAAAATGACTGTGACCTTTAAGCCTGTCATTCCATAAAATATCCTACAGGCGTGTATCTGTTGCCTCAGCCCTCAGTCTTAAGAAGACTTGAGAGTGGCTGCCTAACTCCTGACACACAAAGTTGTCAGTTCACTTTATGTGTTGTTAAGTGGGAATATCTGCCAGGCTTCTTCACGGTAAAATGCCAAAAATAGAATGTAGCTTGAGCACTTCATCCAGCCAGAATCATCATCCAGCCAAACCTGAATGTTCAGACACCCCAACGAATGCATTATTACTCATCACTTCATGTATCATGTATGTTGAAAATGTGACTGTTGATTTGCAACATTCTTATTATTATCATTACCATGTGACAGATTTTAAGGTAAACAGTTGCTCCTCATTTTTCTTTTCTGTTTCAGCTGTTTTTTGTTCAGTCTGGCCTGAAACAGGAAATGTCTGGTCTGAATGTGCCTCGAGTACTGTGACAAACAGAAAAAGCAACCAGACCTGTTCTGTAGGCCAGCAGTCTGGCTTGGATAATGCAGTGGTGAGCCACTTCTTGTGATACCCCCTCATGAGGAGGAAGAGGAGGCAGCGATGGCTCAGAGGCTGAACATTGTTCCCTGGGTCACAAAAGCAACACAATCAACAACAAATAACAACTGTGGCTCACTTCCACAAAAATAAAGAGCTGTGACCAGAGGTTTGAGGAGTGTTTCTAACCTGTAGAAACCGTGGTGTTGCAGCGGTACCCCACCAGCCACAGCAGCTAAAACCTCCACCAGCTGCCTCATGTTGTTTCTCAGGTTTGAGAAGTAGGGCTCCACACAGAAGTTCTCCAGACCCATTCGCGTCAAAATTACCCGGTGCTGTTGAGACGTCCCGACCAGGAACTGTCGGGAGAAATCCTTCAGGCGTCTCCTTCGTTCTCTGGAGCAGCAACAGTTTCCCTCATTTATACGCGACACAGCTACTTTTTGTTATTTCAATGAGATGATTTGCAGACTGTCATAATTTAGTCATACAGTTAGTTTCAGAGAAATTCAAAGGACTTATTACATATTTTAGTTAGGACATGGATTCATTTTTTAATTTTTCTAAATCCTACTTTTGTCCTCCAACAGTTTTAGTCTGATTTGCTCTCTCTGGTGTCTTTGTACTGTCTAACTGCCAAAATGTTAATATGCTCATTTAGATTCTCTTTGTAATATTACTGTACAATCAAAAGCATAAGCTTTACAAGACACTTTCAGTGGCTTGTTCTTCTAGATACTTGAAAAGTCAGAACCATTCACCCTTGGATTTAAGTGTCAAGAAAACACCAGTGATTTAAAAATAAAGAGCATCACTTTTATTTTCAAGTTAGTGTTGCCCCAGCAAAGATAAATGTGCAGGGTACCTGTTGAAGAGTTCCTCTGGCTTCAGCTCTGGTTCGTCATCAGTCACTCGCTCCATGAAATCACTCTCTCTGGATGTCTCTCCAACAAACTGTGCTAAGCCGGGTGTCAGTGGCTGCAGCAGCACACAGATGTGAGGGCGGCTGTTGGACTTAAGCTTCTCTGTTGCCACAGCGTCCAGTGCGGCCTCCTCTGTGATGCAGACAGGTGGACTGTGGGATTGGGGGGCATTTGAATGGTTTGTAGAGGTGGACATCAGCATGCTGACCTCAGGGTCTCCAGGCCAGAAAGAGATCTGACTGACTCTAGCTGGAGAAAAACCAACAGTATCAACAGTAGTTAGAAACACACAGCTCCAAAGTTCAGCTTAGTGCTGATGTGGTTTCAAGTCAAATAAAAGTCAGGATGATGCAGTGTGGATTTATCACACCTGGACTACACACTCTACTGCTACTGTAATATCCACTGTACAGATAATGCAATAAAAATAATCAGAGTGGGCTCTGAGTGGAAAAGGAGTCAAATCTGTACAAAGAGGCCCAGTCAAACTCCTATACAATGATAAAGAGTGATAAAATCACAAAGTCATTTGGAGCCAGTTGCACCAGTTGTTCATGAGTTCAAACCAGTTATGGTGTGAGCGTTTACTCTGTTAGTCAATAAATAAATAAAGTAACTAACAGTTACTAAGAGATAAGAAGGACCCACTAGAAATCAGTTTACATGGCATCTGTATCCTGCTTTGACATAAGTGAATACATGTAGGACCTAATAGTATTTAGAACTGAAACATGCTTAACTGGCAATAATACAGAGATTTTACTTTGCGGAACAATCAAATCAAAATAAATCACAAGTGAGATAATTTTAGGCTGAACCAAACAAGCTGAACCAGTTTTTAAACAGGGATTATTCATAGATACATTTTTTTATTGAATTTTGTTGAGTCATTGAACGCTATGTCATTTTCCTGTTGAGTTGTGTGTGTTTGCAGCAAGACATAACGTTGCCATTTTGTTACAGTGGGATAACCCTCACCGTTGATGATCATCTTGAGGCAGGTAGCACAGGGTCTCCTAGAGAAGTACAGCTGACAGTCAGCCAAGCGGGGGCCATGTTGGATAATGGCTGCCTGTCCTGCATGGAGCTCAGCTCCTGAACAGTGGAGTCCTATGACCTTACTGTCCCGCACCACCACCAGACCTATCCTACGGATCTGAAACACAGTAGTTTGTAACTCACATCATCAGTATAACTCACGTGTCCATGCAGTAGATGAACAGGAGGTTTTCCTCATCACTTGCTCTATATCACTCGAGGTGTTACAGTCACCAACCTGACTGTGGTGTTCCTCTTCATGTTGTTCCTGAGGGAACAGCTCCATCCACAAACTCAGTAAGGTAAACAGATTTACCTTCGATAACCTGGGGCCATGACCTGGAGAAGAGACAGATTAAAAAAAGAAAATGTCTTGTCTTTACTTTGCAATCAAAGTGGCTTTATACAAAGCTGTAATTACACCTGCTGGTATGAGAATGAGAGCAAAGGTCATTGTTGAAGGGTTAAATACATCTGAAGAAAACTATCCACAATGGCTGTCTGTGTCAGATTACATGGAGGATGTGGTGTGGTAAATTGATCAAACTGCCACTATAGTGGGAACACTCGCTTGTAAATAGACATGGAGGGAGCTGGTCTTGTTCCCAGTCTAGTTATAATAATAAAAGCTATATTATGTTTCCATAATCTCTGAATATCTAATATTTTCCTTGCCGTTAAAACTGACAGTTTATACTCGTGTGACCATCTGCAGTGAAGTGTTATACAACCTAAGAAGATGACTACACCATCAGCATTACAATCTGCGGTGATGTCCCTTCAGCTCACCTTGTGCCCTGCTGTCAGTCTGGGTACCACTGTCTCTCTTATCTCCACCAGGCCCGGACTGGCCCGTATCGGTTCGGTTGCACGTCCCGTCCATTCAACGTCAGATCGTCCAGCGATAATGTCTCCAGCCCGGCTTCAAACACGATGAGAGTGTCTGGAGAGGTTTTAAGGGAAAAATAAAAGCTGTTCCACCAGGACTTACGTTCACCTTGTTTACACACGAGGATTTCCGATCAGTACTTCCAAAATAATAGCATTGGGCTACAACTACCTGCTCAAAACTCATAACAAAACGTCTAACATCGACACAATTAATTGAATACATTTAAATTTAGTATTCTGGCTTTTCTGGTCTTGCACGTATTCTTCTTCTTCTATTCTTCGCATCGTGTCAATGCGACGTCGTTCTCTTATTTTGAAAGGTTATTCCTCTTTCGCAAAATATAACTGAACTTACTAGATCCGGATAAGGAAGTGCGTATTTAGATGAAAAAATGAAACAGTAACCTATAATAAAAATCATTTCCAAACGATTTCCAGAAAGTCTAGAGCCATGATCCTTGACTGCTCAGTGTTAGTGTATAATGCAGTGATGATCACTGCGTATTCATGGGTCAGGACATCAACATATAAGATCGTGCAAAATGGTCTCTAGTATAAATTATTATATAGCATCAACATAAAGTAACTGCTATTTGTATAACCTGATGAAAAGAACCAGCTACTTTGATATGTACACAAATATACACACATCAATAAACATGTGAGGGACTAGTTTAATACATTGGGAACAAACTAGATGGGAGTTATTTGTTTCTTCAAATAAACATATCAGTCCCATAACTGAATATAAAAAAGTAAAATAACACGTCATAGATATGTAACAGCAAAAGGAAAATAATACAAATCCCAACAGTGTAATGCTGTAAATTGAATTTAAGCAGGTCAGATGACTTTTATAAGCTGGTCGTAAATAAAAGCTTAAGAAAGCATAACAAAAATATATTTATCTTAATATAATAAGCAAGACAATCTTTCTTTTTTTTTTTTAAGCTTGCTTGTCCTGTTTCATATAAAAAGAAAAACCTGTAAAGCTGCTCCCAATTCCACTAAAGCAGAGACCACACCTTCTTTCCTGTGCTTTAATTATAAGCAGAGGTTCCACTCAAGTTCAAACCAAATAATTATTTCATCAAGCAACTTTAGTGCATCTAGGAACAGAAACCTAACAGAGGAAACTGAAACTGATCTCACAGAAACTGGTCTGCTGCCAGCTGACCTAGTCTTATCTCCAACTACTCTCAAACATCTTCCTTCAGCAGCACAGCCAATGACATCCAGTCATACAGCAGAAGTAAAAACTAGGACCTACAGTCAGTTTTTTTTTTATTATCTTAACCCAAAGCAAACAATGTCAACAAAAATCACATGTATTTGTGCAGAGTTATTCAAAGTGTTGCTTCAGCTTGCAGTGTCTTTGCAAGTTGTTTCCAGTGCATCCTCACTGTAAAAAATCAGTGATTCAACAGTGCCTCAAATATTCACTGTTGTTTTGGTAAAATTTCTAGTGTAAAATTCTTAAACTTAGTTTTCTAATCCTCTCTTCCACAGGGTTTTAACTATTTAAATATGAGGAAGCCAGTAACTATAGTTTCTTAAAGTGCTGCACAACAAAAGTCTAAGTCAGGCAGAATGAATTTACAACATAAAACAGACTTAAATGTAAATGTAATTCATAAATTCAATGTTATTGAACTTTCAAAACATAAAGAATCCCAGCTAGAGAGCAGTTACAAACAAACCAAGTGTCCTTTAACAACCTACAGTTGGATCTGGAGCAGCTGTGTGTGTTAATGCCTCAAAATGGCATATAAATCAGCTTTACTCTGTCAACCCATGAGCTTAAAGAATTAAGTTCAATTTAAACGTATCAACATATCAAATAGGTAGTTTTGCCTCAACACGATGACTGCAAAGTGAAATTCATAGAAATGAAATGAAAGTAGATGTAACTCAGAGATGTGTTTCAATACAGTGGTACTATTGTTGTGGCCAGTGTAAGTCATTTATCTAAGCTTTTAAAACAAAACCAGCATTTTCAGTTGCCAAACAAAGACGCACTGTTCTTTGAGCTAGTTTCCTATTTCTTCTAGGTCTTTGGTCTCCAACATTTACTTCTCCAGAAATTAAAGGAAGAGTGTTCAGTACATGTCCGCACTGGCCGAGAAAAAGAAGCAAAAATTCAAGTATACATACAGTATGTAAATAATACAGTTCAGTTTGACAGAAAAGGCTCCACAGGAATTGGCCAAGGTGCTGATTTCAGATCCATGGATAACACAGCATAAACTCAAGTCCAGTATATCATGAATGATGCCGCTTTTGTGCTTCAGGAAATATGTAAATCAAGCAGACCATTGCTTTTCTTTTAGGAATGTGATCAGAACTGAAATTTTCAGAGCAGTGACACACTGCTGCTACAACCACATCCACTCTGTCACAATGTAGTTTACACTTTGTGAAAATATCAGAGTACCAACTCAGTTCTTGAAGGCTCCACAGCGGCTTGCTCTGCTGATGAACTCCTTGAGCATTGCTCCGTCCACCTGCCAGAAGGCTCCAGTCTGAGTCACCTGAGTCAGATGGTTGACACAAAATCTGAAACAAAACTCTTCCAGGTCCTGGAAAGAGACACATAATGAGAATACATTAGAATATACAAAATATAATATAATGTAATGTAGAGAACAGAATAGAAAAGACCAAACAGACATGATCCCTCTGGAGAATACAATGCTGCAGCAGCACCATACACACAACAGCACAATGTCAGAGTCATTTCTAGAATAAAGGTGAATGTAATATTGTTGGCATAGTTCACTGAGTGTTCACTGGGTGTCCACTTATTCTTTGGTGATATATCAAACTTTAAATCAGGGGCTGCAAGAAAAAGCATTGATCTTATAGTGAATTTGTTGACTGCAGTGTTATATGCAAATAGTAGTGCAATACTATTTCAAGGGCAGTAAGCAACATGTCAATCACTGTCCCTTTTACTCAGAGCTCCAGTTGCTTGAAATTTAGACTCAGTAAGACAATAGGATACATGTGTCAGGGTAAGATGAAGCATTACTATTGCCCATTACACCTTCACAGTTTTGTTGTGTACAGTCTGTGTGTGTACATTGTACCTCTGCATCATATCGTATGGCGGCGGACAGCAGGGTGAAGGCATTTTCGACAGTGATTCCTCTTTTGATGATCTGCTGACACAAACGTTTCAGACGGTTTTCACAGTAAGAGGTGGCCAGGTCCAACAGGCCTGCAGACAACACACAAACACACACAGATATGGTATAAATGCAACTCTAAACTGGTTTGACGCAACTGAGAGAACATTGCATTTGATGTGAGCGCTAACCAATGGCGTCCTCAGGAGGGAGGTCAACAGTGTCTGTGTAGAGAAACTGCAGGAAGGATCTGTAGACAGGGTAAGAGAACTGGCCGATCTCTATCACCTCCTGCTGATCCTCTGTCCACTGGGAGCGGAACATCGATCGAAAATGCTCACACCTGTATGAAACAAAAGACCTGTGTTTTATATATATATATATATATATATACATACACACACGCATACACACATATATATTATATACATATACACACACACAACATACACCCAACTTCAGGATCTGTGCCTTCTGAGTGCCGTTCTTAAACTATTTTATACATATTTTAACATCTGAGAACTTTATCTTCTTTTGCAAAATAAAAAATGGGTTTTATGGAAAAACATTTCTATCACTCAGTGTACGCAATTAAAAAAGCATGATACTGAAACTCAGGTGTTGCAGACACAGTTGTCAGTTCAACTGTGTATGGTAAGCAATGCTATCACTGATTTAGGATGATTAGTAGTAAGTTGTATCTATGTTGCACAGTCTCATGACCATGCACCCACCTGATCTTCAGCACAGCTTTGTGAACATGAATACATTTGCCGTCAACACTGAATTTAAGGTCGGCTGTTTCTGGACTGTCAAACTCTTTCCTCAGAGCCTCAGCAACAGTCAGGAAGTCATCATGCTCTGGAATAAAGCAGAACACAATGAGCATGTATTACATTTTTTGGAATAAATGTAAAACAGATTCCTTTTTAAAACAAAAACCTTCCACACAGAGTGAGCACCCTCTCTCTCACCCATTGACATGAGCCTCCACATGACGGAGGGTGTGGCAAAGCAGGCAAATACGTCGTCAGTGTTGGTGAAATGAGTGGGAAGAGGCAGCACGATGGACTGGCCCCGACACTGACCCCACATATACACCTGGAGGATAAACACTGTCATTAATAGCACATCAGAGCATCAGTCTATGTAAAAACAACCTATGAAAACTAAACTCACTAGAAGTACCTACATTAAACCACTGTAGACAAGATTAACTGCGTGTATACCTGCCCACTCTGTGTCTTGGCGGCTGAGGTATGTGTTGAATGGCAGGCAGCGACCTCTACAATCCTATTAAATGAGAGATGGCTATGTGTTAACACATGGGCTGACAAACTGTTTTAACTATGGCAGGATTCGCTCTTTGTTTATGAAGCGAGAGACGACTTCCTTTTGTCCACTGACAACTACTTAAGACCATGAGCAGAGGGAGGAAATGAGGACAGGAAACAGGAAGATGGAATCTGAACAGGATGGGAGAAACTTCACTTGTACCTCTCTTTATCAGCCATGATTTGTACTGGGCTCAGGTGGTTGGTTTTGTTGCCGGTTCCCAATTGACCGTAGGTGTTTGCTCCCCAGGCATACAGCAGTCCTTCATCTGTCAGTGCCAGGCAGTGGCCGTAGCCTGATACGATCTGGAAACCAGGGAACACTTTCGTGATACTGGTGCTGCAGCAGCTACTAAACAAACCATCAGGCAGGAGAGCAGTGGTCTGGGTGAGATAATGAGCGAGTCATGCATGGAGAAATCATTTTGACTCTCCTGAGCGTGCACTCCACTTATGTTACCTGCTGAATACACAGCCCTTGGAGTCCAGTGAGGCGACAAGGTGTCAGCTGGTTTCCATTGTTACCAACACCCAGCTGTCCATTACCATTGTAACCCCAGCCATAGACCTGAATAAACAGAAAACATAACGCAAGCCTCTTTATTATATGAAGTTCTGATTTCTCACACAGATCTTTAAAGCTTCATGTAATGCCATCTTCACCTCTCCGTTGTCGACCAGAGCCATGGAGGAAGTCTGTCCACATGTGATGCTCACTGCATTCTTGCCCTGCAGACAGCCAGTGACCTTCCTGGGGTAGGGCTGGTTGGCTGTGGAGCCAGAACCAATCTGTCCACAGTTATTATAACCCCATGCAAAGACCTAGAGGGGCAGGTAGAGTGTTGTAGTACAATCATGAAAAATGACTTAGCCAACATGCACCAAACAAAATAAACCACACACATTCAAGATGACAGACTTTCCAAGAAAATTACCAGATTAAAGGTTTAAAGGCAAATTTCATGGACCATCATCATCACCATCCTCAAAAATTACAATTAAGACAACTTGTGTCTACCCCCTGTTCTAAAAACATGCATGACACACAAATACATAATCTAGAAAGAGAATGTAGTGTCCATGCAACACTGTCAAATGTACTAAAGTTAGTAACATTTCACATAGCAACATAGCAAAAGCCTTTCCTGCTTACCACACACACAGCCTAATTAGCTTTAATGCCTTAGGGTAAAAATAAGCTGCTTAGTCTGACACAGTGGCTACGTTAAGGTTTCCAAGTGACCTTCTCAAACTAAACAGAAAAAAAACTGGTATACGTGAATATGTTGTCCTCAATTTATGATAAACCCATTTCTAGTGTGTCTTATTTCAAGTAAATCATACTGTCATGTATGTGTTGAATGACAACTCTTTGTGCACCAGCTGTGATTCATTGTTCTAACAGCCTTTCTCCTTCTAAATCAATGACTCATCATCAACTCTATGCCTCTCTAAATGTCAGCAACAGAGCTATAGAGGATTAATTTGGGCACATACCAAATGATACAGTCATGGCTGAAATATGATACTTGATCCAAATGAAAATGACAACATTTATCTCGGGGGCCTAAAGTGTCAGGAAAGATGACATTTAACATCCAAACTAACAAATTATTCAATATGTTAATAAGCTATTATTATCACTGCCATATAAAGTAGATAATGAGTCATCATAAAAAATAGGGAGCTACAAATTCCTATTTTTGTCTTTAGTATCAGACAGTCTGCATTTGTCTTTTCTGTAATTATTAATATGAAACTGGCATTGAGTAAATAAAGAGCTCATACAGTACATGAGAGATTATTAATTAGAGCCCCCACCTCTCCATCCTGAGTGAGAGCCATGGAGTGATGTGAGCCACACGCCACCTCCTTCACCTTCTTGTTCTGCAGGTTAGCGGTGACCAGCACTGGGGACATGCCCTGGTTGGTTGACCCATTCCCTAACTGACTGTAGCCATTGTGCCCCCAAGCAAACAGTTGTCCATCTGGGATGAATCAACACAAAGATTACAGAGCAGGTCAAGATCAGATTGTTTTCATGCTCAACTTATGCAATATGGTGCATTTATTGGCTAATGACAAGGTAACTATATATTAGGATAAAAGATTTGAACCAAGCTTTTGCAAACATAGGTGAATAATTTTTGATTATGTTTTTTTAAAAATTGCATACATTTTACTACATAACTTACACAGGAAATCAAATATGTTGATATGACTGTCATAAAAGAGATAGAACAGACACATAGCATGAGTTTGTTTTACTGTCTACATGATTTACACAGCTGGCACGAATAGTAACCTACCTTCAGTAGCCAATAGGATGTGAGGTCCACTGCCATAGCTCAGGCTGATGACTTTCTTTCCTCTCAGGAAGTCTAGTTTCTTTGGCACAATGGTGCTTAGGCTGTCTCCTGTACCAAGGCAGCTACTGCAGTTCACACCAAGCACAAATACCTGGGAAATAATATTAACACACATCAACAGAGTCGCTTCTTCACATAAAAGGAAGTGAATGGAGCATAGACAAGCTGAGACATGTGTTAGGATATGCATGCTACTCATATATAGCTTGAAACATGTCAAAGTTGAGCACCTTGGGCTCAGCATAAAACATGACACACAAACAAACTGGAAAGTCACAGTCAACAGCTTTTAAATAAATAATATCTTAATATAGATTAAAAAAGGATAACTGAAAGAGACAGGATATGTTGAGGACACACTTCTCACCTCATTTCCATGTGTGATGTATATAGCTTCATTAGCAGAGGTTCCAAAGACACAAGCCTGTCGGAGAGTGGCCAGTTCCTCAGCACTCAGCAGAGAGAACAGGGGCCATTTACTGACGTCCACCATTGCTCCAGTAAAACTCTGCCTTCCTTTTCGGGGGGGAGGAGTCAGGGGTGACAGGGGAGAGGAGGGAGGAATAGGAGGGGGATGACGAGGAGAAGGGGGGACTTGAGGAGGAGGATTTGATGTTGGTGGAGGTGGCGTGCAAGGAGCAGAATCATCCCTGCTGACACTTCAGACGGAACAAGAGAAGAGGCATATGTGAAAAAACTGAACAAGGCAGACAAAGGTTCTATTTATAGTGTAAATGTATTTTAACTCTCTCTTTCTGGAGATTGTCTGCCTAAAAAACACAGTGAAAAGAACATTTTAAAGAGCAGACAGAACTTAATACACCAGGAAGTGACAGGTGAACTTATAAAAACATACAGACAGATGCACTCAGAATTACATGCAAAAATGTCCTGTGGTTCTTAAACTGTGTATTAAAACAAGTAATGTCTAATGAATTGCTTTTAGGACAACAAGTGAATTCCTGGTTCAGGTAATGACTATTTCATGGCAATAAGGCATAACATGCAGTCAAAGCAACACAAGTGATCTATTACAGCAAGGCTTTATGCATCATATATTTAGCTGCCATTGCGATGGTACAAATTCTACACAAACCCTGATACTTAGTTTTATTCTTGAGTTATTGAGAATATTTGATGTCTCGTTCAGCAGCTATGACTTTGGATTTTGCAAAGCTAAATGCGCCCATTAATTCGGCGTATAGACCAACTGTACTAAACACAGCAGTGATATAATGCCCTGTAATTTCCTATGGCAAGAGAAACTATACACTCTAAAACAGGGGGACATAATAATAGCCATTGTGGACTAAACACCGATTATTGTTTTCACGTATTATGCCTATGGTCATGGTGTTTAAGAAAAACCACTGAGTCATATATCTCATTAGCTTGATATGTCCTGTTGCTGACAAGCAGGGGAACTTGCTTGGGAAATTGTTTGATTTTTGAGTTTGGTAACGCCTCCCCTCCATCAATGCTAGCCAAAACAGATCACATGGCGATGTCAGCGAGTTAAAACCGAGTTGTCTGAGTCAGTATCCCTCGTCAGCCAGGTGTAAAAATTTAGTAAGGTACCACAGCAAGCTAAATGGCATTGAAACATATGGCAAACGGGAGAAGCTAGTAGCGTAGTTCAGCGCTTTCCTGTGCTCTTCATACCTAAAGCATCGCTCCATGACAACGAGTCGACTGGGAAAAGACAGACAGACAGCGACAGCATTTATTTACTACATCTCTACCAGTAAAACACACACATCCACCACATGTCAACAAACAACCTGTAATTACCTGAGCGGAGGTGTTTGCCCGGTGTTGTGAGCAGTAGCGCTGCCAGATCAAACTGCGTCGAGTTGACAATTCTTCTTCTTCGTCTTCTGTATTTCCGGCACACCGGCTGCTGCGGAGGTGCATCGCTGCCCCCTCCGGTCAATAGTGTAACAACACTTCGAAATCAGTGACTTCGCAGAAGTTTGGAAGTGTGGAAAATGGTTTTAAATTCGCCTTCAATTCGTTAATTAATAATATGCAGCATTCATGTCTCACCTGGAAACATTTGTGATTGATTGATTGATTGATTGATTGATTGATTGATTGATTGATTGATTGATTGATTGATTGATTGATTTAATGGATCTAATTTCTGATTATTCAACCAAAAATGGTTGCAACAAAACTAATGTGGCTTATTATCTATTGCATCAAACGGTTCCAAGAATTTTGTTTTGAGAAAGTCAAAGTAAAATTGTACAGCACATGCTTTCAGAGCACAGGCTATATAATCATCATCATGCCATTCAATAACAGTGATTAGATGTACTCATTTCACCAGCTGGATTCTTTGACCCACATACAGTATGTAAAGCATCTCACTTCTATCTATTATGTTTATGTACCACCTGCTTATAGGCTCCAGAATAACAAACAGCAATATTTGAATTTCAGTTTCAGATATTCAGAGTCTTGCTCCTATCAACTAAAACCCTTAATATTAATTCCAAGTTTAAAAAAAACCTTATTTGTTGATTATGCACATGGCACAATTATTTGTAGTTATCATTGATGGCCTGCAGGTGGCATAATACTACGCAGCTCTATGCTCTGATGCTTGGATGTGCTGCATCATTTGGGATGCTCTTTCAAATGACACAGTAATTATTTTTTGGCTTCGTGGTTTGTGTCACAGTTCAATTTAGTTTGCATAATTTAAGGTCCAGCATAGGACTGATTATCATGGTTTGCAAACAATGAAAAATGTCTTCATTAAATGATTTTAAAGATTAACTTCTCAGTCTAATAGTACTGGACTTTGGTTGATCATCATCAGCAGCTTTTATAGTTTAAATGGGGAAAACATGCTGAGTCAAAGCTTTCCACTTAAGATCCTGTGACAATCAGAGAGTAAAATTTTCACCTAAGGAGAAGGAACCAATCACGTTCAAGACCAAAGACGTTTGTCTTGTCATTTTTTCTGGCATTGGTAAACAAGAATAAAAGTTTCACAAGTTTCACAGGGGATTAGATTAAATATGACTCCTTCAAAATCAGGACAATCATTTGCACTTGAGGTTCCACGTTTGTCCAGCAGCACTTGTCTTGCAGTCTATTCTGTGGCTTACACGACAGCTATATGATATTCTTCAGTTGTGGGCCATGTTGTGCTTTTCTCTCGGTGCTGCAGCCAACAGATCAATACATCAGCAGGCTTAGTGCTAACCCACATCTCAATAGCTTGATGTTCACTACACAATGCTACAGGGATTCATTCTACAAATCGGCCACTCAGAGGTATGTGCTGTCAGACAGTTGCTATAAATCTCTTTTGCTTACTGTGAAATGCATCTCACATAAATTGCGAGGCTTTAACAGCAATGGTTTTACCCAAAGGCAGCTTGTAAAAAAATTCACATTTACACAACTTTAAATGTGAAGACTGGATTTTTGTCCTGAATTCAGCCACACAGGAAGTGCTCCTTCCGTTATGGTGCAACACCCTCAACACATAGGATCACGCACCCATCTCTGGGTCGTCTCATGCTCAGGTAGTAGAAACACAAAGGCTTCTTTAATTACCAAAAAGAACCACAACATTTTCAACTCAGCACCAACTAAAAACAACTTTACTTGTAGTATATATACATTTCTACTGTAGGGTGATGACAGTGTTGATATACAGTACATGCAAGACCTGATTCATTAGCAAGACTCTCAGTTTTAAGTCATTACATATTTTCATTTCCATTAGGGTCCTGCAACAAGACAGGGCCCATGAAAAACCAAATTTCAAATTTTATTTCCAAAGCAAAGAAAAAAGCCTTGGACTTTCTAGCTAAACGACTGCAACCAGATGGAAATAAGTAGAGATGCATATCAAGTGGTTAAGCATTGGACTCTTTCTGGTTTAAATTATCACTGAGTGCAGTCACTAAAAGTCACCTCTTTTCTGGTTCATTTGCTTTTTTTTGTCTGTTTCCTTCTCTCTCTTCCTCTGTCCTTTCACTCCTCCTTTTTCCACTTTCCTTGTTGTCCACTTGGACTTTCATCCCATATTTTCTCCCTCCTCGTCTCTGCATCCTTGCTCCTTTATTGCTCTTCTTCCTTTTCCAGCCACACTATTTTCTGTGTATGATAGCTCACACACTGTGCAACTATATTAGGCTACATGCAGCTGCGGCTGTTTGCTCACTGAGCTGAAGCAGCTCTGTGCACACAGATGATATTTTGCCCCTTGATGACAGCAATCCCATTCTTCAGCCTTGAGCTCTTCAAAACAATACAAGTCGTGAATGGACTGTGAAAAAAAAATGTGCCAGCCGTCAGTCACCCTGCAGTAATGACTATGTGTGGGTGTTTTTCCTATGTGTGTGTGGTCTTTGTTGTGACCCAAATGTCACAATCTACAAGACATGTTGAGCAGGAGACGTGGCTGTTTGTGAGGGTCATTATCCTGGACTCATTTGCCAACACTGCAATGCAGCTAAGATTGAGATTTTTTCCTGGAAGTTCAGTGTTTGTCTGTAACTGGTGATTTATGCCACTGCAGAATTTCACTCATTTGAGTGTGTGCCTGACAACTTTAAGAAAAACATTCAAAATGCTACACAGTGCCATTTTCAACTTCCAAATACCATTGTCAGATTAGCTGTGATAGAAAGATGTGATCATTGTGCACGTTCAAAAACTGTAGTATCATTTTGTTACAGACTAAAAACGTCATACATGTTGGTTTGCTTTGTTCTTTTTTCAGCACACCAGTAATCCGGGAAGAGATCCTACAGATCATTAAAAATAACAATATTGGCACCATTTCCCTCTTAAATAATAAATTACTGTTCAGAGTTTACAGCTGCTTCAAGTTCCTGAGCCGACACCTTCATTTCTGTCAGTTCAGAAAGAGGATTTTATCATATTGCAAACATCAAAGGCACTTTGTACATTAAAGAGTTTCCTCTGTCCTTGGTAAAACTGCTGTTTTTGGTTTAGGTTTGTAAATTGACTGATTCAAAGGCAAATGAACCACAGACCTCTTTAGAGAATGGATGGCATGTTTTAAAAGCCTTTCAAGATGCCACAATGTTCTAAGGGATGTAATGGTGTGTGTTAAACTGATTTTTCTGTCTCATGCAGATGTTTTCTGTCAGACACTGTCAACACTTTTAAATATTTCTCTTGGCATAATGTGGGTGTTTTTAAGATTTAGATCTGCAAAGTGATAAAGTTGAGGTTATTGCTGTTCTGTGGTTTTGTTTGTTTGATTGGTTAGAAATGTCAATGACACTATTATTACGGTCCAGAGAGCTCACGTGCTTGTCAATAGGATAATTAAGCTGCTCACTGATAAGGTTTCCATGCATGTGTTGGTGAGTTTGAGCAGCTGTTCGGGATTCAGCACCACGGACAGCTCCGGCTCCTGCCTCTGAACCCACTGCAGCATTTTCAGTTTGAAGCTGCCATGAAGGAGATAGTTTCTATGATCTTTTCAATATGAAACAAACACATTAAGCTGCACTTTCAATGAAATCCATCCATCAAGGGTAATAAGATTCTTCAAACACAGCAGAAAGCACAAGAGAAATGCAATTCTTATCAAGACTTCATTCAGATGAAGCTGTTTCCCATAGGCCACACATGCAAGAGCCCAATGTTATGAGGGAGTCATGCAACAGGTGTGCGCATTGGCTGATGGGAAAGACGACATTAAACTGCCCGATTTTTAAACGGAGTTTGGAGTAACAGCAGAGGGGGTGTAATGAGTCAACAATTAGAGACAAAGGTAGTTGCGCTGTGGCCTCGTGCCTATATCAGTGACGCCATCTCGCCGCCCCCAGTCTCCAAAATGCTGCCGGTTACGGTTCATATCCAGTCAGTCCACATACTGACGGAGTGGGAACCACATGTCTACGTAACTGCAAACAGCTGCTCTCTGTAGGGCTGCATCAAGCTGCACAGGCAACCCGGACCTAACTTCTCCTTCAGAATAAAGGTCCAGCCTAAAGCAAATTGAATTTAAAAGAAAAAGGACTAAGGCTGCAGCCATGCACATCTTAAGATAGAAGGAAAATATATTTACAACAAACAAAGGCCTAATTTGAGGGAAAGTGTACGTAGCCTCAATGTCATTGTTACTACTAATCACTTCAATGCAGTTATAAGTAACTTCAGCTGCAGTTTACTCCACATTTTGTTCCTTATTAGCCAGTTTTTTTTCCCCAAACTGCTCACTGACACATAGGATAAAGGCTTATACGAACCATATATTCTCCTGCATATAGGGAAAGAGGAGCAGGCTCCTCACATGAGGATGATAAGTGAGCGCAAAAAGTGTCAAGGTATTTTATTTTGAAGGTGTCAACCGGAATGGGTGTTTTGTTTAACTGCTCAGGCTTTGCTACTGGTTGGGTATAGATAGTCAGTGCACCTCCTCGCACCCCACCGGCCGTCGGTCGTCTCGAGCGCAGCAGAGGAAGACGCTGAAGCAACAGAGACGCGCGAGAGGACCACGAGCCGGACCCGGTCTCCTGCTTCTTCCTCTGCATTTAGTTTTCTGGAGTGGCAGAGGCAGCAGAGCCACAGTCCTGCAGCTTCTTTTCATCAGCAAGGTGAGGAAGAGGAGGAGGAGGAGAGAGGAGAGGAGAGGAGAGGAGAGGAAGAGGAGACAGACAGACAGACAGACAGACAGCAGCAGTATCTTGGCGCACTGGAGCTTATGGATTATTGAGAAGTGGAGGCCGAAACGCGGATCAAATATTCATAACGACTTTTTAAAGAGAAAAACAGAGAGTGGGATAGTGCAGAGATTCCCTGCAGTGATTCACCTGGCCGCTCCAGCGCTGCATGCGCTCTCACTGACCAGAGATCAGAGAGCCAGCGCTGCTGCTGGAAGAGGATTCAGCATCTAGCGTGTGTGTGCAGTGTGGCTGAGCGAGTGTGTGTGTGTTTGGAAAGGAGCCCCCCTGCTGCAGTACTTGCCTGCTGTGTGGGTACAGGGATGCCACCGACCTGCTGACGGACACCCGGTATCCGCACTCCTCCCCTCCTCCTCCCCTCCCGGACGGACGGACGCACCGACCCCTGCGATCCCCACTAATATGCAATGGTTTTTTGTGCAGAAGCCGACAGCTGCCGCGTACCGCCGACTTCACGCTAGCGCCGCCGCATGCCTGTCAGCCGCTGCCGCTCCTCTCCCCGCGCCGCGCGGCAGACGACGCCATTTGAAGAGGAGCGCTCGCGGGGTTTTCACGCCGCGGCGGCCGGGCGGCAGCAGCAGCGACCGCTCCTCCGCCGCTGAGGACCACCGGCCGCTGGGGCAGCCCGAGGCAGAGACCGCGGAGAAAAGCGCCGCAGCGGTTGCTCTTTTCCTGCCGCACGAGGACGACGTCGACGCGGAATACGTGCGGTTGCTGGTCTCTGGGCTTGTGGAGGAACCGGGCGAGAAACCGGGCGACGAGCCGGGCTTCCTACTCTTATTTTTGTCTATGGTGCAGATTGGGGGGTCGAAGCACCGCCGAACTGAGCCCAACAGCTGGCCGGCTCTGCTGGCATGCAAACAGGGGGGCGGATCAGCCCCCATGCGGTGGGTGAATTTTAGGCTGCCGCATCCGGAGCGCCTCTCGTCCCCCACCTCCTCTTCCTCCACCTCCTCCTCCTCCCCCGTCTCGGCCAAATCCATGCGGTTTATTTGGAACAACATTTTCAGCAAAGGATCGCATATGCTGCAGTGTCTTTGTGGCAGGAGCCTCAAGAAAAACAAGAACCCAACTGGTGAGTTTGTTTGTGTGTGTGTGTCTTTCTCTGTGTGTACGTGCGTGTGTGAGGTGATAGAGAAAGACTTTGTGTGTCTGAGTGTATGTGCGTGCGAGCGCGCGCATGTGTGTGTGTCCTCCTAAGACTGCACTGTTCGACTGTTTGCTGGTGTTTCTCTGCAATCGCAGTTGTGCAGCAAGTGAGTGCACTACAGGGAGGGGGGAGGGAGGGAGTTATGATGGGGGAGGCAGAGGGAGGGGTGGGGTAATAACTTATTAGCACAGGTAGACTACAGTGGCAGTGCGTGCAGAAAAGCGTGTGCGCTGTGCGTGGCAGAGATGCTGCAGAAAATCAAGCCTAATGCAGCATGCAGACCTGTTCAGGCTCCAGTAACCTGCATGATTTAACAGCACATGGCCTTATTTAGACCTCCACTGATACTGGGAAATAGGAAAGAGTCTGTGTGTGTTTTTTTGCTGCAGACATGTCAGTCACACTGTGCGAACACAAGCATCTCATGTGTTGCTGTGTTCAGCAAAGCTCAGTGCTTCTTGGGGAACTGACTTGTCCAACATCATGCTGGGCAACTCTGACAAGCAACATCTCCATCCTCTCAGGTTGGATCTGTGACCCTTCTGTCACACACCCCTGGCCTTGCTCATTAACAGGGTGCATGGACAGTATAATTAAGAGTGAAGTCCAGTTTCACTCCCAGCAGGTCCTTTGATTCTCTCAGTCATGCTCTCCAGAGAGCACAGGACATGTTTAGCTTTGCTGAAAGTGTTGACCAAACCAAACAGTTTGCTTTGTTTTCCACCTGATCTTTCACCATCTGCTGTGGGTGAGGGCAGAGCAGGGATTGACACTGGCAGTGTAACAGGAAGTGGATGCTGTTGACATTATTGGCATATTGACATTGTTTTGTGTTTAGAGGACAACAGCAGGCCGCATGAGACAGCTGTGGTCAGACATGTTTCTATGAACTGAAGTTTGTCCAAACTGTACTTGGAAGTACTCAGTGCCTTTGTGTGGTGTTACAGGAAGCCTCACAGCAGGAGACTAAGCTATATAACTGTTGTATTTATAACAAGCAATGGATCTTGTTCAAATGAGTGGTCCAATAATTCATTAATCATTCAAAAGTTTGCTCAGTCACAACTTCCTAACTTAGTTTTTGACATTGTAATTGGAAAGCTATTCAGCATTCAGGCAAGTTTCATCAGGGGGAGCTCTGTAACATTGTGATGCATATTATTCATTACTATTACTACAATTTAATAAAAGTCAACATTCAAGTGAAAAAACATCAAAAAGTTGCTGTCACACACACACACACACACACACACACACATATATATATATATATATATATATATATATATATATAAACATATATAAAAATAGGTTCATATATTTTATGTAGGGTATGAAGTGAGCTTTTTACATGCAGTGCAAGAAAGTGTCAGCTTTCAGCTCAACTTACAAATCTCTCCTGCTACTCTGCAAATGATGCACAACAAACACAACAAGTCCACAGTAAACACCACGTTAAGTGTTAACATCCATATGTGGTGGTGTAAACTCAAACATTCAACGCTGAGAAGTAAAGTGGATATTCTGATGGTGTGATGAGGTCAGAGACATTAATGCTGTGTCTACTTGTTGTCCCTGAATGCTAAACAATCAGTTTTTCCCTGTTGTTTACAAAGCTCTGTCCCTCTGGTTTGGAGCTGCTCTATTCAAATATCAGCACCATGACAGCACATTTACAGCATCTATAATCTCTGCAGCAAGTTTCAACTGTAATGAACCAACAATTCAGTTGTATCTGTCATCCTTTGTCCAGCACACATTCAATGTTTCAGCTATTGGGTTTGCTTTAGTTTGAAGAGAGATTACTTTTATGTCCAAGTTACAAATTTATAATAATGCTGGAGAAATGGGATATAACTTCTATTCCTTCATTTTCAACTCCTGGAGAGCGTCACAGCGTATTTTCCTGATCAGTGATATATTAATATCTGTTTTACACTCCTTCACTGACTAACAGTGAACATATACACAGTTTATGAAAGGCTGGCAGGTCTTTCCTCAGGAATATATTTGTGCATTATCAACAAACAAACAAAACAAAATTTAAAAAGGATGGAGGCATATGTGTCGTCATCAGGTAACCTCATGGAAAACACAGTAGCAGAAAGTGCTCAGCACCAAAGATAAACCCCTGATCACAAAGATTAAAGAGAAAAACAAGCCAAATAAAATCATTGTTGGCGCTGGAACAGGTAAAAAGACGAATGAACTGTTGTTCCAACGGCAACATTTCCACAGCTTCTTTCACTGCCTGCCAACACACCACTACCTGCAATTTACAAAGGGTCACATGACTGGTTGTGTTTCTTTTGTGTGTCCCCTCTGGGCTTTGTGTTTCTGTTGTAATTCCTATATTGTGTCCCTCTTTGCTCATTTGATGAACTGAAGCTGGACTTGCTGTATTGAGTTGGGACTCTAACACTGAGCAGAACCTCCAGACCCTCAGTCACCCTGCAGTTTTAAACTCACACTTAAGGTGTGGGACCTCATTAAAGGGACGGACTTCTGACATTGATACTGAAACCTTATGACAGTTTAATGTACTTTTGATCAGTAAAAACTAAATCAGCTATGATGTTACTGAATGTTTTACTAATAATAATATACTACAGGCACATTCACACAGTTCAATGTTTTCCTCTCGCATGAGTCATAGAGTGAAAGTTCCTGTCAATAGTTTCTTTCAATAATCTTAACTCAAGGTCTACATGTGAACTTTTTCTACTTCTAGTATTTCAACTGCATGCCATGGTCTTCCTCAGCAGGCAGAGCTGCCTCAGTTGAGATCACATGACTCAGATTTTCAGTCTATATAATGACAACGAAGCCATGAAGACCATGAGATGCAGTTAAAAGCCCCGGTAAAGTTAATAGGTGAACTCTGATTTATTATTATAATGTCAGATTGGTTGATTAATGAACTGGCTGATCATCTGACAATGAGTTGATTCTAATGTTCATGTTTCACCTGTTATTTCTTCTCTTTCATTTCACTCTAACCTGAAAACATCTAGATTTTAAATGTTGGTCCAAGACAATACAATAATTTAAGACATTTAATTGAACAAAACACTGTTAATTTGACGTTTTTTCTTTCTTTTTTTTGCGATTTCAATTTTATTTTGACTACTTGTGCAGCTTAAGTGGAAATGCTAAGGAGAACAGCAGCACATACTGAACGCTATCTTTGAGAGAAACAAGTTACATCCCCACCTGCATCCAGCAGACGGGCCTGTGGATTTCTAGCAGCCGACACCGTTTAGCTGTCACGTTCTCCTTTAATTAAAGAAAACATATGGACTCTTTCTCTTGGCGTTTTAGCGTGTATGTGTGCATTTATGGAGAACACACGCAGTTGGAGGTGAAATATGGACCTGCTGTAGTTGGGAAGAGATGGCTGGAGAGTTTCACTGAGTCAGCATTTGTTGGCGTTTTTTTCTTGTGAATTGCACTATTTAGTGACGGTCCACTGGGAAGGCAGAGATACAGCCTTGTTGAGTGTGTATGGCTGAGTATGTGTGTGTTTGCATCAGTATGTAGATGATTCACTGAGAACTAAGCCAAGTTTTTGTTTCTTTTTTTACAATTTGCAAAATAACCAGACCTAAAGTCTAAAGCTCCATTAGTGGTCCAGAGATGATGTAATGCTTGTTACACTTCACAATATGAAAGTGATGGATGCAACAACATCAGTTGGTACTCAGTTAGTCTCCTCTTAGGGATTGATATATTAGGTGTACACATAAGATTGTCTTGATGAATGTAGCCGCAAGGGGGGTACAAGCCAGTGCCTTATTGCGCCGGTCCCAAGCCCGGATAAATACAGAGGGTTGTGTCAGGAAGGGCATCCGACGTCAAAAACTTTTGCCAAATCAAACATGCGAATCAAATCAATGACTTCCAATGAGTACATCAGAGGGACAGCACATGCCAGAGGTTTTGGAGATAAAGTCAGAGAGGCCAGACTGAGATGGTTCGGACATGTCCAGAGGAGAGATAGTGAATATATAGGTCGAAGGTTGCTGAGTTTTGAACTGCCAGGCAGGAGGCCTAGAGGAAGACCAAAGAGGAGGTTTATAGATCTAGTGAAAGAGGACATGAAGGTAGTTGGTGTGAGAGAAGAGGATGCGTGAGACAGGCTTAGATGGAGGCAATTGATTCGCTGTGGTGACCCCTGAAAGGAAAAGCCGAAAGGAGAAGAAGAAGATAAGATTGTCTTGATGGTGGTGATGTGAGAGGAAAGGTCAACGTGAATGTTGATATCAAATTTAAATTTCAATATTCATCTGATCAGAAGCTGATTGTCATTTTATCCAATTTTAAAATATCTATCATCTCAGTTCTAGTTTGGCTTCTGGTGGTAACAGGAAGTGTGTTTTATTAACACAGGTCAGTTCTGGGGCAGCTGACGGGCCTCAACTGGACACTCCAACAAAACAACAGAAGAAGAGCAAATTGTTTGTCTGTTTCCAGTGCAGCCAGACAAATCAGACAATCATATGGTTTGAATGAAGGACAAAGTCAAGTGGCCAGGACACACACTGCATATGCCAAGTATCAGCAATCCAACAGCTCCCTGTGGCTGTTTCTACATCTACCATCCCTTATAATATTAAAGTGATTTGTAAACAGAAGGTGCTGAAAACAAACCATAATAGTATTGTTAAACAAGTACATTCGAACCTGGTGACAAATACTCTACAGGTCCTGTAGCTGCTTCACAACCAAAGCCACCTTGCGATTCAACAGTTGACTGCTCAGTGGGAGAGTGAGAGCTGTTTCTATCACTTCTATCAAACTGTGATACTCGAGCATGAGCAGTCATTGTGTTCTGTGAATTTCAAAGTAGGAAGACTCGAAATCAAAAACATGACTTGATTACAACCTAAAGCTTATACAGCATCTTTACGTAAATTCATTACTTTTTCCTCCAACTGAGGGACAGGAAATGATTTTCACAACATGTACTCAGTCAACAGGTCAGGTCCCACTGCTGGGCGGCTTTTTCCTGTGTGAATGGAGTTCCAGTGTTGTAAATGGGACTCCAACCATTTCCTCCAGATTAATCAGTATCATTCATTTTTAAAAGGAATAAGGCACAATGTTACTCAATGTCTTGTTTCCCGTGTGGCGTGACCCAGATAGAGACGCTCACCTTTTATAGCACACATAGGTATGCACAGCCACGCACACGCGCGCACACACACACACACACAGGCACTCACCTTCTCTTGAGAGTTGCCATTAAGGCGTTGTACTTTATATTTTATTTAAACAATGGAGAATAGCAGTGGCGTTCGTGCCAACTCAAATTTGTCTCTGTAAATGAAAGACCACCTACCTTCTCCATACACACAGTTATTTAAATTCACTGTATTTCAATTCTATTTTAGTTTCAAACCTCAAGAGTCAAACTTTGCAGAGACATATCTACAAAAGTCACATGGGTGGATATAGTTGTGTAGAATGTTTCATATTTTCCCTCTAAGCTTGTAACAAAGTGAATTTGAGTGTGTCTGTTTCTCTGTCTCTGAGTTGCATGCTGTGACGTTGTCTAAAGGTGATGAGTTGACAGAACAGTGACAGTCATGGTGACGTCTGTCCTCTAAGGTCACATGAAGGATTTTGGCGCAGCACTCTAATATACTCCCTTAGTGTGTGTGTGTGTGTGTGTGTGTGTGTGTGTGTGTGTGTGTGGGAGTGTGTGAGAGTGTGTTCATTAGCTCATGGCCTCATTGTCCAAACGCACTGAGTCTGCAGAAAGACATTATGACTTTGCTGGTCTGATCTGCCTTTGCCTGAATTCATCACGTACGTCATTCTTCACACACACACACACACACACACACACACACACACACACACACACACAGAAACTGTCAACTAATCACACCCATACCACATACAGTGCAGTCACATGTCACTTTATATAACTAAACACTATAACTACTTTGTTGGCAAAAACACACCAAACTGAAATGAACTTTCCAGACAAAGGTGAAATAAAATAATATAATAAAAATATTTCTTATATCACTTTAAAAGATTAACACAAAATTAAACCATGTCCTGGATTCAGACTGAGTTACCACCAGTGATTAAACACTGACAGGATCAGCCTGTTAAGGGGCAAAAATTTGTTATTGAACCTCCACTGAACTCCAACCCCCAGTGTAGACCTACATTTAATGGTTGTTACTAACTACCACAGCATGGTGTAACACTATTGTTATTGCACATTTTTTTAGGAAATAAATTATTTAAAACTACAAGCAATTTCTTTACACACTGCAACCTTGGGTCTGGGCATTCTGCTTTCAGCTTTGGCTGAACAACCAACCAGGAAAAAAAAGAATAGACAAGACAAGACAAGATCTCAAAGAAGAAAAAGTGAAACCTGCTGCAAGACACCATTAGAGGTGAATCTAACAGTGACCCTTTAAGGGCACAGTTTTGCTCAGTGACAACGACTCAAGTCTCATCTCTTCATCAATATTTCTTCGCATGTCTGCAGCAAATGTTTAAGCACTTGAAGTGTTGCTTACAGGTTGTTCAGGTGCTTCACCTGTAGTCCACACAAGGAAAACAACTGTATGAGAAGTGTTGATTATAGTGTAACTGCTCTGCAGTAGAAACACTGTAATTTTCAAAATGACACAAAGAGCAAAAGAGTAAAGGAGTAAACACATGTGTGTGTGCCAATGAGTATGTTTATATATGTGTGTCTGCGTAGGCATCTGTGTGTTTGGACAGCTCTCGCTCCAGGTTTCTGTCTAGAGAGTGAGTGCTGAGTGTTATTTTTCCAAGTGCACTGAAAAAGCAGCAGGGCATCAAAGACTCCACTAAGGAGGGTTTTCACCGACTGAATGATAAGAAGCAGAGAAACACTCGACAACAACTTAGTCTCGCGCTGACTCCGCTGCATAAAAAGAGTGTAATTGGCGAGGCTGGAAGCACAAAATATACACAATCACTGTCTTATAATGCAATTTTCAGATTCAACCACAAAACAAATCTGACTGATTGATGGGAAACCTGAGCAGCTCAGAAGACCTTCCTTTCTAAGCACCTCCTCTCTTTATCTCTGTTCTCAGCCTCTTTCCTTCTCCTTTGTTCTGCCTCTCACTCACACACACTTGAGCTGACTTTTAATCTTCACATGTCTGTGTTAACCTTTCGCTTGGTGACAGGCCCGCATGACATAATCGCCATATCTGTCCCACTCTCTGTGTGTCTGTGTGCGTATCCATGTCTGAGGCCACATTGGGGGACACTTTAAAAAGTGAGTTTTCCAAGGCGTCCATTAAGCTGGTGCTCACAGGTGTGTGTGTGTTAGTCATGGACTTTGAATTTATCCTAAAGGTAGCAGAGAGGAGAATAAAAGCGGCTTTGGGCAAAGCTGAATCAGGTGAGATGCTCTTTACACTGGAAACATCTGTCCTGAGAGAGAGAGAGAGAGAGAAGATGTCATTTACTTTAGTTCTGAAGAGAATCAGTAAAACTATTTAACTATATGTAACTTTCATGCAGATGCCCAAATATACCGTTTGAGGTGTCAGCTGTGATTGTGTTGTGTCTATTTATACTTTTATTAAATCTCATTAAGATTTAAACTCACCCATGTTTGTAGAAAGGCTTGATTAAAATGAATTTGGCAGTTATGGGAGTGTTATTTGGCATATTTAAGTTTTTGCAGATGTAAGGTCATTGTATAAGAGCTTCTAGTCTTATGGTATGTTAAGATACATTCATTAAGCGCATGGTTAAACTGTATGTAATAGTGAAGAGAAAATAGGTCTGACTTTGTCAACTTTGCTGTGGTTAAAAATGAGACTAAAAAAAGTTTTTGAATTTTAATACTGTGTGAATGAAAAGCTGATGTGACTGTTAAACTAGTCTCATCCCATACAGGGTTTAGGGTGATGTTATCAGGGTGGATTAGATGTGTGATTCCTCAGCTCAACACTATTTGGGAGACTGAGTGTTCATAAAACACACACAGACACTACACAAACTGAGGTGCCCTTTATAGTGCTCGATAGCTCAGGCATCATGCTGTAGCATCTGTCTGGGCGACTCTGTATTATGTGTGTGTGTGGGGGGGCAGATGAGGTCATGATGCTCGCCACTAAAGCTGCTCATCTATTGCTGCCTTCCAAGAAAACTAATTTTCCTCTTCCTCTTGTTCGTCTCATGTGAGTCACATGAATATTTTTTTCTCTTTGAGCCAAAAATACAGAATTTTCATCGACCAGGTCCTCAAAACCCTCGACATCAAACCATTACACTTGTTGAGCACTGCAATTATCACTTTAAGTCATAAATAAGAAAAGTGCCAAACACCCCCATGAATGCAAATGCCGTCCTACATGGCTGACAATAGGTGTTTATTCAATGGGGGAGGGATCGGTTCTTTGAATCAGAAAACAACAGAATATGCAGCACGTTAGCCAACACATACCAACAACTCAAATAGAAATGGACTACAACAGCACCATCCTGCATTTAAAAAATGCTCTGTAAACCCTTTAAACAGCTGTAGCTTTAAGCAAAGTTGCCCTAAGACGAATAAATTGTTCATTTGTTAGCAGTGGACTGACACATTTTTCAGGTCTGGGCTGATGCAAAATAAACCAGAAGAAAGGAAAGAACATGTCAGCTGGTTCAACAGTGTTGAACAAACTGTTACACCTGTGACATGGACCCACTCATTGTTGCTTTTGGTCTCCTTATGGAATTTGTTGACAAATGCAACACAAAGAATATCTCACACAATACATTACAATAAAATGACTCCAAGGAAAATCCTCTTATCTTTAAACATGTTATCATTTAACTCTTATTTTCTAAATTCTTGGAGCTATTTAAGAGGTTAAAATGAAAATAAAAATCAGATAAAATGGTCCTCATAATGCGTTTTCATAGTTAAGAGATAAATTTGCTCTTGTGCAATGAGAAGACTGGGTGCAATTTCATGCCTGTTTGTTCAATGAGTGAATTTGAACACATGTTAACACTCTGTCATCTCAAATCCATTAGCTTGTCCTTTCTAAGTAATGGATAATGCACAGTACTCAATCAGTCGCAGGCTGAATGAGATCCTCTCATTCCTATAAAGCAGGAAAGAAAGAAGGAAAAGGGACAGATCTGCTGCATCACCTCAGACTTTGAGTTAAACATCATCATCACAAAGATCTATGTACAGCAATCCACCACTTGAACTTCTCTCTGCAGAGAGGTGCGAGGAATAACACATTTTTTTCTGTAACACAATAGCTGAAATTAGCCATTTTATTACTCAAACTGTGGCTGCCTGGAGCTGACGCCAAGAAAAACAAGCTTAAGCTCTGGCCCAGCGTGAGCTCGAATGTGGGTGGCACTGAAAACATTCTCCTTTGTTAAGCATTGAATGCTTGACAAAGTTTTATCTCTTGTCACATTATCTACCTACGCTCCGTGTTCCTGTTGTTCAGAAACTAATTTTATGTTTTATTCAGCCAGGAGCATTTGAAAGCCCTCTAAAAAAACTGCTGCTAATCCGTCATCAACGGCAACAAGCCAAGCTCTGGTCTCCTTTGAGAAAATATGGAGCAGATAGTTGATATATTGTCACTGTTTACAAAAACTTTGCACTTAACGTTTAAGTTCAAAGAGGCCAGCAGGTTATAGTGATGTGAACATCTCAGAGGCTGCCATTACTCATTAAATGGCCCGTACGCTGAAAGGTACTGCGGGCAGAGGAGCAGTGGGCAGCTGTCTGGCTCTTCGTACTCTGACACAAATCACTGCAACACACACTCTCTCTCACACTCGCACACACACACACACACACCACAGCAAATGAATTAGTATTGACAGATAGATTAGATTTCTCTGACACTGGTCCAATCTGCACTGTGCTGCATGTGCAGTCTTGTCTGTCTCATGCACAACACTGCACTTAAGTGTCTGCACTTAATTACATCCATCTTACGATTCAGCAGTATCGACAGAAGTTTGTGTTTTGTCACAAACTGTCCCAAGGGATCCAACAGGAAGGCAGTCTACCATGTGAGAGAGTGAACAGCTGCAGGGAGAGAGACTGAGCTGATGACCGTCCACATTCAGCCACAGGTCTCCCGTCCTTAACCAACAGAGACCAGTAGACACACGACAGCAGACAAGAGACTAAAAACAGGTCAGACTGGAGACCTCTGACTCTGAGCAGCATAAAGAAGTACAGAGGATAGAAGGGTATGAAAAACTACACTATCAGATGTTTGTTCAAATGCCATTTTTTCATTTACCTGGCATGGGCCTCCTGTTGTCATGCAAATGATAGCTTGTTGTTATTCAGCAAAAAGACACTTGTTGCCAACAAAAACACAACAGTGATCACACACTCTGAATGCTGATGAAAGCTGCAGTCTCAAAGACGTCAGCTATCAACACCAGAGTACGATGATGTGCAGGTTAAGTGGAGAAGATGCAGTGGTTTCATGGCAGACTGCTTGACTGACTGAGTGACTGCACATCTATATTTAGAGAAATTTAGCAAGGATGAGAAATCAGGATGTGCTTTTGCTACGCTGCTTAAAACGAACAATTTATTTTCTCCTTATTCTTGATATTGTTTACATAATCTTTATTATTCATTTCAATAAGTTTATATTTGCCCCTTTTTCTAAATTTTCTAGTTCTAGTTTTCTCTCTGCTTCCTATAAGTCTGTTCATTAAATTACTCAAAAACCAGAGTCAAAACTCTTTAACATCCCCCTTAAATCAGACTCTTGCTTAGAGAACTTCTCCTTCAGGTTCTGTCGTCCCCCCTCATCCCTATAGTCCCACCCCCTCCTCTCCTCTCC
>CM076671.1:4900590-5039732 GCA_038496675.1 Rachycentron canadum
TCCTCTCCCTTTCCTCTCCCTCTCCTCTCGTCTTCCTCTCTATATCTGACTTTTTTGGGGAAAGATCTGGAGCACTTATGTAACTGCTGTGACGCAGAGGTCTTCCATTTTCAGCTGTTATCATTTTGCGTTGAAAATTGTCTCTGATGACTTCAGCCTCCTATTGTAGCTGCTTTGACAGCTGCTTTGTGACCTGTGACCTACGACCTTTCTGGGAAAATGCTGCAAAAGGAAATGCTGCAAATCAACACACTAATAGATTATATTTACTGAATATATGCACTTGGTATACTTCTGTACTGTTGTGTTGCAGTGTTCACGTGTTTTCCCATTATTAGGTAGTGTTAGCATTTTCTTAATTAATGAACTGCTACTTTAACAGGCAGCCTTAATGAATCACATCGAGTTCAGACTGCTCCCGTCTCTACAGGTTTTTAACAGTTGCTAACTCTGGGGAAAAAGCGTGACTAACAGGAATTGACTATCACTGTTATGACTTCACACTTCAAAGCGCCGACAACAGCAGAAATATTAAAACAGCACTTCCTGAGAATATCCCCTTGAAATGTCCCCGACGCGAACAACAGGGAGCTTTCAAAAGAGAGATCAATAGTAATATGTGAGGTGTTTAGAAGAAAATGGTCCAAGTCCTGCTGTTGTGAGTCTGAAGTTCCTTGTTTTGAGACTTTGCCTGATTTGCAGACTGGTTTGTCTGATATGTACCAAACAATGTGACCAGTATGGAATTGATCTCTCCTGCTTTGTTAACATGCTTGTGATGGAAAAACCTTCATCTCCAATCAGATTTTCGTTGGTAAAACTATAGTGTGTCAAGATCCAACTGGAGCTGAGGTTATGATGGGTTCAGGGGACAGTGTTTTAGTGAGTAAAAAAAGCCACTAGTTGCATTTTATGCAGCTAAAAGGCAACAAAGTAAGGAAGAGTGAGGGAGGATGATGCCATGGTTGAATGGTCCTAGATGGTGCAATGTCTGTTGTCTTTCTCTCTTTCCAGATAATTTGGCTCTTCTTTTTAATTTGCTGTGTAAAACTTGGCTGCAAAAGTTTTACTTTAAACTAATAACACCTCAATGCATCTGACTTCCATTTAGATACAGCAGGCAGTAAAAATGACTCCCTCTACATCTGTAATGATGCACATAATTTAGTCTGGTTGCTAGGTTACATGATCTGGCTCATCTTGGTGTCAACTCAACCTGGTTCTCCCATATTAGAAAGTTATATGTGATAATGAAGCTGCTTGAACTACTTTGACTGACACACTGGTGTAACAGGAACAGAGACACTATGTATGTGACACTGTGTGTTCCTGTGATACCTCAGTGAGTTTTCTGACACACAGCAGATATTGGAAGAAGTTTTTCACCAGTCTTTGTGCTGTGAGCAAGAGAGGCACTGGAAGAAAATTTAGAATGAAAAAGAAAATGGTATAACAGAGAGAAAGAGGAGAAAGAGGGGAGAGGGGTTGAAAACACTAGAGACAGCAGACAGAGATGGAAAAAGAGGGGGGGTGTGAATGAATAATTTAGTCCCTCCTTTCCCTCTCTCCTTCTCCCTGCTGAGCTGGGGATGTTACAAAGATAGAGGAAAGGAGAGGAGAGGAGAGGAGAGGAGAGGAGAGGAGAGGAGAGGAGAGAGCATAGGGTCAAACACCATCTCTTCAGTTTTCTTCACATTGAAAATGAAGTAGTAATCAGATGATGTGATGCTCTTCACAGAATCATCAGTGTCCTTAAGATGCAAGCATCCAACAATAGATTTATTTCTGATTTAAATAAGGAACTTGTTTACAGTTATCAGTCTCAAAACGCTGTGGTCAGTTGCAGAGCAGCTGGATAATACGGCTGCTCTGCAAAAGTCGTCAGCAGGATGGTGCAGGGATGTGTTTGATGTCTGGGCCTGTGAGCTCTGGTGCATAAGGAAGAGTGACTGGACCCAGTGTTGATCCACAAGCTGAGCTGAAATTCATTCAGTGTGTTCACACAGGGAGAGGACACAAGAGGAAAGGAAACAAGGAGAGGAAAGGAGAAGAGAAGAGGCTGTGTGTGTGTGTGTGTGTGTGGATGTGTTATCCTCTCAGCATTCAGCAGGTGTCTCTCATTCCTCTCGGAGACCCACCTGCGTCACTAATCACTCGTTACCTAGGTAACAGTGGACTTCCCCCTGTCTGCGTCTGTGTGTGCGTGTGTGTCTGTGTGTGTCTCTGTGTGTGTATTATGACTCATCCTGCTCAGTTCACAGTGGCTATCCTCACACTCCTGTCTGGGGAACACCCACCCACATCTGTTCCCTCCCTGTGCATCTCCATCTCCTCCTATCGCTTCATTTCTCGTCTTCCTCAGTCATCCTGTCTTCCCCATCTCTCTTCTCTTCTTTAAGGTATTAATGGTCGTTTTACTCTGTACATATTTATAGATAAATGTAATGTTTACCTGTTGCTTTCGCAGCACACGTTCACTTTCACAACACATTCATCATCCAGAGCACCGTCACAGTCACTTTGACTGGTCAGACAAAGATGAGAGCGCCACCTACTGAGACGCTCTTTCACTGACAAATAATCTGTAAGGGAAGTGATTTTAAGTCTAAGTGTTTAAGTTAGGATTTGATCTTAAGATTTTGATATTAGAAATTAGGCCTGATCTGACCTATTTAAAGGAATAGTTCAAGATTTTTACAACACTTATTTGATTTATATGAGATTGATTCCACCAAGAATTAGACTTCCATTGTTATATCCATTTTAAAAACACAAAACACTACATGGCCAAATGTATGTGGACAAGTTAGTCAAGATATTCCTCGTCAAACTGGGATGACCTGGGATGATCATTTCTTTATGTAGCTGTCTTTGCGCAAAAGGGACATCATGTTTAAAGGAGGGTCTCCTCCAGACACGGAGCTGGAGGAGCTTTAGTGTCTAAAATATGATGCTGCAGCCTTAAGATTTCCCTTCATTGACCAAAAGACCAAAACAGCCCCAGATCAAAAACGTCCAAAAATACTTTCCAAAAATAGCAAACCAAGTTAACAAATTAACATTAATAAGAGCCTCTGTGAGTTTCTTGGTAAATGCAGAGAACAGCCCACGCCCAACATGTTCAATACTCCTCTCAAGGTGGCTGAGCAGATTTGGAGGTTTGGTGCCAGCACTGTACAATAACTCCTTTTGTCTTGCTGGCGTAGGCAGCACGTCTTTCTGAAAACAAAAGCATCCCTCCAAATATTGAAGACACTCTATTAGCATCTCAGTGCTACTCTTTTCCCCCTGGTTCACTGGGTTTTTTTCACTTTAAGAACAAGAGGAAGTGGAAGGCTACATGATAAACTCACTCATATACTGTCCCTTTTTGCTCAGAGTGCCAAACTGCATGTTGTTTGAAAGCTTCTTTAACCTGGTTATGTCTGCTCCCTACCGGGGCAACTTTACCAATAGCAGGATAATTATATTTAGGGAGTCAACAAATGAATACAAGTCCTCTAATGAAATATCCATAATAAGTTTTATGTCCATAGTGTAAACACAACAACAACGGACTTAAACTGATACCTTCACCCTTCATACAAGTGTCTTATAGCAAATTGAGACCCTGAATGTGGAGACAACAGCAGTAAGGAGGGTAAACATCCATTCAGTGAGCAGCTTGCTGTAGCCAAGCAGCCACCAGAGGCCCCAGAGGAGCACTGCAATTATTAGGGATTATTCTATTCATCATAATTGTCAATAAGTAAATCAATAAGTTATGTGACAAACTAGACACCGTAACATCTATTAAAAACTCTATAGAAGTGACTCAGTAGAAATGAGTAGAAAAATTACAATCACATCTGTTGAAATCAGGAAGTGATGTGTATCATGTATAAAATCAAAATGAACCCTTTTTAAAGAAGTAAAATAAAAAAAAAGGTAAGAGTTTGAGGAAAAATGGGGGAGAATAAAGAGCGTTGTTCTTTTTTATTGCCTGTAGAGGGCACCGCCGACTCTGGTCAGACCCAGAGGAAAATTGTGTAGACACACAAATGCAGAAAAGCTACAAATAGAACAGGATGGACTTGTAGTGTTTGTTTGTGTGTGTTTTCTCAAGAGGGACACGACTGTGCTTAATGAGAGCATTTCCTTTTTCATTCATGCAGTGTTGCATATTTCTGCTTACTCGCATGATTGGTGTGTTTTTGTGTATGTGTGTATGCCCATGTGTTTATCTCTATGTGTGTATGTGTGTGTGATGTCTTGCAAACCGTGGACCATGAGGAAGAAAGGGTTTGGGATGGACATATGTTGAGTATTTATTTTTTTCTGAGGGGGTGGATGGTGGAATAAGTAGATGGAAGGACGGGGTGCAAAGAATTTTCCTTTTGAAGTTGAAATGCTGGGTACTGCCTTCCTGGGATGTTATAAAAAGCAGCAGAAGAGATGAATTTTAATGTAAATGTAGCTTTGATTTATTCATAACTCTTTCACTTGGTCTGACCTGGATAAAACCACGTACGCACCCCATTTTCTACACACACATACAAGTACACACCAACGCACTCACACTTATTTTTGTTCTTTTATTCTAACTTCTACCTGGGAGGGAGACAAGCAAGAGAGATACATTTAAATAGCTGTGTGTCAGCAACATCAAGGGCAAGACGAGGAAAACCCAGGATCCTGTTGAAGATTCTGGGTTTACCTGCTGAGATGAGACAAAAGATGAAGATCGAGGACGACAAACTGCTGCTGCTGTGTCTGGACGAATGTTTGAACTGAAGGCATAGTAGGAGCAAGCAAAGGAAAATGTATCAGTATAACATTTTATAAAAAATAACAGCACTGGCATACTTATAACTCTGAGAGGCAAAAAAAAATGAATACACTTGGGTCTGCATTCAGAACTCCATTTAGTTATTGCAATGTTTTAGAAGCATCTTTTTAAGTCATTAAAGGTTTTATGTGTACAGGGCCCCACTCTGCTATTGATCATTATGTACCACACGCAGAGAACAACTACTGTGGTATTAATACACAGCCCCTTTTAATCCTGCTATCAGTGAACTCTGGTGCCACCCAGTGGGCATAAGGAGAGACATACATCATATATCAGTTTGGAGACACACACAGAGTCAGACAGAGGCTGATTGCGGTTCATGGTGCTGAAATATTTTGGTCCAAATGTTCTGACCTGCTTCTGACTTGAAGCCTCAAAGTGACATCTGGTTATTTTTTAACTGCATACGCTTCACCCTCTGCCCTCAGGCAGTTTAGATCCACACAACAATGAGTGAATAGACCTTTCATTTATTTCAAAAAGTACACACAACCTAAAGACAACTACTTGTGATACAATTACTTTCATTACAAGTCTATTTATACCTCAGTGATCCATGACTATAATGCACACATAAACAGTCACAACAGCTATGAATGAAGCAACAATCTGTATTGGGATCAATGGGCTTTATTCCTGTGGCAAAATGTTTGCAATCAGCGCATTGAAGGACAATCAATCTATTGATAGTGAGATGTCTTTTTAGTTTTGAGATTTATTTAAAAAGAAGGACACATCAGGGTGTCATCAAAGACACTGGAGTGATCTTGAAAAGTGAGATCTTTGCAAGAACTATAGATATGGTTCTATGGATTTATCCTACTTTCAGAAATCCACATGTTCAAACTCTCCTGTCCCTTATTCATTAAAAAGACAGACAGGAAAGGGTTCTGGGATTTTCTTGATCAGTTTCCTGATAGAAGAAAGGAAAAATTTAATTTCAGTGTTCTTTGTGTCCAGCTGAGTCCCTGCCCACCTCTTTATTCTGGAGAGATGGCTGACCTACATGCTGCACTGGAAAGACCAGTTCGTGCTGGCTTGTGAAATTTAGGCAGAACCTAAGCTGGAGGCTAACTTTTTAAAAATATTCACACTTTGTTTAATGTAACCACAACATTTTAAAGTGATGATTAAACTCAGTACAGCACACCCAATACTGTCCCACTGCTGTTACATCAGGAGGGAATATGAGTGCACTGTACACAGTCCTGTAGTATAAACTTACAGCTGGAAACCTGTTTGAAAGGTACAAGCACGTGTACAATGGACAGATCAGACATGTGAGGCAGGCAGCCCTCCAGTTAATCAGCCTGTCAATCGAACCCACCTCTTGCATTTTTCAAACCCTTCATCAGACAGTCTGTCACGAGCTAATACAGACAGTAGGAATGTGTGGGATGAGGTAATGAGTGGAGCAGGTTTCATTGTCTTCATTAGCTTCTTAAACATACTGTACGATGCTCTAGTCCTTAATCCCCATTCCCTGTTCTTACAAAGGATAGTCAGTCAAATACTTTAGTTATTAGACTTCATTTTATTTTTACAGTGAACTGAATTTTATTTAATCTTGTTTATCATTTTTAAATATACTTAATTTGCCTGTAAAAATATATTCATTAATTTTAAGCGTTTAATTGTGGAATAAAAGCAGAGGTTGATAAAAATCACAATTTCGCAATAAAAAAAAAAAAAAAAACTGTAAAAATGACCACAGGTGGAGGCAAAGTCCCTTATACGGTTTTTTTTTTTTTTTAAATACTGCCAAGTCCTGCACTAATAATGGAAACAGTCTTTTTTTTTTTTTACATTAGAGCAATAGGAATTTTATATAAAAAGACCACCTGGAGGAAATACCACTGATATTATACCCTATAAATAGACATATGAAAACAAAGACACGGGAGGCCTAAAGGATCTGTTCAACACTATAGGAGATATTTCATAGGTTAAAGTAAAATATTATGTTCTACTGTTATGGACACAAATCAGTAGAAGAGAATAAAAGCGCAGTGTTCCCAGTTATAGCCTAGGTTTTATTCTATGACCACACCCGGGCACTTGCCACCGGTTCCAGCCGAGCGCCGGCCGGTGACGTCGCCCACGCACCCCCCCGCACTGGCCGCACTCCCCGCACACCCCGACACTGGCCCATAATGAGGATGACAAGTTGTTTTTGGGAGCGCGTGTGTGACTGGTCGCTCGGCGCGTGGCTCCAGCAACGGTGTGGTTCCAGAGAGCAGCGCTCGCGCTTTCGTACGTCAATTCAGCCAGAACGACACTCACAGGTACATCCGGTTGTTCCTTTCAAAATAATTATATAACATTATTGCACTGTATCACTAATATATATTTTCAGCAAAAATGTCCCACTCATGTCATGTAATATTTCCTCATCCTGAAATGTCACTTTTAACCTATAATCTGTGAAAAAAAAGCATAATTCAACTCAACTTGGTCTCGTATGCAGCCGATGACCAGAATAAAGGTCAGCGTCCAGTAAGAGCAGACACATGATAGAAGAGGACTACAAGAATCATACTAAAGGGTCAGTTGGCCCTTTAGAGAAGTTTAACTATGGCCATTCAATGTTTTAAAAAAACAAAAAGAACAATTACAACTTAAACAAATTGTATGTATGAAAAAAAGATTGGCTTTAAGAAGCAGGCATATATCCTAGATCCTATCTGAAAATCATCTCGAATAAATTGTGTTGACCCCTTAATGGCAGAAACAAAGATTTAAAAAAAATGCTAGTGGGCCATCGATAACAACAGGCCTCATAACCAGCCTACATTAACCTGTCAAAAATTAGGATTAAATATTTGTTCTCTAAAGTGACTCAGTGTCCAGGCTATAATCCATTTGAAAATCAACCCCGGTTAAGCTTTCACTCTGAAAGACAACCCGCCCTGTTTCCGGCGATGCTCTAGGTGACTGTCGCGAGTTTCACTCAGCTGGAGCGGCTCGCGGCGGCACGCGCGCCTTGCGCCTCTGTCAGCGGAATACAAACGGACGTTTTCAGAGGAGAGGACAGAAAAGCTGTATGAGGCTGTATCCTCCTTCTCAGAGGCTGTTTGTCTGACTCGCCTGTTGACCATGGGAACACAAACTGACAAACGAGGTCTGGCTCATGCGGATGGAGGAGCCGTTCAGTGACAGCTGCTGTTATCTGACTGACAGACAGCCCGGTGAAACGTGACGGACAGGTAAACCGCTGTACGCTTCACATCAATGGCCTGAGGGACAACGGAGACAGAAATGATGCTGTAACGTTGAGTGGTGTGTTTATTCGGACTTTACTGCTTTCTGGCTGAAGTATGGGGCTGTTATAGCCGGTGAAGCGGAGACCGGAGGTTTGTGTCTGGTTTTGTCTGCGCTCCGTCCCCTCCGGTGGACACAGCTGAAGAGACTGGAGACACGGACGGAGACAGGGCTGTTCTTGTGTCGGCTGTTTCGGCGGAGACATGGCAGCGGCCATCGCCAGCGGTTTGATCCGGCAGAAGCGACAGGCGAGAGAGCAACACGCCCACCGACCGACTGCTCACCGGCGGCGGAAAAGCCCCGGTAAGAAGCAGGGGCTGTGCAACGGGAACCTGGTCGACATCTTCTCCAAAGTCCGGATATTTGGCCTGAAGAAGAGGAGGCTACGGAGGCAAGGTGTGGGGGGGGGGGGGGGGGGGGACTGGGGGGCGAACGTGCACGTGCATGCACATAGACAATACAGACACGCACAAATATATTGATATGCAGATGCGGGCGCGCTTCCACACACACAGAAAACGAATGCACGCACGCACGCATGCACTTTTACGCGCGGCCACATTTTATAGGTTCACGACCACCTTCACACGTGCACGCCCTGACTGGTGAACGCATGCACACACGCGCGCGCTCATACACGCGCACTCACCCCAATCATGCATAAACAGACTGACACACTCGTCCCTCTCTCTCCTCTGAGGTCTCAGACACACACACACTGTCATGTCTTGTAGTGGCCTATGGTTCAGTAGTTTCCAGGTACATCCATTATTGAAGCCACAGATTAGTCTGTCTAGTCTCTCTCTCTCTGTCTGTCTCTCTATGCATCTCTACCTCGCGCTCTCATTTTCAGCTCATGTAATTCAAAGTGCCCGATCACCAAGCTCAGACTTTGCCTTAACACCAGAAAAATGTCAGAAAACAAAACACAATGACACCAGCAAAACTAACAACCTGTCTCTTATTTTGAAATCCCACTTTGCTTCATGTAAATCTGATTTTTTTTATTTCTGGCAGAAAACAATTTATTCCTTCATGTGGAGGTCAAAAAAAGTCCAAGTCAAACATCTGACATTCAGTTTTCAAGACACTTGAATCATTGTTACATCATGCGATAGAATTTTTTGTTAATGCACAGACAGGTGATTAGATAGGGAAGTGTAGTTGTGATTATGTGGTTTGGAGGGTGTTCAATAGCAGAGGCGATAAGTGCTGTTGTAATCAATTGATTGTGTGAGAAACCAGCAGGTGATGGTGTATGGATGGAGGAGAGGTGGAGGCAGGAAATGAGGAAATAAGGAGGGGAGGTGGGATCAGGATGAGAGAGAGAGGAGGTGAACGTGAGGAGTCATGTTGATGGGAATTGGTTTTCACCAGTTTGGTCTGGTGAGTGACAGGAATTTGTGGAATCTGAGATCTGTGAGGGAACTGAAGGTGATGTCTCTCTCCTCCTCCCTCTCTTCCTCCCTTTTTCTCACCTCCTGTCCTTGTGTCTTCGCTTCAGTTCCTCTATTTTTCCCCCTCCTTTTCTATCCTTTTGTTCCCTACCACCTTTTGCCCTTACGTCCTTTCTAAATTTTACTAACCTTTCCTCCATTTTTGTCCTTCCATTCTTCAATAACACCCTCCTTCTTTTCTTCCAGCATCCTTTTCTCTCTCCATCTTATCTCCTGTTACCCTCTCCTTTCTTTTTTTCTTTATTTCTTCTGTCTCCTTCCTTTCCCCTCTTTTCATAACACTTCTCCTTGTCCTCCACCTCCTTTTGGCCCTTCATCCTCCCATCCTCCTAGATCATCCATCCTTTCCTCCCTCCTACCTTAGATCTTTTCATCCTTCCTTGTTCCCTTTTCCCCATTTTGGAATGCATGAAAAGAATACCTCCCTTTCCTTCCTCCCCCTTCACTTCCCAATATCTTAAACATTTCTATCCCTCCTTCATGCTTCATTTTACATGTATCCCCATGCGTCTTTCCACCATTGTTTCCTTTTTGGGAGGAGGAAACAACAACAGCATCATCTCATCTCCTCCATCCTTGCCTTCCTTTTTTTTTTGTTTATTCATTTCTTTTCGTGTCACCCATTTTCCCCATCCTGTTCTCCTCCTCATCTGTTTATCCTGTCCTTCCACTTCTTCATCTTAACCTTCTCTCTTCCTTTATGTCTCATCATCTTTCCCTTGTGTCTTCCTTCTAGTCTCCACTTCTCCTCATGTCTTTGCATCAGTTACTCTAAATTTCCGCTCCTTTGTCACCTATCTCCTTTACCTCCTTTCTTCTCCTCTTCCTCATCTCCTCATTCTACCACCCTTGTTCTTCTTCTTCTTCCAATCCTCTCCTCTGACCTTAGATCTTTTCATTCTCCCATCCCTTCTAGAAAGAGCAACCTCCTTTCCTCTCCTGGCTTTATTTTACTTTTACTCTCTCTTTTTTCTTTCCTAGGTCTCCTCTCCCTCCTTCCATCTCTCCCTTCTCTGTGTTCCCAGCTGTGAGAGCTGCTGGTGAAAGCTTGGCACAGTCCACAATCTCTATGCACTGTCTCTGTTTGTGTGCGTGTTTGTGTGCATGACAGAGATTTGCCAACATCCCCTACTGTCTTCCAGAGGTTTTGTGAAGGAGAGACACACAGACCTGACTGAGCTGAAGCTGTTGTTTCATTAAAAATGTGATTTCAGTCCCTTCAGATGTGATGGCCGTGCCCTCTTGTCCATAACCAGTCTCAGCCTGTTGACGTTATTAGTAATTAAACATCTGAGTGGAAAATTCATGGCGGTAATGTGGAAGTATTTTACTCAACAGTGTTTAAATACTACACTGAAATCAGCCCCACTAAAGAGCCGTTAACCCACCTAAAGCTACTTTAGTCTGACTTTGAGTGGAGGATTTGAATGTGACATGATAGATGGTCAAATTAAAAGATAACCGCTGCCACAAAATATCGGCTGAGTCACAACACAATCAAGGAGAGTTATTCATATATTACATGCTGCCACGGAGATGCCCCTGCTGTAATATATCCATATCACACAGGGTTTTAAGCCAACAGAAAGACAGACGTAGAAATGGAAAGCCAGGCTGCAAGGTTCACGCTCTGCTGTGCCTCCCTGTCTAACTCAGAAACATTTAAAATCCAGAGAGATATTTCACGTTATGTTTTATAAATGAATGCGTCACAGATGAAACACAGAAGATGTGACATGTTCTTCAAAAAGATAAGAGACAATAAATAACATTTCCAGCTGCTTCTTCACAACGTGTCACAGAAATAAGGACAAGGGAGTGAAATGTGGCTGATTTCAGTCTGTCTGCAGTGTGTTCTGATTTCAGGTTTTCATTGATTTATTCAACACATAAATTTCAACACTCAAATATCTTGTTAGTTAGTTAAATAGTTTTTTAATCTATTGTGCCAGTCAAAGCCCAAAATAAGGCTGCAGTGAAAAAAGAAATTTGTCTTCTATTCAAAGCTAAAAGGTGAAGCACTGAAATCATTATATAATGGCCAATAAAACATGAAATGGACTTCTATTCACTCTCACCGGCAATAAACTAAGTGTTTTCTCAATGGGGAGACAATTAAAGAGGTCCATTCCTATAGTTAATGACAGCGTACACAAATCTTTGGTTAATTCTGCTTTGCATAAGGCTTCGGCTTTTAAAACTGAGTGTAAAACCCAAAGATGATGTCAAGATAAAAGCATCAAATCTATCTGTGTAATGCAATAACACACACACAGCGAAATCAGTCAAAGAAAATGTCTTGTGCAATAGAATAGGGTCTTCTCCATCCAGACTTTTGTTGCCAGGTGCATCTGTACACCTCACAGGCTGACGAGAGGCTCCAGGAGCAGGCCCTGATGTTTTTGTCTACTGATACCAATTCCAGCCTCTAACCTTAGACTAGTTTCTCATGCATGTCCCTGAAAGCGAACTCAATGAGGCAACACCCTAAATCATAATTACTGTAAGTGTCAGTTCCAAGAAGGTGGTGGGGGGAGTTCATGTATATCTAGGTCTTAACTTTAAGTGAGGGTAACTATGAGGATGACATTAACTGCAGGTTTGGGTCTGAGGGTGGGGCGAGAGCTGAACCACAAAGCCTACCCTGTCCTCAGCCGTGGTCATGAACTCTGTGTAGTGACCGAGACAATGAGATTATGGATATGCCAGGATGAGGATTCACTGTGGAGATGTGGGAGGACGTAGAAGTCAAGTTGGTGGTCATTTATAGTGACAGAAGGAAGCTGCACTTTTTCAGGCACCTGGTGACAACTCTGCCTGAATCTGACGGTTTTTTTATCGAGCAGGCCTCTAATGACCAGTACCAGCCACCCATAGCCAGAAAATGGATAAATGAAGAATACATAAAATAGCACATAAAATGGATGTCCTCCTATTCAGAAAACCAAAGGCATTTTTATTAATTTATTTATTTTTTTTACATTTTAGTGATTCATGTGAGACAGATGTGTGACTGTGGTTAACACAGTCACCTCTGTCTGTATGTTTTTACAGTGATGGACGGACCATCTGTACAGTGTGTTCTCAGGCCTTCAGTCACACATATTAAGAAGCAATCTGGTTTAAAGCCAAACCCAGTGATGACTTTTGAACACAACATCTCATCTGGATAAATTCAGGTTAAGGATTCTTCTTATTCAAACTGCATCATTGCTGCTATGTTACATACGATGCACATGTACTGTAGCTGAACCAGCTCTGAATGATTTTACAGTATCTGTGTTTTAACAACAAATCTGCCCTTTTCAGCACCCTCCATGTTCCTCTAATCAGTAATCACTGGGATGTAAATGAGGGTGAAATGGGTGCATTTAGCTGCCGCTCGTGAATTCCTCACTTGGGTGCTTTTGTTTGGTGAGATTGTGTGTGCATGCGCGTGTGTTTGTATAAAAGAGGAGAAGGTTTTCGATGTATTGCTGGTATGAGACACCCATGATGACATTTTATAGCGTGTTACACAGTGTATTCAGACTCAGACTGGGACGAATTAACAGACAATACGACATGTCAAATCAGCGTGGCCGCCTGACAGGCTGACTGATTGAATCAGATCACATTATGGAGAATCTAAAGCTGTGTGTGTGTGTGTGTGTGTGTGTGTGTGTGTGTGTGTGTGTGTGTGGATTGGGGAATACCCTTCCACTGGAACAGTCTGGAATCACTAGACTGTTGCCGTGGCAACGCAAGAATGGGAATTTCCCTAGTAACAGACAGGACACAGGGAATAGTGGGAATATCACCTTGACGACTCTGGGAATGTCACTGTGGCAACAGGCGGCCACGTCAGGTTGATGTTTGAGTAAATGGATAAATGGATGTTGGACGAGTGGATAGACACAGAAATAGAAGGAGATGATGCAGCAGGGCAGCCCCCTGTGGAGACGTATTGATCTTTTAACCCGTTACTACAGGGAGTTATGCAAACACCACCAATAACAGCATTTGAGACTGTATTCTGCTCATGACAGATAACAGATGATTAAAAATCAATATCTCACATTAAATACAATAAATGTAAATGTTCTATTTTTTAAAAAATATATCAACGCATTATATTCACATGACTTGATTAGCTGGTTAAACTTCAGATGTGATTGATTATTGTAGCAATTATCACATGAATTATAAAGACTGACACAAAATATATGTTAAAATTGGAGTAAATTGAAGTTTATATGCGTTTGCTATTTATATGAGTCCACAAGCATGATGAACTGTCTGACTATCATACAGATCTCAAATGAAAGGTACTATTACAAGACGACTCAGAGTTTCAGAAACAACATTAAAATATTTGTCTCACTTTGAGAAATTGCAATGTTTTCTACAAAGTCTCTTAAAGCTCTTCTTTTTCAAATAAAACTTTGTGGCCTTGAAATTTTCCATCAGTCGAGTCACAACACAATCAAGGAGAGTTATTCATATATTACATGCTGCCACGGAGATGCCCCTGCTGTAATATATCCATATCACACAGGGTTTTAAGCCAACAGAAAGACAGACGTAGAAATGGAAAGCCAGGCTGCAAGGTTCACGCTCTGCTGTGCCTCCTTGTCTAACTCAGAAACATTTAAAATCCAGAGAGATATTTTACGTTACGTTTCAAAATGAAGCCAGACGAAACACGATGTAATGCGACAGTAAATAATATTCCTTTGAGCTCTGAGCCCCACAAACAAGGACAGTTAGGTTGAAATGTGACTGTGTTCTGTTGTCTGCTCTGACAGACGAATGCTGGGCAGGTGACTTGTTATTCTGAATCATAAAGCAGCAAGAAATGCCACAGATGTCAGCTGCAATGATATTTACTTAATGCACAACAATAGAGCCTGTGCTGTTCTCTATTTATTGAAAACAAAAATGCAGTTGCGGTGAGTGTGTGTGGAAACTTATCAACTAGAAGATACACATGTGCTCTGCATGTTGCTATGTTGTTCCTCAAGGTGGGTGATCCCTGCCAGCAGATCCAATATCTGTCTATCTAATCTAACTAAGATTTATTATTGACAGCACCACACCACATGCTGAGTAGTGTGCAGGGAATATTGTCAGAGTGCTGGTTACAAGCTTCACAGCTCCTCTTCCCTCCTGCTCCCCTGCTGCACAAGATGGATCCCTCACAAAGATGGAAAACACCCCTGCCTCTCTCTCTCTCTCTCTCTCTCTCTCTCTCTCACTCACACACACACTCTTCATAAACTAGGTCAGTCTTAGCTTTTTTTCTGTCTCTATCCATTAGGGTATACCTTTACACATTCACCTTCCCATGCACACACACGCCGACACACACACACACGTGATCAAAGGGGATTTCCACCCTGCTCATGACCGCACCGATGGAGGCGAAGTCACTGATGTGAGAGTGGGTGTGGTCACATGTAAGTATGTGTGTGCGAGGAGCCATATTAAATAATTGGTGACACCAGCCGACAACTAACCAATGTCGGTGTATGTGTTTGTGTGGAAATAAAAGTGGAATATCTGATGATGAGTAATGATGATGGCATGGAAAAAAAGCCTGTCTGTACCTGCCGAGGATGCTCCATCGTTATCTCACCTAGGACTAGTCAGACTTTGTTTTGTCCAAAGTCCTGCTATGACTCAGTCCCTCAGCTGCCTCCCATCTCCCTTATCTTTTCCTTTTCTCAGAGCAGCTGCACTTTCTTTTGTTTTATTTCAGTCATTGTTCAATTGAAAGACGCAAGAACCAAATAGCGAGAGGCCAAAGTAACTGCTGTTTATCTGCAGCAATATGAAAGAGCCAGGAGCAGCTTTTTTACAATCATTTTAATGAGAATCATTTCCTTCTATATTACTTGTGATTATGTAAATAGCATTGTGGATTTATCAAAATCCAATCATTAGTGGCAATAATAAATAATAAAAGTCGTATCTGCCTTTATATTATGATAAGATGCTTTAGATGTGGAGAATCCAGTGAAGATCCACACATTTATCTAAGTTTTGGTAGAGGGAATCACACAAAGTAGCATATTGGTAAATAGATAAATAGTAAACAGGATGGACCTGCTTCAAAGCCACCATAACACTGCTCTTTAGTATCAAAAGGCTCAGAAATAATTTATCTATGTTATTCAAGTGGAACAATGACTGCAATGGAAGGATTAGTCCTGTAATGGATTGGATGTGCTTGACTAGTCTCTCCTGAGGAAATCCCTCAGGATGCAGCAGGGTACATGTGGCCACATTGTACTTTTTTACTGCCAAACTGTGTTGTATCTCCAGTGTGCATGCTAGGTTTCTGTGTGCAAAAATTGAATTCAGCGGGATGCGTATGTACATAATATATAATGTATAAATCATTCTGCTGAGGCTGACCACCCTTATTCAGAGCTTTGCTTGGCTGTATGATGTGTGGCCTGTCCTGATTTGAAGGAGCAGTCTTTTCACCTGCTCCTATTGCTCTCTCTTGGTCTGTTATGTAGAACCACAGCTGAAGGGCATAGTGACCAGGTTGTTCTGCAGACAGGGCTTCTATCTCCAGATGGGCCAAGATGGAAGTCTGGACGGGACCAAAGACGACAGCACCAACTCCTGTGAGTAAACACCTGGCACACTGATAGACACCATACACAAGCTGGTGTGGTTATGTTATAGAAAATAAATTTATAGTAGGAGTAATTTATAGTAAATACATTAAGAGATGCTAAATGTGTATTTTTCTAAGGTAATCCTGGTTAAAACGCACACACACACATACACACACACACAGACACACACAAACACTATTCACCCTGGCTGCCTCCTGACGACAACTTGTGTACGGTATCAGAAATGTCTCTCAATTTACAAAGCAGTTACAGACATGTTGTACCATTCGAGAATATTGATATGAATGACTTGGAGTCATTTTTAATGTTTGGTTTTGATTGAGATTCACAGTATAAGCAGCCACTAAAGGCAGCAAGAAGACAGTATTAGCGTTTTCATAATGGCTCTATGTGGGACACTTCATGCTGTGCAGGCAGTGTGTTTTCAGAGAGCAAACCAACTGCTCGACTCATCAAGCATCAAGTGACTGCTCAGAGGATTTTATTTTTGAAGGCCGTGTTTATTGGACCTCTGCACCCAACACAGCCTTCAGGGAGGAGCTGCAGATGGACGGCCTATTGATAAATGTTGCTTTTGTAATATTCTAATGTGCCACTCTTGGAGGAAATCAAATGCTAATTGCAAATAACTCCAGCAGGCATCTCACTGGTCCAAAGTGTCCTCTCCACTCTGGCTGAGCTGGTTGCTCTCTGCCAAGCGCCTGTTGCAGCAACGTCCCACTTGTTTACTATGATTTATTTATTTATGTCTTCACATCAGTTTTTGGCAAACGTCTTAACGTCACCATTTTTTAAAGGTTTTTCTGCCACAGCGTAGCGTGTAGATCAAACTGAATTTACTGCAGCTCACACTTGTTGCCAATCTTCAATTTTCCTGGCTGAGCCATGTTCAGCAGAGATGAGACATCAGTGACATTTCCTGCAGCATTTAAGAGAGCAGTTGTTACCATCTTCAATCAGCTGGCTGCATATCTGCAGGTTAATGAAGCCTGCGCACAAGTGTAATAGAAGTTTAGATTTCTATGGGCCATTGATTACTGAGGGCTCTGATAAATCAGTTATAATCAGCTGTGATTAGAGAGAAAACCAGCACAGGTTTAGGTCCTAAATAGCACATCCACTCCCACGGCCTCTGTTACAGGTCATTGTTGTGTTAGATTTTAATAACATCTCAATAGTAATCATATCTATGAAGAGATTTCCTTTTGCACAAACAAGTATTATAAAATATGCTGCCACTGTCTGTTGAACAGATCATCAGACCCTACCAGGCCTGGGTGTCAATAAAGTCTGTTCAAAACAGTATTATGTTTTGATTTTGACAAATCAGGATCAACTGCTGCAGCCCACATCTTTCTAACCAATGGCCTTCAAAGTAGCACTCATCATTTCAACAGATCTCTTTTGCTGGAGAGGGAAACAACGTGCAGACAATTAAATCAGAGTCAAATATGTTTTAGACAACCAATGGAAATTAGCTGTGCAAACTGATATAGATATTCCAACCAAAACTGTTGACAGTGAGGTCTGTGGATCATCCAGAGTATCTGGGGCATGTTTTAAGAGAGACACACTGCTGTGGAGGCAGAAATCTCAGAGCTGGATTTTTCAAAGCCCGGCATCAAACTCACAGCATGAAACAACAACATCTATATGCTGGAGCCACAGCCAGTCGGGAAAGGAGTCAGGTCACGAACACCTGAGAAGATTACAGTATCAATTATTGATGAGAAAATCCCTAAAACGAGACAAAGAGTGCATCTCAAGATCCACAGAAAACAATAGAAAGGTGGAGATAAGAAATACTGAAGGACAAAAGAAGCAATTTTTATCAACAAGGGGCAGAAAGATCAGACAACCACTACTGAAAACAGTCCAAAAACCTTTAAGAGGAACTAAATAAAGAGAACTCACAAAATGTACATCTCTCAAAAATCTATAGGTGAAGAAAAAGCCAAACTGTATGAAAGGCTGGATACCACCAGGATTGGTGATTTGAGTGAAATGACCCTTTAAGTCTTGAGCCTCACAGCGAGTTTCTTCCATTTACTATGAGAAATATGCACATTCACCAACCCAGAAAATGTCAGCACTGAACTGCAACATCTGAATTTTTGTGAACACAGATGTATAGAAAGTCCAGCTTCACCTTGAATTTAGTTTGACATTGCTTCTGTCATAACAGCGTGACTGTGTGTGCTGTTAGCTGCCTAATCAATAGCTCTGTAATGATAAGAGGCATGCAGGTTAAAGAGGGGTCGTCCCAATTGACCTCAGAGTGATACCAAATTATTTCTACACTCCTGAAAGGTCACAACAAATGATGGCCAATAATCCACACAATCATTTTCACATTTTCACATCTCCACATCAGAGAGGAGCCGGATACAGGAAAATATCACAGACTGTTATCATCGGGCTTACAGGGCTGTTCACAGAGAGTCAGTGGCGTTTTCCACTGCTGTGACTAAAAAACTGACAGCCGGGTGTCGCCGGTTGTTTTCCCAATGCTGCTTAAAGTCATAAACTTTATTTCTCTTGATGAAAACGCAAAACATTTTTATAGAGATAAGAATATCACAACATCAAACAACACTGCCAGAGATGCCCTCTGCTACATTCATTACACAATTCCCTCTTGTTCAGTCTCAATCAATTGCTAATGTGGAAGCTTGACTTTATGCCGTCAATAATAAATACTTCCTTCAGAGAGGGGAAAAGAAAACTCTTTCATAGCTTATAACTGGAATAAATCTAAAAAAATGATTTTGAACAAAAGCCCCAGCAGTGCCTTTTAAAATACCTGCCCAAGGCTATGATGGTGTGATCAGTAGTCTGTTCCTTTACTGTCACTGAATGCCCTTCTTCAAATAACACTGACCTAATGGAGACAAGCTGCACTAGATATTAAACTAAATGTCATCAACTAAATTACCTTGGTCAAAATGTACAACATATCCAATGGGCCTCTATCAAGAACATTTTCATTTTCTTCCACTAAAACTCTCTTTTTTGCACAAACAAGCTGTAAATTGCTTGTTTGAGTTGCTAAATGTCATTTATTACCACAGCTGTCGACGCTGTGTGTGTCATCACTGAGCTACGCAGTGACAGAAATATAGACAAGAAGTGAGATGCGAATGAAATGTCTTGCTAAAGAAAAGTGGATCTCAGTGTCGATATGTGGTCGAGAGGGAAGTCACAGAGATGGACAAGGTAATATTTTCCCTCACAGGTAATGTTTGTGTCAGGATCCGCTGCTGATGTAGATTTCTGTTATTGGAAATAATAATATAAACTTACATTGTAAAGCTTGGTTACTGCGATGATAAGCTGCCTCTTCACCTCGCTGACTGAGCAAAACACACACAAACATGACACACACAAACGTAAACTCAGTTTGTTTTCATCCTCAGCTCTGTTTAACTTAATTCCTGTGGGTCTGAGAGTCGTGGCCATCCAATCAGTGAAGACTGGCCTCTACATCGCCATGAATGGAGAGGGTCACCTCTACTCTTCGGTGAGCGCACACACACGCACATACACATGATGCACTGTATATGTGACTCTTTGACACGTTCGATGTGTCACAGAGCTGTTGTGGAGGAGTGTATCAGTCTCATTGATAAAATACGAATCTGATTTCTAAAAAACTTCACTGCAAAATGTGTTCTTCATCCAGGTCGCAGGTGTTTGGGTTTGATCTTTTCAATAAGAGACAACTCAAAAAATATCAAATCTCTGCTTAGCTTCATCCACAAGAGCAAGGACAAATATTTAGCTTCACACTGACTCAGGACGAAAGTCTCATCACTTTGGTTCTTTAACTATATGATGAAAGAAGTGAAGGAATGTCACAAGTATCAGATTTTACCTTTAGTGCAACTCCTTGGTCAGACAGTGCACAGACACACCTCACTCTGAATTATACAATTACCTTTAAAGGACAATTTAAGTGACAAATTTAATCAACATGTATGTTGTTCCAAAGATGTGGCACAGAGAAACTTTTTAAAATCAATTCAAAACTAAAGTAGGAGCCTTGGCTGAATAGAAATTAGATGGAGTTTCTTTGTAGTTCTTGTTAAAAGCCTGGTCAACTTTTTGATTGCGACGAGAATATAGAGTTAGAGGAAGCAGTGCATACGAACACAAAAAGCTGTTTTTATGTCAGAGGACAATGTGGAAGAGCTTTGAGGTTTTGTGGAACAAAACACTGGAGACAGGTTCATTAGACAGAGAGAAGGAGAGATGGGAAAAAGCACAGATAAATTGTTTTAATGGATTCTAGCGAAACATATTTGTCAGATTATGGACAAGTCTGCAATAAGTATAAGAATTAACTGCTTCAACAGTTTACTTTTAATGTCCTTAACTGCCTTTCCAAAAGAATTTCCCATGAGCATAAAAGATTCAGAAAAACACACAGAAAAATAAGGAAGACAAGAGTGGATAGGGCTCACATAGAATATGAATTATTTCCACTCTGACTCTTCAGAGAGAGTTCACACTCAAGCTCCGATGTCTCCTCTACCTGACATCATCCCTCTCTCCTCCCCTTCAGTTTCTTTTTTTTTTTTGGATGGAGATGACAAGAGGAGAAAGGAGGAGAAGACAGGAAAGGATGGGATGGAGAGAGGGTACAGGGGAATAGAAATAGGTGCGAGGGGAGAGCAGAGAGAGAAGAGATGAAAAGGAGGGAAATGAAAGGGAGAGGTGAGGAGAATAAAGGTGAGGCCAGGGCATATCATGAGAAAAAGAAGGGGAGGTGGAGAAGAAAGGATAGACCAGGATGGGGGGAAAACAAAGGAGGTGAGGAAGAAATAGGACATGGAGGAAATGAGAGGAGAAAGATGTGAAAGGAGTGAAAAGGTTGTGTAGAAAGGATGACTTAAAAGACAGATAGGAAAGAAGAAATTAGTCCTAGATAGAAAAGCAAAGGATGGCAAGGAAGCAGGGAAAAAAAGGCTGGAGGATAGAGAGGAAAGAAGTTGTAAATAGCAGAGAAAAGATGAAAAACAGGAAGATAAAGATGGTGAGGTAAGAGGAAGGCAAGAGGAAGAGGGAAATGGTTGTTGGCAGAAAGAGAAAAAATGAGGATGACTAAAGATAAGAGAGGTGGAAAAGATAGAGATGAGAAGAAGGAAGAGAAAGGTGGTAGAAAGAAAAGGAAAAGATAGCAAGGGAAGGAGGAAGACAAAGGTTGTAGACAGAAGGAAAAAGTGGATAAAGTAAGGAGAAAAGGAGTAAAAGAGTGAAGATGAGAGACAAGAAAGTAATGTGGAGAAAAGAGAGAAAAGCAGGATACAGTTTTATACAGAAAAGGACAAAGATAGAGAGGAAGACAAAGGAAGAGAAAGAAAGATCTGTGCTGTTCTGCTGGGCTTTCTCAGCCTGTCGCTGAAAGTCACAGATGCATGAGGGCTGCCTGTAAATAATTGAAGAGGGGGAGTTCCCCCCTACACACACACACACACACACACACACACACACACACACTGTAGAAATCCCCTCTAAAGCTGCGTAGAGGGAAAGTGTTGATGTTTGATCATGTTCCAGCTTTGTGACGGATGTGCAGGCAGCTACATGATAACAGACATATAAATTACATAGAGCAGGTCTGATTAATTGTGATGCCTGATGTTTAACAGAGGTCCTGGCAGGTGTAGTGTGCTGTAAGGATGGAGCCTGTGATGCTCATTAAACATTAGGAGTTTGTTATATCCTGATATGAACCAGAGCGCTGACGTTTATGTCTTTTTGTCATTGGTTGGTTCAGGCTCACGCAGACTATGCTGCTCGCTGATTGGCCACACTTTGGATCATCTTTGATCCTCCTAGGTCAGTGGACACAAATCAGACTCTAGTTCCTGTTACTCCACTGAAAACTGCTGCAGTTGTTTTCAGTCTTTGTTGGAGCTGTTGCAGGTATTAATCCATCTCCTTGTAGCTGTATCTTGCTCTTGCAGAACATTATGTGCTGAACACAAGGAGAGTGCAGAGGTGTTTTTAAATGGAGGGAATGTGTCATATTTTCAGTGGTGGGCTTTATGTTTGCTTCAGTATCTAATGGACAAACATGATTGTGTGTAGCACAGTGCAATGTGTTTTGTCACTGGTAGACAGAAAAAAACATCTTTCATTTTTACTCTTGGATATCACACTGACAGAGCATCTCACATGACTTCACATCCCAGGTTATGTATTCAAAACGAAAAGCAGCGGCTTACATTTCTGTACAAAATTCTCATTTTGCGATGTGGCTTTTTCATTCACAATTGAATATTAATAAGGTGGCTCTTCTAAAAGTTTCACACTCTGAGATTTTGAATAGTTTAGCTATTCACTTATTGATAATTAAATGAATGAATTAATGTTCTAGTAAAAGAGCAAAAAAAATTTTGTTTCTATTTTTCTGAAGCTCAAGGTGACGCTTTGAAATAGCAAATCCCACCTTCACACTTGAAAAGTGTCAGCAAAATACTGATCGAATTCAATGGTACTTGCTTGAGTTTGAGACAAACAATACTGCCAAAGCATCAAAATACAAAGTACAAAAATACTAAATACAACAGCAAACATAAAATAATAATGATAAATATGTATATATTAATGATATACTCACAGTATGTGTGTGTTTCGATCACTCACTATCCCTCTTATTGTTTGCTTAAATTACTAATTCATCAATTACTATGAAATAATTTCATCATTTATTTCAACTTAATTTACAAATCCAAATGCCTTAGTGTAGGTAATCAATACTATACCTGTTCAACAAGAGCAGTAGATGATAAGATAAGTGTCGTTAAGTGTAAAAGTAAGTAGTTCAATGCTTTCACCTACAATACATTAATTTTTCTGAGGATTGTGACAGACTACGACAAATTATGTTAGTTTTTTTGTCTTTTTCGTACTTTACTTCTTACTGTCAAGACAATTCTGTGATTACTTTGATGGGGTTATTTACCCAGTCTCAAAAATGTAAATGTAGGACATTTCCTTTTACAGTGCATTCGCTGTGCCACAGAGCCGGTTAAGGCTGAGCTTGTTCCTAAATTCGCCTCCTGCTCTTAATGAGATTCTTTATCCTCTTATTGCAAATTGTTAATGATATACTGCAAACTTAGTTATACGTGGTAGGACTGTCTTATTAATCCCAGATCCTAAGCATCTGGCAGTGTGTAGTTGTGCATGTACGTAGTGGTGCGCGCACGGGTGTGGGTTTGTGCTCGTGTGTGTGCAGCTAACAGATGGCACAGTGTGCAATGAGCTGCTATGTGATAATTATGGAGCATGCTGGGTAAAGTGGGAAAAAAAGTGCTGATGAGTTTGGGACTGTGTGTATGTGTGTGTGTGTGTGTGTGTGTATAAATGAGATGAGAGTGTTACAAAAGTATGTGTAATACACACATTGGTATGTTGTCTGTGGGTGTGGATAGGTGTAGTTGTCAGGGTGTCAGCTCAGAGGTGAAAGAGGAAATTGACTTTTTCAGTAAAATTGTTGCATATCCTGTAACACAAAGAGACACACTATTAATGCTACTCCTACTTACTGCAAACAAGGGGAGACAATATTGTGTTATTGTATTAAACTGTTGCTATTCTACAAAGTCAATGGCTGTTTGAACGCCTCTACGTTCATCAGATGTGTTGACATCATGACTGAGCCCCGTATACAGTAGCGGCTGCCTAAAATCTGCTGTTTTTGAAATGTGAATAGTGCTGACAGTCCACCAGCCAATATTAGAAATGGAAATATATTCCTCCATGCCAGCGTCTCTGAGTCACACTGTTAGAGCACCGGCCTGTCTGCTGGAGAGGCCCTGGGAGCCCAAACACCATCAATTCAAGTCCACCCTCAATCCATCTCTCTCGTCCTCTTGTTTGTTTGTCAATACTTCATCTCCTCTTTCTGCCTCCTTCCCTTTACGACCAGGTCACAAAAACATCTTCAAGTACTGAAGGGGTCTACAAATAGCCTGTGGCCAAACCTTTTCCTCCATTAAATTCTTTTCCTTTGCTTCAAACATTAGTTTGAGGAACCTAGCAGTGTAAATCATCACAGCATGGACAGCTCCTGGTGCTGAAATGAAGTGTAGTAGGAGATGAAAAAGAAATGAAATCACACAAAAAAATTACTTATTTCCGCATATGGTATTTGTTAATATAATATAGTTGATATAGGCCTGTCTCCACAAACTGAGTCTTAGTCAATAATATGTCATAAATTATAGTTATATAGTTTATAATAGGCGTGGAGCCTTTTTTCTTTTCATGATCTCAACATTTTCTGAGCAACAAGAAGTTTTCTTACAAAGGGTTGTTTTCAACAAACATGTGTCTATGCATGTGTGTCTGTGTACGCCACAAGTCTGTGTACGTAGGTGTGTACCTCCACTCAGACAGAGTGAGTCCTGTGATGTCTACATCCAGAAAGATGAGAACAGGGAGGAGTAGCAGAGAGAAAAAATGTTAGCCATGTGAGTCATCACACACACGCACACATTTTCTGGTGATCAGAAAATACTGGACTTTTCAAAGATGCCTCACTATGAATTGTGGCACAGAAGGACAAACAGATGAGGTCATCGTAGTTTAGACAAAACTATGGTCTACTTGTGTTTCAGCCATTACTGAAATCTGATTCTTCTTCAAAGAATCACAATCAGACCTTTTTGTTTTGCAGATCAAAGACTCATCAAACTGGGCCACTAATGTCATGAAAGCTACACAAAACCCACAAAGACATATTCAATTTGATTATAAAATAATTGCTGCTATTTTAATCACTAACTTGTTGTGTATCTGTCTCCCGTTATGAAGAGGGAATGCACTGGCAACAGGTGGGCAAGCTAACATTCACCATATGATCAGAGCTGATAAAATGTAAACATTAAGAGACATCTGAGTATAGTTTTAATATTTCTCCTTATATAATCCACTATCTGTGTCCTCAGAGTGTACCTGTGCTGCGAGTTGTTGCTCCAGCTCTAACACACGTGATCCAATTAAGAGCAGTGTAATTGGATCAGGTGCACAGGTCCGAGGTGACTCAGGAACACCGAGCTGTTCCTGACACGCCGAGAATGACTCTGTGATCGGAGTCAGATCCCGCTCTGATTGAGTGTGTCTGAGCTGGAGGACATCCTTTCATATCGCCTCTCTAACCACGCTCCTAACGCTTTTGTTTTCATGTTCCAACACTTTTCTGTCCTCCTCCTCCTCCTTCTTCTCTGTGAGCTTCTTTTCTTTAGAATGATTTGTTTACCCACAATTCCCCTGGGTAATTAGTGCTGTGATAATAACTGGTGTTGGAAACAAACACACCCACTCACTGAGCAGTACACACAAACAGACACGCGTGAACAAACACACACACACTGGGATGAAAAACAACCTCCGTCAGCTTCCTAGCTACAAGTACTGTTACAAGTAGAGCGACTCTAACCCCTTTTAATAAATCTGAACAACGCCCCTATATATTTATGACACAATTAAATGCATTTTTATCTTGTTTAAAAAACTAAATTAAAACTGAAGGTTAGTTGGTATTAACGTTAAGGATGTTTGTCTGACAGTGGAACATAGATGATTTTATTAAATATCAGTTTGATTTATCCGAATATTCTTATATTAAGAACCATTTAAGTTACAAGAACATCAACATTACAGATCTGAGGATGAACTGCTGATCATTTCTACTTTGTAACATGGCAAAAAACACTGAGAAGCAATTGCAGTTTTAAAGCTGCAGCAAAGATTGTCATTGTTTCAGGATTCATACTGTTACAGAGACTGTGTCTGGCAGCCAAGTATCAGGAACTGGCTCATTAACAAACCAAGTGAAATTTAAATCTGCCCTGAGAGGAAAAACATGTGTTTGGACTGAAACTGTTGACCTGGAAGCAGATCATGAAACGCTCATGATAGTGGTTTTAGAAGGCAGTTTTGTCCTTTGGTGGAGAATTTGTTGGATGTTTTGAGATCTTGTGACTTGGTGAAGTGATCATTTTAGATGGAGGTGCCTCACATCATCACTAACATTTAATCATACACCTAAAAGTGATAATGTTCACATTAACTCATATCTTGATTTATTATTGCAGGAGTGTGTTACTGTGCAATCATGAAGTAATGGTGTTAGCATTTTTTCTTTCACTGATTATATGATTGTCAATTGCAACAAGCAATGGCATTGTTGAATGTGTTTTATTGAACAGGTGATTACTGAGCCTTCTCCATTCTTCACCTCATTATCCACCATGTCCAATAGCATCAGAAACTCAAACAGCCCAGACTGACCTTGTGGTTTTCACAGTCCTGCAGTGTATCAACATTTTTGAGGAGGTGCTCATCAGCAGTTAAGTATCAGTCTAGCTCCAGCCAGTCAATCAGACACTTGGTCTTTGGCCCATATCCCGTGGAGTCAGATCTTGAGGGGAGAACCTGTGGCCTCAGTCATTTAGCACCAGGTCACAAGTCGGACTTCTCTACCCTCCTTCATAGTATATTTGATGCTACTAATCCAGCTCCCTTTAACAGGACAGGTTCCGGATTGCTTGTGGATTAAAGGCTTTGATAAATTACAAAAGACTGTAGAAAATACCCTGGCAGCCTAATTGCACAATAGGTTATTGTCGTACCATGAATGTGCTTCTATTGGGAAGCTCCCAGTGGCCAGCAGTCAAGCTGTGGTAGCACTGGGCAGCCAGTTACCAAGTCCTGTTATCAGTGCAGCTGTGTGTTGCGCCAAGAGTTGAGATGGCTTATTTTTAGATCTTCAATGGACGAGGGGCAAAGTACTGCCTGTATCAATTTAGTCTGTTTTAGAGCAGGATATTTAACAAGTTAATGGGCTCATGTCCGTCTGATTATAGCTGTCTGAGAAACAGCACAAAGCAGCCCAGCGTGCACGCATGCATGTATATGTGCGCAAGCGAAAACACAAGGAATGTGCATGCAATGTGCATCGTGTTCGCACTAAATCTCCACAGAGAACAGAGAAATGACAGAGCGGGGAAAAAAAGAAGAGCGATGAGAAAAACAAAGATAAGAGAAGACAGAGAGAGAATCCCCTGCTGTTTTTCCAATCAGGAGGCGTCGTCCTCCACACTGGGTGATTTATTCTCTCTCCTCTCCTTCATGTCCCAATTTTCAACCCCCTCCACCCCACCCTCCAATTCTTTCATTCATTCCTTCTCCCTGTCTTCTTTCTGTGGGCAGCTTGTGAACATAGCTATTTAGAAATGACGACAGAAAAACATTTGGCCAGCGAGTGTTGTTAAAATGACTCACCTGTAAGGCTGTGAGGGTTTCAGCTAAAGTAACTCTCACACTACACTTTCTCTGAAATAACCCCAAGAATAAATGTTGCTGCTTCAGACGTGACATCAAGCACCTTTTTATTTTAAAAGCAGCATTAAATGATGTATGACCTCACTGACCAACATTAATAAGCGTCTGGCACCAGCCTCTGCACACCGGCAAAGATCACCCTCCTTAACAAATGAATAATGAATCTGGGGTGCAGGTCAAGACTTAATATATGTATTATAAATTAATTCAATCCAGGAATGAAAAATATGAGGCTCTACAGAGACGAACAGCGCTGTTAATACAAACCAAAGCCATGGTTACTAAAGGAGAAAATTTGATTTGTGGTGGTGGTGTTTGTTTGTGTGTCACTGACACTGCCAATAAATAGAGCATTCATTCATTATCACCTGTCTTGTTTTGTTGCCAACCAATCATTTGGTCACATTTCATATCCCAGCAAGTCCTCCTGCACCTCCCTCCATTCATCCCCTGGAGCCACAAGTGTGTGTGTGTGTGTGTGTGTGTCAGTGCCTGATCCCTCACAGCTGTATATTGGTGCCACCCAGCCCTACCTCTATTAAGTGTCTTCCTATGTGAGCATGAGTGGATGTGGTAGAACATGAGATATAGCATATTATGTTAAATAACCAATGCGAGTGTTTGTGTGTATGAATTTCTCTCTTGCTTTCGCAGCTCCCTCTGCCAACACACACACACACACACACATACACACTGACCCCTCCCTCTCAGCGCTGGTTGGTTGCCACGGCTACAGTGTCGCCTCTCTTCCTCATGTTGCTATGAGACTCGGACCGACAGACCTGAGCTGAATGACAATGTGTCTGTAGCTCTGGAAAGAGGCCCTCAACAACCAATAAGAGACGGTCTAGACAAACACTTCCCAATCTGGGGTCTGGGGACCTTGGGGGTGATTGTTTGGGTTGGCAGGGGCCTCCTCAGCCATATGAGTACTAGTTTATTAACACTGGTGGTTTTCATTTCCTCAGCAGATGTCTCAATGAGAAAATGTGTATGTTATTGTATGCTGCAAGATTAGGGGAGTTCCTTTATGAAATCTGGTTGATATAAAAACAGGAAGATGGGAAATAAACTCTCTGCTTATGTTATAGCAGAAATCAAAACAGGGTTAGCTAGTTCAATACATGTGTAATGGTGCTCATAATCAACATCCCACAGAGATTTATCAACAACTCAGCAGTTGTCCTCAGCTGCACGAATCTTTTTAGCCTCTTTTGGTTCATTGTTTTGGTTTCCAGGCAGCTGTCTCCAGCCAACAATGGTGTGACAGTGCCTCTACCTGCCAAGCACCACGTCAAAGTCACACTGATGCAATATCCGGCAGTTCAAGAAGAGTGATGACAATCAAACCAGAGCTAAAAAAAAGGGAATATTCAGCTCATCCAGATCCAAATCATCCAGTTGGATTTTGTTGTTCTCCTGGATGTGGATGTATTGGCTGCCATGTTTGCAGAAAAAGATTGGATGATGCAGCTTTAAATTATTTTGAATTTCAACTAAATTTGTTCTCGTTGGGAACCCCCAAGAAGCCCCAGACCACAGTTTGAGAACCAGTCTTCAGAGACATAGTACAGGAGCAGATTTTCTATAATATACAATAAATACAATAGATACAAAATTATTACTTTTACTTTACTTTTAGTTTTGCTGTAATGGATGAAAAATAATCACATTTCCCCACAAGGCTTATTAAAGTTTGATTTAACTTATTACATATTCAGAGAAAATATGAATGTATTGCACAATTGTAGAAGGAAGACTGTAGAGAAATGCATATAATAATATTTTCTTTTGTTTGGCCCCAGGAAGGAATTCAGATGCCACCTAAAACAGTATTTTTCAGGATTTTATTGATTAGTTTTTCAAAATAAATTGGTGACCCTAACGAGAGAGCTTTTCATCCCACATCATTTATCCATGTATCTGTTAGATGCAGCTATTGCTTGAGAAAGTGCAGTTGGAGTCTGACGTCTCAGACTGTCTGACCTCCCCAAAAGAAGAATGCTTTATGTCAGGCTGCCTTTTGTACTTGCTCTGACCCGGTAGTGCAAGCGGACACCAGGGAGAGACCATTTTTCTCCCAGTAAGAATAACACCTTGTTTCTGTGCTGAAATATGCTCCGCTGGAGGCACTGGCGTTTTGTGAGGGTGAGATCTGTTGGGCTTCATGTCACCAGAATCAATCTGCTTCTTTATCTAGTTTGTTATGCATACGCAGAGAGAGTGTCAGGGGGAGAATGACACAGGTTAGAGGGATAAATCATCCAGTCAGAGTGGTGCTGCTCCTCCTTTTCTGTGGGCGCTCAATATAGTTTCATTATTTTTTTTTTTTTATTATCAGATCAGAGAAATTGCTCCAGGTCTACAGGTTTAATGGGCCGACTTGAACGAATGTGGATTTCTGAGGCCAACACAGCATCAATAAATGAGAACAGCAGATGCAGTTTCAGTTGGAATTAGTTAAATAATATGACCAATATTTGTTTTTGTCTGTCTGTCTTTCTCCTCAGGAACTGTTTACAGCAGAGTGTAAGTTTAAGGAGTCGGTATTTGAGAACTACTATGTGATCTACAGCTCTATGCTCTACAGACAGAAGGAGTCGGGCCGAGCCTGGTTTCTGGGCCTCAATAAAGAGGGACAGGCCATGAAGGGCAACAGGGTCAAAAAGACCAAACCAGCTGCACACTTCCTGCCTAAACCTATAGAAGGTAACACACTCTACATTCAGTATATATACACACACAAACCAGTTATATATTTTTTCAAATCCATCTTTTCTCCCTCGATTCCTCCAGTTGCGATGTACCGAGAGCCTTCATTGCACGATGTAGGGGAGGCGGTGCCCAAACTCGCCGGGGGCCCGCCTTCCAAAAGCACAACAAGCGAACCGGTGGTCATGAATGGTGGCAAACCAGTCAGCAAACCCGACAAGGAGGAGACATAACACGCCCCCACCTCCCCCTTTTCGCCTGCCTCTGGCCAAACACAGGCCAGGAAAAGCCAGAGACTCGCCTTGCCCCCCACTGCTGCGCTCTCAAATAACAAATCAACAACAAAAAGGTAACAAAACAAACAACAGCTCCAGTTCTGACTGGTCAGCAGTGGGGCTGCACGTCCCAACTCACCTCTCTCCCTATTGGACGGATCAGGTGTTGTGGGGCAGGGCCAGAGGGACAGAGCGCTGTGGCTGCTGGTGGCGAGGGGAAGAGGAGGAAGAAGACGAACCAGGCCCAGCCAGATATTTTGGATCAGAGACAGTGGCATGCCCTCGTACTGGAGACAAAGGACTTCTTAAAATACTGACAAAAAAAGGAAAAAATTTCGTTTTCACCAGTATTTTTCTGTGACAATCTGTAAGAATGAGGCCCCTTTTTTTCCTTCCTGTTTTCTGTTTCCAAGAATGTTTGCTCACTTGTGGCTACAGACAAACACAGACACACAGACACACACACACACACACACACACACACACACACACACACACACACACACACACACCTCTCAGCCGAAATCGACCACTTGGATTCAATCTTTGAGTAAATAAAAACCAAATTACAAACATCAGCAAACATCAGGCGAAGGAACACTTAAAACACCAAAAACTGATGATTCAGAGGACGCTTAGTCATCGATCAATTCAGACTTGGTATTGTATTGTTTGTACTAATTTCCCATGAATGAACATACAAAGCGAAGACACCATTGGTCTGTTTCTAATTTTAATCATATACTATATATCCGTCTTTTTGAGACCACATAGCTTAGAGCATGTTTGTCTTTTCAGTATTGCTTTATTATCTATTTATTAATCTGCACACAAAGCACTAGTGATTATCCAGCTACATTGTTGTACAGACACAAAACAGATTTTAGTTTCTACCTCTCTGTCTGTCTCAGATTTTTTCCCCTTTATGATTGCTATGATTTTCACATCGACGACACAAGTGTAGCTCAGGAGAGGGAAGGGGGAAAGGGGATGGAGGGTGGGGTGTTAGTCGACTCATCTTTGGCATCAAGTTGCTCAAATTAGTGTGTAGCTGAAACCAGAAAGATTTTCACAGATTCCCTGTTTGTAGCAACATGGAGAGTATGGGGGGGGTATGCTGCGTTTCAAGCAGCATGGTAGCAGTCAGTGTTTACATGGAGTAGCAGATATTGTAGACGGAGGTTTATCAAACATCAAGGAGAGTCAGAACGTGGCGGTACTTCAAAATTCTGTTCCCTTGCCAAGTGCTTGAAATGAAAGGTTGGAATGAGGGTAACAGTTAACAGGGTAAATGGTTTCAAAGCCACTATGTGTAGGATTTGAACATTTGTGACTTTCAAAAAAGGCACTATAGACACATTGATACGGCACTGGAGGATTTTACTGGTCCATTTAGTTCCTAGGAAACAGGTATGGTCCCGTTGTATTGCTGCAGGTGTCATGCAGTGGTGGAAGATGTATTTAGATCCTTCACTGAACTAAAAGATGAATACCAGTGTAAAACCACTCCATCACAGTGACTGTCCATCATTCAAAATCCTACTAAAGAAAGGTACAAGTATTTTCAGCTAAATATGCTTAAAGTATCAAAAGTAAAAAACACTAATTCCAAGGAGAAAAGGCCCACTTATTTTTTCATATGACATTATTAGATTTTCTAACTGATGTTGTTGTGGCTGGTTGAAGTGGAGTCATTTCAACTACTTTATACATAATGGTTTGTTCTACTGGTTCCAAACCTATGGAACAGGGCCCACCAAAGAGTCACAGGGTCAGTCTGAGAGGCTATTACATGAATAACATGATTTTATGTAAAATTTTCATCTGAAAATCAACTAAGTTGCTGAATAAATATACTAAAGTGAAAGATTTCACCACTGGTCTCAGATCTGATATTTAGGTGGATCCAAGCAAACCTGTTGTCAGCTGTGATCGCAGGTGGAAAATGTGAGAACTGTGAAGTGCTGAGAAAATTTGCATTCATTGCTCCATCACGCTGCTGTTCTCCCTCTGCAAGGCTCTGCTCATGCTGGCAGCATTTGGGACAGGGGCTCAATATTCTTGGGTCTAAATGGACCAGGTCTAACTGTGTGCAGGTCTCTCCCTTTATTTTAAATCAATTTATGCACAGCTTCCCACAGGAGCAGGGACACTAATTTGAATAACGCTGTAATCACATCCAAAGTCCTCACATAGTGGCTGTAAACTAGTCTGCACAATGGCCTATAGAATGAGTGTTGGTTACTTATAAAGTATTAGAAATGTAGTTTCTGTAGAAATTGATGAAAACCACTGAAAAACAAATAGCACACATTGATTAAAGTGTTTTAAAAGGTGTCATCAAATCAAAACACTGGAATATGGCTTTGTGTGAAACGTGATGCTACAAGGCAGAAAATCAATTGAATTTAAAGCGAACAGATTCACCATTCTTGGTGCTCTCACTGTGACAGTCAACACGGCACCAATCTGTTCTGGACTTGAATCCAGGATTTCTGTTTACTCCTCTTTTTTAGTCTAGACACAAATTAACTCATCAAAAAGTTAGACCAGTCGTTCGCATATCGAGATATTAATACTGTGATCGCACACTTGATATTAGTGTCAGTGACAATGAGGCAGACAGTATGAAAGAGGAACTGTGCATCTCTTTCCCTTTGAATCAAAATTTTTTGGCCAAAGTAACCTCTTTGAATTTTAATGAGATCTTTGAAACACTGTCTCATTTGCTGAAGATGAATGACCCCAACTGACAATACAAGAACTATAAACAAAACAAAACAACCATCTGACAAATATCCAGGCTGTAAGATTAATCCTCAAGTGTTGTGACCTCAAACAAGGTCCAGATCAGGTTCTGTAACAGGTACCTGTAAGTCTGAGTTGCAGGTGAAACACCTCACTGGAGCCAGTCTGACGTGTTAAATGTTGTCCTGCTGTGTGGTACAGAGGATACAGAGGCTGTGAAAATACTAGACAGCTTCCAGTGTCTCTAATTGGCATTTCTCGGATTTCTCTCCTCACATCACACCACATTTTTCTCTCCTCTGATCTCATTAGCCATCGCTCGCCTCCCCCTTCAAATATGTGGAGCTGACTGGCTTACATTACACGGACCTGTCCAGTCTAATGTGCTCATGCTGGTGTCATCTGTGGCCCTTTCAACACTGTTTTGAAAGAAAACGTTTGAGACTAGCAATTACAAAAGAGCTGTTTATTAATGTGAAAATGCAATGTAAAAAATGAAAGATTCAGGAGAGATCAGCGTTTTTAGCATTTGAAGTTTCTGTGTCACCAAAGTGTAATCTTGCGACTGAAAATCTGAACGTACACGTGAAATGTGTTGCTGCTGTTGATCCATCTGAAAGTGTTTATATTTGCTGGATAGTACTAGCTACTGTATGTGAGTGCCTCTCTCATCCCCTGCCAAGCTCAAGATGTGAGATCCAGGGCGGCTGTAGATTTACGCTAAATGCTCCCTCCCACCCTGGATTTCAGCAGCGTTTACACAAGATTTCCAAATTCTCACAGGCGTTTAGCTTCAGCTTCTGTCTAATGTCACTTCAAAGTGGGATGAAGAAGAAGACGTCTTTTGACCAGTGTTGTACTTGTTTCACGTCAGAGAAATATGGATGTAACATTTATCAACTATTTGTTGTGTTACTAGCAAAAAAAGGTTAAAAAAAACAAAAAGTTAAAAAAAAAAAAAAAAAAAGGAAAAAAAAGAAATCAGCCCTGACAATCAGGTCTGTAAACTCTCTTTTCATTTGTTAACGTGTCCCGTGTTGTCTCGACTGCCTGTGTCTAAGCAGAACTTTTCCAAGAAGCAGCTTTAATGACAGTATGGAGGAGGGTGTTTTTGTGCTTGGCTGAGCTACAATTTTGAGATATAATGGGTAACAAGGACTCAAGGACGGCAACTGCTTTCCCCAGAATGATTATCAAGCAGCTAATTTGTCCTACGCTGGTGGCAGAAGAATAGGAACCAAGTCTTCCTCAGTTCGGAGAGCCCCAGCTTGTTAGGTTAACACAAGGGTTCAAATCCTGTGAAAGCAGCTATTGAAGATCTGTGCTACATGCTCAAGAATTAATTATGGTTGAGGCCAGGGGGAAAATGGCCTGGTTTCCTGGCTACTGACCAAAGACAATGCTACAATAGCGTTTTCAGGCTTGTAATCAGAGTTCCTGGTTCAAACAACGGAGGCACAATTATTGTCAGCGTCTCCTGAGAGATTTCTCTCCACTGGTGGTTAGCCAGGTAGCAAGGCTACAATTATGAGATATGTAACAGCGGCCCCTGCACAGGAAGAGAGCAGCTGATTTAATTTGAAGTGAGCAATCACAACAACATGGGTCACTTTTAATTTTCACATGCAAGTACCACTTATGTTTTCATGGCAGGTACACATGTAGCCACCTTACTTTATTCTGCATGAACCGTAGCTCTGAAGTCAGATGACATAAAATGGACACAAGACCAGACCTAACAGGACAAAAAGGTTTTTGTGACCTGAGCACAGCTGTGCAGACACACTTTAGAGACATGTAATGGTTAGCACTGTACTCATGATGTAGCTCGTCTCCTTCAGGTTTTCTTTGTCGTCTCCCGTTCCACTTTGTTCCTCTTACAAAAGACTGCCTTATTACATCTGAATCTGAACCAGACAGTAAACGCGCTCTCCTCCCAGCTGTTTCTTTTCGAACACTCATCCCACACACACACTCTTCATCCTACTTTACTTTTCAATTATCCTTTGATCCACAATCTTCTGTTCACTGTAACTATGCTAGCTTTCGCTCTCTGCTCGTTTTGTAATCATGCAGCCAGAGAACTTACTCCCACCTCCTCTTTTCTCTTCTACAACCCCCACCTCCTCCTCTTCCTCCTCTTCTCGCTCTCTGTTTGGACTGATTCCCACTTGTTGCATGGTTTTTAAAAAAGGAAAGATGGCGGCGGGGGGGGCTAATGCATGTGGTAATGTAGGAAATTTGTTATCAAAACAAAACAAACATTTACAGCCTAGCACCAGTAAAACTTTGCCTGTGGCTCATTTCTCTCACTGGTTTGTCACTGCCACAGATGCTCCAGTGACTTCCCTTTAGAAAACATCCTACAAAGATATATTGTTTTTAAAACATAATTCATCATTGCAATGATGTCGCAAAGGAAGAATTAATCAAAATTACCTCATATCACTAACAATGTTACACTAATGCATGTGTTTGGTGGAAGCAGAGCATCAATATGATTCTCAGCAACACGTAATTGTTTGATAGTCTTTGCTTCTTCCTTTAACAATGATAGGTGATTGATAAGTGCATTAGCCGATTAAAGATATTCTGTGTGGAGATATGTGCAGGTGAGTTAGAACAGGCATAAAAATATTACTTCATGAGATGGGTGACAAATGTCTTTGTCTCAGGTCAGTATAACATAACAAAGAAAAAAAACTCAACCAGAAAGAGGAAGATCTCAAAAGACTCTTCTTCATTTACTAAATGGAGTGCAGCTGGAGGTTCACTCCAGGAAAAAATCAAGCACCATTTCTGATTTTACATGGTTTCTTTCTCAGAATAAATCATGTTTTTTGTTACTTTGTTACACCCAATCCTGGTAATGACTGTATGCCACGCAATGCTGTGTGTATTTTCAACATCTTCCCCTTAATAAGTTTTCTGAGCTAATTCTTTCTGATGCATCGTATGACATTCCTGGAACAGAGCTAGTTCAAACTAGAGTCTGGAAATGACAGAAAACCACTAACAAGCTTGTGCATAAAAATATATGTTAGGATTCAAAGTGAAACTTTGAGGGGCTGCATAAAAGTGTGTAGATGAAATAAGAGAATATGCAGTGTAGAGATGAAGGGAGGGGGGTGTCACATGACAGCCTACTGTATCTTAGCTTGTGCAAACCATGCTAGCTATGAGCCAAAAGCAAAACATGACTGGTGCTAACTTTAAAGGAGATTTCTCTGTCTGTCAGTAAATGTACAGTTACCTTTACGTACATATTATGCAAACAGTTTGTCTGCACTGTACAGTTTGTGTCCAATCCATTGTATACACACAGAAAACAATGATATTGAATAAAGGATTTATAGAAAGGAAATATGACTGGACTCACTGACTGACTTACTGCAACATCTCACTCTTACCCACTGATTTATACATTAATATAAGATTAATAAATAGCATCCCAGATGTTTTTAATCCATTGAACATTAGTATTCTCACTCTCAGGTTTACAATGTCCTCTTACCAGCATCAGATACACTTACACTTGGTCCCTTCAATACAGTCCATTCATCCTTGGTGTTGACTGAAGGGCAGGTTGTATAGAGCCAACTCAGCAGCAGAAAAGCAGCATTAAGTGACTGACTGCCCAGAAAAAGGACAGTAACTCTTCAAGCAGCTTGTATAGTTGCAACTGGTGCTACATACATAACCCTGTGAACCCTGAGAGTCATCAATCGTGCACACACAAAACACTAGAGTGTAAAGATATGAGAGAGCAGAGAAATCTCTGACCTGTCGACAGACTGGGTCCTTAAACATAAAGGAATTAAATAACTAGATATAATAGTAATAAACAATACAGAGTTTTGTGACACCCACATCATATTGCTATGTCATGAGGTATGTTTGAGGTATAATAATGATGTTTTCATCATCTCATGCATTCACACCATACAGCCCAGAAAGAGAGAGGCACATGGGTGGGTAAAATGAGCAGGGGGCCTTTACTGACTCACTAGTTCCTCCTACTCTCAGTTCATTGTGGATGTACTGGTGCCTTTCAGTATTAACCAGGTAGAGTGTAGCCTACCCAGCAGACTACAAACAGCAGCCTGCAGAGCAGAGCTCCAGAAATCAAACAGTGTGCTGCAATGCTCACGACCATTTTTTTTTATTTGCAACTAAGATTTCACACAGATGAAACTCTGCACTCCTTAGTGTTGTAATTTCTTTTTTATTGTTTTCTTTTAGCATTTCAAAAAAGCACTGAAGATGATGGTGGCATTTTGCTTTTCATTAGGTGAGCATGCATTTCGCCAGCTGGCAGAGTGTTTAAGGTGGAATCAGAGTATTTGCTACTCCTGTCATTCGCCTTTATCTGGAGGCTCTTTCTGTCAAGGGTGACCTCAGCCAGCTCCATAATCAGGTGAACTGCAATCTTTGTTCATGACTCATTCACAAAACAAGGTGTAGACTAGCTAAGCTGAGAAACAAGGCCTCACTTGTGGTATTGCCTTGATCTTCTGCAACTTTCAACCTTGATCTTAAATGGTATTAAACTAAAACAAATGTCACTGGTGACATGAAAATGCTTATGATTTAATATTTAGAATAAACAACACAACTCCCCTCACACCAAATTACAGCTCTGTGTGTGCGAAGCACAGTACAAATTTATAATGAATCAAATGACATCAAACCAACTGCAACACAATAAAGTGAGGACCTTGGAGGTGGAGAGAGAGAGAGGTAGGTAGAGAGAAAGAGACAGAGAGAGCAGCATCATAGAGGAGAATATGATGGAAGTACAGCTGCACGATCACATGTATGGAGAGAGATCGACAAATGCAGGAAGGAAGAAACACATCACACACATACACACTACATCACCTGACTTCCTTTAGATGACACATGAATCAGCAAATACTATAATTAGGTGAATGTAATTAAAATTCTCATATGTAGATGAAATGTAAATGAGGTGTACTTTGAAGGGGAACACAGCGTTTCATTAGCGGGAGAGAAGTGTAACTTTCATTATATCCAGTGAAATCCTGCATGCTCCACCTCTCATTCAAAGTAAAGATCTTTCTAATCAGTTAATGAATTACGATGATAGACTTTTTCATGATTTAGGAGTTATTCCTCCTTTGTCATCTTAGGTAATTTGTTCCACCATTTGTTCCGTTTGTTTTCGTAATCTTTGTAGTTTCTGTCATGGTGAGATCAGAAGCCTCTTGCATAAATTTGGGTTTAACTTTCAAACCAGACCTAACAGGACAAAAACAGGACTTTAACTTGTCATTATACTGCACTTGTGTAATTCATCACTCTGCAGACAAATTCAATTAGACTGCTTTAATATGACCAAAGTGATGTTCAGAACAGCGTCAGCTGCTCATTTGCAGTTCATCCATGTTAGTGTATCTGATACAGTTTAAATGCCGTATTATGCCTTATTATGGAGCTATTATAATTATCATTATCTCACTCTGAGGCAATTTTTGCTGTGTAAACATCTATCTTCAACCCTGTAACTGATCATGGATGAACACAGTACAGTACAATCCCAATGCAAGGCCCATTTACCTCCTTTTTAAAACTAAGGTTATGTGCTTGATAATATATCTGGGAATTTGGGAGTTTATTGACATGAGGCAAACTTCTTCAATGAGAACACACATTACACATGTAGGGTAAATCTTTATCATCTCCACAGATCAACTTGGTTTGCCGGCAGTTGTTGACAATAAATTATGTATATTTCCTATAAATCTTATTTGAGCCTTGTTTAGCTCCAACAAGTATAGCTTTACTCAACCAATGTGATCACTTTGGCCACCAGCTAAACTAAAACTCCATTATGCACAAAGCAAAATGGCTGAACAGCAATCTCTTATTAAAAAGCAGCCAATTATAGCCGCAGAGCAAAATGACATTTTGTTATCACGTAGCACAAAATGTTTCGATTTCCCGTCTTTTTGATTAATTTCATTAAAACAGCAACGAGTTGGGGGTTTTGGTCCCTTATCTGCCACAAATTCACGCACACAGACGTGTGTGCACGCACAGACACACACACACACACACAGTATGCCCATGCTGAAGCAATGTGTTTGAGGTGGCACTGAGAGCTCACTTGAGAGCCTGTTTCTATCTGCCTCATTATCATCAAAGACAACAGGCACTCCAGTGCATTCACACACACACATACACACACACCACCTTATATGCACTTACACACAAAGGCATGCGTCATAAATGGCTTCCATAGTCATTACAGCCACTTCAAGCCAGTGTCCCTCACCACCACTGTCACGTGAAAACCTTGTATTTCTAAATTGTCAACAACTGTGAACGTAACGAAAGCAGCACAGAACATAGCTCAACTCCCAGCAGTTTAAAGCCTCATGAACCAACATATGATGGGAAATCCTCGGCCCTCAGAGGAAGAAGAACCTTTCATTTACGTTGAAAACATGAAAATCAGTTTTCACACATAGCATTATGTAAGTTAGTCTGTAGTTTCATTATATTGCCATGGCAACCAGACTGCTGTCAATCTCAGAAAGGTTAAGGCCAAACCTCCAACTCTTGTATAATTACTGCTTTTATGTCCGACGATCAACATTTGACTGATTCGCCAAGAATTTTCTTCTGAGGCTGAAATAGGATCGAGATCATCACAGGTCAACAAAGATGAAAAACATTATGTACTGACGTCTGCTCAAAATGCCTCATTAGGATTCAAAATCAGGCTCCAATTGCAACTTAACCCACCACTGCCTTAACAGTATAGATGAAGGTCAGAGGTCACACTGTTACCGTCTCTCGTTTCCTTGCTTGATATTGCCCTTTGGGCCCCCCACCCCTCTCTCCTTCATTTGTTTCTTTCCTCCTCTCATCTCCTTCCACTCTTCTTCTTTTCCTCTAGCATCATTACCCTCCCATCCATCAGTCCTCCCCCTCTCTTTTTCTTCTTCTCCACAACAAGAAGAAAGGGATGATGAAGAAAGAGGAACATGAAGGCTGGAGGATAGAGAGGAATAATTTGTCTCTCAGGTGATAAGTGACATTTGATGGACACAAACACTCACTCTCTCTCACATATGCGCGCACACACACACACACACACAGGCAGAGCAGCACCCAGTCGAGCAAACACGCAGTCTGAATACTGATTAACCAATCAGAGCCCATTTCTGCCCAGCACCAGAGATACTCGTTGGTTGCCATGGAGACCAAAAAGCATCATAGCTCAAAGGAGACGGAGGATGTACTACTGTGTATGTGTGTGTGTGTGTGTGCAGATTGAGAGACAACATCTGTCTCCGCCAGCTTGGAAAAAGGAAAATAACCTGTTTGCTTGGCAGCCATATTTCACACTGACTTAAATCTGCACTAATCAATATTTTCATATGAACAATTGATGAAATGACAATGTTTTATGTGAAAGGTTTCATTTGTAGTGACCAGTGTACAGAGGATTATCACCAACTCTGGATTTACATTCTGTTCTTGTCATTTTCCTCTAGAAGCGTACGTGATGATTCAGTGAAGCACTCCCTGCACAATTTTATGTTCCAAAGTGACAAAGTGTCATTTGCGTCATGTTTGACAAAAAAGTACACCTAGTAATGCTTCTGGTTTTCTGATGAAGACTATCTGTATCATTCACTGTCTGTCCATCTTAATGAAGGTGAACCAAAACTGCAAATGGACTATAAAGCCAAAACAATGAGTTAAAAAGCTTTGTGGAGTTTGGTGATAGTTCTCAGTGGCTTTATCACAACAAGTAACTTAGTTTAATTTCATTCTGTATTAACATAAGAGAAACTGATACACGCAACTTTTAATTGGACACATGATGTTTCCACATCAATGGCATCAAGGCACTATAACGGTTGCTCGTTTTACTCTGGACAGAGATTTGGCATCACTTTGTGAAACATTTTATTATCTGAGAGGCACTGAAAGAGAGAAAAGAGAACAAAATTAAAGAGAGAGAGACAGCCTTTGTCTCGCTGCTTCGGCAATATTGTTCTCAACTGTCATGCAAATGAGGCGCACTGGACTGAGAAACACAGAGATGGGTAGAACAGAAAGACTCTAAAGCTTTATTATTCCATATGGAGTGTTCTTCAAATTCAATGTCTCTTTCTGCACATTAAATCTAGATTTTCAGAAATATTTCTGAGTGAGGCAACATGCGTCCCTACAGAATGAAACAATACTGTGGAGGGGGCGTGATTAGAGTTGTGACATTTTCTTTGAGATGTCCCCAATATTTGGCACAATCAGAGAATATTATAGCACAGAACTGCTTCATGTCACCACACCAACATTTGTATAAACATTTGTACTTAATACAGTCCCCATGAATTAGGCTTCACACACATCCTGGCAAACACACGCACACACATATAGCCATGACTCATAGGGTTATATTCACATAATCACATCCACTTCAAATCGCTTTGCCTCTTATCATCTTTGTGTAGCAGCATCGTGTTCAGCTTGACCACTGCACAACGTGATCACAAAGGCATGTTACAGGCACACTACGCCAAAACCAGCGTGTTATCCCAGTTTAACTCTGGGCTGCTTAAAACTTTTGAATTTGCAGCAAACTAAGGAGTTTATGTGACTGTCCTCAGCAGAGAGCCCATGGCATCCATATTTATTTACTCCACTGAGGAAATTTTCCTTAAAATTACTAAACTGAAAGAGCATGCTGCGGCTTTGTGTTTCAATATCTCTGTGTACGTGACATTATTAGACAAACGGATGGGCAGAGCAGAGAAAAGGAGGAGTGCATGATTACGAGGTTTTGAAGGGCACCTCAGCAGGTTTAATATTGAAGTTAGAAAGAAGCCTTCAATATCAGAATTCATAAATATTGCATTTTGTATGAATATGATTTCCCTGACTGGCTCTCACAAACACACAACAATATCCCATTATAATTTGGGATATTCAAATCTTCCATTATTGAGCTGCCTCATCAACTTTTAACTCACGAATGATAGAATGACTGCCTCAGTCTGTGCTTCATGTCTGCATTTATAATCTGAAACACGTGAATTTTCATGTTATACTGGTTTAATCTGCTTTTCTTTCTTTTGGCTGATAAAAGGTCCAAACCAAGAGCGCAGTAGATTTGTATTTGTATGAGAGACTACACTAATATTTCCCACTATGACACAGCCTAATGTATTTTCACAAGCCAAATATTTTTCTCTGAGAGCCAGGTTTGGCCAACAGACAAAATGACACTAGAAGAGGGGTCAACACTGGTACCTCATTGGGAAGTTTTTAGTTTTTAGCACACTGTCTCTATTTCTAGTTGGAACCAAAAAACAGAGTTGAGGTCACTGTGAACTAGAACTAGAGTTAAAATTAACAGTGAAACATCTGGGAACAGTTCATGTTGTATTTTTTTTTCTCTCACTATAAATATAGAGGACCATGGGTGTGAAAGGAAAATAAGAATAAGCCAGAGCCAGGTGAAAGGAACCAGCCTTTTGGGTCCAGGTAACCCAGCATGTCAGTTCATTCACAAAACAACCCCACTATGCCAGGTAGGAGTCATATTGAGCAGTTTTTATCCCCCCCATTTGTACAGAGTGGCTCTGAAGTCACAGCTCTGTGGTTTGAGAGAAAGCCAGAGAGCACTTCCTTTGGAGATTTCTGAGAATAGGCTGCTTCATTTCAGTCTGCCTCTTCGCGGGTTACGGAAGGAGAAAAATGGACTGGAGCAGAGAGAGGAGAAAAGTCAGGCAGACAGAGAGATCAATGCCTCACTGCAGCACAAAGAGCAAGAAAAATAAAGTGTTTTCTTTGCTTTTAGGCAGCAGTAGGTGTGCAGGTTTGGTGACCTTGGCAACTGACAATGGAGCAGAACATTTGATTGGTGTGTGTGCTGGTGAGAGGGTGACACATGCAGCGGAGGTCAAGATGTTCAAATGGAAAATCAATGTGTTTTTTTTAACTTACAGATGCTCTCCTAGAAAAAGAAGTTTATTTTCCAGAATAAAAGCAGCTTTATCCTTATGAGCGGTTTGTTTACTCACACAATAAACCTTTTTTTAGGAGAAGCTTTCTAGTCTGACGACTGAGACAGGTTGTCAGTTGAGTGAGACACATCTGGCCTTCCAGCAATTTCACCCGTGGGTGCTGCCGCCACTCAGCCATTTTAGCCATTTCAGCCATTTCAGCACTGGCAGCAGGTAATTGCCCAGGTGTGTGCTGGCTGCTGTTATAGCAATTACTCTAAATTGTGGGGAAAAAGAAATAAACTTTGTTAACCTGCTCTGGATGACAACTAGACCTTTCAGTTAAGCTGCTGTCATGACCATGAGATGAATCAGGGCTTCAGTGTGTATCAGTGCACAAACCAGATGGGAGCTAATACATTATGAGGTACATTTATCACAGTATGACTTTCATTTTTGTCTTTAATTCTACAAAGTCCACAGAAGTCAAAGTTTGGCTACATGTAGCACTTAACTTGTACAGTTAATAAATGAAGCCACCTGGGGAGACACTCAGCAGCCTAACACAATATATATACTGCTATATACTGATTAGCAGACTGCTTATTCCTCTGTATTCATGTCATTCTGGAAAAAGATATGGCCCGAGCAAATTGATTTTACTGTGCTTCTGCCCCATGTTTTCTTGGCATCAAAAACTGAGTTTTCTAGAGGAGGCAACACTTTCCCAACTTGTCTGCTTGGAATCATCTAAACCACACGGCGCGAATGCAGGAGGAATGCTAATATCAGTATGATAACGTGCTCATAATGTCATGCTGTTGCTAAGCCATCTTAGATTAGCATGCTTAGATTTAATGACCATCAAATAGAACATATTATTGAGGCTGGATGCAATGTCATTAGTTTTGCAGATATATGGTCAAAACCCGAGGCAATAAATGTGTTTGCAATGGAGACAAATGTGCTGATGCTTTAATAAATGCACAGCTCTTGTATTACTGTATGATAATTAAATGTCTGCTGTATATAATAAACATGGGTTACATAAGTTTCTGACTAGCCAAATTAATGCACATGCTTACTCCCAGAGTGCCATGTAGAGAAAGATTATTTCTTACAATGTCATGTGATAATTTTAGTTTTTTTTATATATAGACCACACAGGACAAGACACTAGAGGAATAATGATAACACGGCATCTTGAGTTCATTAACTAAAATAAGAAAATGCTGCAATATTTTAAATCAAGAATTAGTAACACAAACAAACAATCCCACCCCTGTTTCCTCCCACGTCCCTCTGTCTGTCAATCTGGCTCTCCCTCTGTTTTTGCTGTCTGTCAATAGAGGAGACGGTGGCATTTCCAGGCTGCAGACAGCTTCTCCCATCAGGCCTCATGACTGACGGCGGAACTCTTGTGCATGCGTATGAATACAAGTGTGCTAATAAACTATTCTTTGCTCGTCCTTTAATGTGTCCATCAATCCATTTGACCGTCTAAGCTGAATAAATATCTTTAAAGAAGCTGCGGCCTGTGATGCAAAAATGCCACATTCAATAACTAAAATCACACTGGCTTAACTAACCGGCTGATGATGAGCTCTTCGTTTATCCAGTGCAAGATAACTCAACAACCACGTTACCAAACATTGGTTTGAATATTCATTGTTTAGTGGGTGACCCCTGACCTTTCCTTGAGCATTGTCAACTTTGCACACAAACTAGCTGGATATCCTGATTTGTGGTATTTATGAGCATTAGCTTCTGTCAAGTTAGTATCTGTACCCTATGTGGCGACCTGCCTGACAATCAGGATAGAGTACGAGATGATACAACCAAGATGGCCAACAGTCAAATAACAAACCGGAGGCTTCAAGGCATCAGTTCACAAACCATTGAGTGACATCGGGTGGGTTGCCACTAGCTGACAAACTGGGTACAAATTCTGTACAGTTCACTTTATTGTGCAGTGTTTTGCACAAAAAGTAATCCAGACATAGAGTATGTGTAAAAAAAAAGGCAGTGTTTTCAGAAAGAGTTTACATTTTCATTGAATCAACCCAACGGCACGCAGCTCCCAACCGTCTCCATGACCTTTTGAAAGGTATTACACCTGGAGAGTTCAGAAGATGATTTGTCTCATGCACTTTACTCTGGAATATTTAAACAGAGAAACTGCGTCATTCCCATATGAGCACATGCACAAGGGTGATAAAGCACAGAGAGGAAAAGGGCAGCGACACGGCAGTGGCAGTGAAAATGTTTCTGTTACTCTTCTTATAGGCAGGTAGTGAGATTGGAGGAGGAGGATTTGAAACGAAAAACAAAATTAGCTGCTGACAAAGTACAGTATCTATAAATGTGTCAGACTCATAGATTGAGCAGAAGCTTTTAAAATTTACTGTTGCTGCACATCATGTGCAGAGGCTGGAGTGTGTAAGTCTAAACCTTTCTAGCGTTTAATCAATAAACTGATCACATTCAAGATTTAGCCATTGCAAACTAATAAATAAAATTAGCATTTAAATTCAAAGTCAAAGTAAAATGCTGTTATGCTTGCAAATAAATCATCATATGGTTTTTAATTTAATTATTCTGTTTCCATATCACTTCAGAGACACTGCTCTAAAAGTTAATGTAGAAGATAAACGGTGTGCCACCTAAAAAATGAAATGAGGTCCAACGCACAGAGCAGCAACAGGAGCTCTGATTGCCTTTTTTAATGAATTAACCAACAACATGCTGATGTGCTTGTAAAACATCTGTGCACATAATTACAACACATATCCTCTAAATTCAGGTGTAGATAAAATCACTTCACTTCATCACAGAAACAAAAGGAAGACAGACTGTACAAAGCACATTTGAGCTCTTTAACAGATGGAGAAGGATCAAATCCTACAAAGTTCTCAGATCAGATTGAAACCTAGCATGTCAGGTTCATGGTACTATGTCTCTGCACTGTAATGCTGGGATTAGAAGATATGACACTTCTGTCATTCTGCATGGTTGATGCTTTCACAGAGTGTGTCATGGAGGTTATAAAACTAGGAAAGAGTGCATGCAGCCTGGGAATGTAGCCTGAAAACAGCATTGGCCTTTGTATTTTTGCTTTTCTGTTCTTCCCCATTTCCAATGAAGGCTACAGTCTGCAGCCTAACCTTGTAGATACACTTCCCTGTAGCCATAAGCATAACTATACACAACTCCAGGACTGCGCCATCGCATCCCTCTGCTGCATGTTGACGGGCGGCTCTGCAGTCCTGTGGACGCTGAGGAGCTGCAGCACCACCCACAACTGAAAATCATTTGATCAGAGAGTGATGGCAGCTCAGCTGGAACTATCGTCATGTTGTCTGTCCCTGGTGTTGAATACTCCCTCCTGCCTGCACCTTGACCGCCTGCAGAGGTGGTGAGCCTCTCCAAATACTGACTTTTTCACACCAATTACAACTTCAAGGGACAGTCGCCATTAAAGCTGAAAACTTAAAAGCGCTTGTACTTAAATTCAGAGAGAAAGTCAATGCTGTGGTTACAAGTAAAAATGTCAGATTTTTCTAATTGTACATAAATCTGTATACAGGTTTTGCATCCATATTGGTGTTTACACAACCCATTTCAGGTGAATATCAAGAATCAAGATTTGAATGATTCTTCCAAGTGACAGAGAAGTGGCAGAGTCAGCTGAGACAGCCATGTCTCAATGAAACCAGCAGTGCCAGTGGATGGTACGGGTGTGAGACTTGCTTAAAATTCAAAATAGGCAACTACAGAGCAAAGCTGTCAAGATGTAGATGTGCGGAGGAGTCAGGTAATGCAGGGGAGAGTAGCAGAGAGGAGCCTGAAAAGAAAGAAGTAACCCTGCTGCAACATCAGGAAATCCAGACGAGCTGAAGTGAGCTCACCTGCGCACTTTTTGAAGGCGGCAGCTGAGACGAGTCAATCAAGTACGAAAGACTAAGTGAGCTTTGTTGCATTAAAAATGTTTTATTGAGGCCTTTTTCATCATCAATATGACATCAACATGTCCTAAAAGCTGCAGCTATAAATCTTCAGCATAAAGACATGCTCACATACTGTATATGTGTATACATATACATGACAACTGTCTGAACTGCTTTTTTTTTTAACCACATTTCATCCTCCTCTTGGAGTACACATAACCCACTCTGTTCCCTGACCTGGTTGAACCCACATGCATGGTGTCTCTTTTTCAGCACAAACTTAGCTGGAAGTGGAGCTTCTCATTTTACCAATAAAAAAAAAGTGTGAAGCCACCTCTTATAAATGACACTGACACCAATAATAATTTATAAATCTCCACTGTAGCGTGTAAATCCCTGAAGCTATTTTTAAAAAGTGGGACGTGAAAGACCCACATCAACAATATGTGTTGAGTGGTTTTCTCAGCTTGTAAAATTATGATACTTTAAACAGTTTCATTATATTCACTATTTCACTGGATTGTATTTTTACAGCACAATCAACAGAAAAGAGTTGACAGGAAATGAGGGATGAGAAAGATGGGGAATGACAGGTCCCTGGTTTAACTCCAACCAGGGATGTTATAGCTCAGGGTCAGTGCCTTGAGCTCATAGAGACCTGACAGTGTGGGATTTCGTGATTTGGACAACATATTTCATCTGATCTAATTCTGGAATACTAAAAATGATAATCAGATGAAGGACAACAAAAACTGTTCCCAGAGCCTAATTAGACAGTCACAATAAATGAAACTCTTGGCTGGGAAACCACTTCAAAAGGTTAAAGTTTCAGCCTGGATGAAGGGACAATTGCTGTATTCACAGCTGAAAGTAGTTTTCACACCTTGCTCTGTATCTGGGCTGAACTATCCGACTTAAATACAATCTCTGGCCTAATTAGCCTCATTAAAATGCCACAAATGCAAATGCCCAATTAATGCAGCACATCTTATCCTCAAGACTCTTGTTAAAGCAAACTGTGAACAAAGGAGGTGCACACATCAGGCACAATGCAAAAGTTTTCAAATTGCGGCCTTCAAGGAGTAAAAAATCAGTAGTTGAACCAGGTCTGTTGTGTTGTGTGCGTATTGACAAGTCTTTGTATTAGCTTGAGCTTCCTGTGTTGTGTTAAAAACTGGTTTCTGCTGGCAGTCAACATAGAGACAAGAGGGATGCAAAGACGTAACAAGAAATCCTCCCTATGATAAGATTCTCTCAAATACACCTGCTAACAGGAAAATGCCATTAAATGTCAGCTGTCTGTTCCTGGTTGACAACACACACAGACAGAGTTTTTTGTTCTCTGTCTCACCTTAAAACATTGTTGGAAGGTCGCACAAAAGGAGACAAGGGCTCAAGTCAGTTGCACAAAAACGAAGCAGCTTCTTCTTAAATGACATTTGAAAAGAACATAACACGAGAACATTGAGAGGACAGAAAGGATGCCACACTATTTCTCCTTCTACCCACGCTCATGCATTTGCAGGATAGCTAATACATTATGGGATATAACAGTCACACTTGTTGCTTTGTTTTAGAGTTGAATAAAATCCACTGCAGCTAAAAACTAGACTCTGCTGTTCTGTTTTCACTTAACAAGTTAATGTTCCTGTCAGAGGGCACATCTGTGATCATCACTGATGGAGGAGCTTCTTATTAGTCTAATAACTCCTGGGGGGATACTTTGATATTTTATGCAACACTTGAGAGCATTGATACAACACCGTACATAAGACATGATATGCTTAGCAGAAGACAGAATGAATACTAACTATTTCTCCCCATTTGCAGTCATCAGTGCTGAGCTAAGCTAACCACAGCTGGAAATGTATCAAGACTTGGTGGTAAAGCTTTCCATAATCAGACTGACTTGACATCAACATCTTCAGAAGGATGCAAGCAACTTAACATGTCAACAAACACACACCAACTGATGTGGGTTCAACCACACCCTGGAAACACACCTGTCACCTGCCCAACATGGGGCTGTTCAACCTGATACACAGCAGCACATACAAACACACAATCACTGCTAAAGCATCTCACACAGAAGCTCCAATAATACAGGAAACACCAACCCAGGGATGAGGCTACAGTCCATTTTTTCAATTAGCATAACAGCTAGCAGCCAACACCATTTGAATCAGCATAGAGATAGAAAAAGTTAAACTTCTGCCAGTGTTGAGATGGTAAGACAGATTGTGGTACAGTACAATAACAAGGAGTTCAAAAATATAATTAATTCAGATTTTCATAAACCAGCCACATAGCAAAACGTTGACTCTCCTACCTTCTGGGTGGTGTCAGGTCTGAAGAAGACTTTTCCTCTTTTCCTCTCGTCCCCAAGGGTCCACAGGTCAAAGGGGTTTTTCCATAAAAGTGTTGAAAGTGGTGATTATTGTCCTGTGAAGTCGCTGCAGACTGTCGGGGTCAGGCAACATCCTTTTCTTCACCTTTTACATCAGGAATAACACACTTTCAAATTCTGGCTGAGTATCTTCATTTTAGTCAAATAACTAACATTAGTGTTATACAGTCTGTGTGAGACGGGCTGAGTGGAGCCGCTCATGCGCTAACTTAAACACCTGGGTGGTAAAAGAATAAAGCTCAGTTTACCTCCTGAAGGGCCACAGGGCCAAAGGGCCACAGGTGAGGCCCGCAGGGCGGCCATGACACCACCTAACGGTCTTCTTCTCCTTCGCGATTTATTGGCGGTTGGCATGGCAACTCTCAGGCGCATTGCCGCCACCCATTGACCTGAAAGGGGAACTACAGACGCACGCTGTAAAAGCTCCACCAAGCAGAGAATTACAAACAATAAATACACCAAATGAAATGATTCATGAATGTTGTTAATTATTTCAAAGGGGCCTCCAACACATTTATTTTTATTTTGCTGACAGTTTGTTCTCTACTCTCTCTCTTTCTGAAATATGTTTCTAACAATGCAATAAATTTAGGGCAATGATTTCAGTTCCACCTGCTAAAAGTCAAAATGTGTGGTTAATTCACCCGCCATTTACTGAACAAACAGCAGCTCACAGTTGAAGGCACCACTGGGTATTAGAAGAGAATAATGAGATTTGAATGAGAAGAAAAAATATCAAATAGATTAAATTAAATATTTAAAAAATTAAATGAAATGCAAAAATGTTTGAATAGTTTTGGTGCTTTACATGTGTAATTTCTTTGAGAAAAGCAACTCACAAAAGCTTTATACTTATCTTTAGTTTACATCATATCCTAAACACATATCCTGAAATTATTCACATCAACTAACTAAACTCTATTTAAGACAGTATATGTTTATTTTGTTATCTTTCTACTTTCTAAACTATCTGTTTAAATATACCAGATCTAAAAGTACCATTAAGCTTGTGGACATATTTAACTGTAGAATGTAAAGGTTTCTTCTCTGGAGAAAATGTCAAACACATGACCTCGGTGTCTTCACTGTCACCTTTTTGAGCATAAGCCCCGAGGCTGGTGAAAGTGCAGATGTGGCTGTTAAGGCCACCTGGATCTGTTTCTCAGGTATTAATACAGGTTCACTGCACCATGGCACTGACACAGAGATCAAACAAAGGCCTGTAATAATTCACCTTTTATGAAATGTTACAGAGGATCGAAGCATTTTGATGGAGGCAGATGAAGGCAGATGTATCTATCTAAGTTAGTATTTTACCACTAATAATAATAAATTCTCATTACTTTTAACGAAAGCAATAAGAGTTGCACTTAAAAAAGAGGGTGCAAGCATTTTTGTCAAATTTATGCTGCAAGAGAGAGTGCTGTATTCTGTATTAACAGAAAGTGAACATTTCCAAGGCTGTCAAAGACCCTTCAGACCATTGAGACATGCAGAATGAACTGATACCAGACCAGTTTGTCAGGAAAGCCCTGTGCAATATAAAGGTCAGCTGTGCAAAGCTATTTCTGCTGAGAAAAAAATGACATGAGGCGCGTTGGGAATACTGGGTGGAATGTCTTGAGCGATCAGAAACCAGTTCAATGTCCCAGATCAATACACTGACAAACACCTCTGTACACTTGGATATGAAACAAAGAGACACATGGAAAGGACAGAAGAGAGAGAGGAGAAAACAAACGCAGGCAGTGTGTCGGTTCCAGCTCAGCAGTCAGGACTCTGAGTCTCTTGGTGTTATCCACTAAAATGAGAAGCTGTTATATAGATATATAGGCCTGAAGAGATGGCTCTCTGGACAAATAAACTGGTATTTACGGAGGCGCACACACGCACAACACACACATATACACAAACAGGAGCAAATCAAACGACTGAATGAGTGGATCACTGAGAGAATTGGTTTTTGAGACACAGATGAAAGCAGACAGAGCTCATTTCTCTTGGAAAAAGAGGCCATGCTGAAGCTGTATGTATGTAAGAGGACTTTCTCCCCTTCCTGCCTCTGTAACCCTGACTGATCTGTGTCAACATCTTTAAGTATCCAAAAAGTTTCCATCCATGAAAACCTCTTAACTAGAGAGGCTCCAGAGAGTAGTTAAATCGTTTAGTCACATCACGGCAATTTTTCATTTGAGGTCCGACAAAGCTAAGAATCTAAAACAGGATAATGAGGCAGAGTGTGAAGATGGAGAAGCAGCTAGTGGAAAAGAGAAGCTGTTACTCCCTCTAGAGGTTCACCTCTTGCACAGTGCAGTCTGCCATACAATGTGTGGGTGTGACTGCAAGATACACTTTATTATTAGTATTAATTTAACACAAATATCATCTGTATCAGACATGAGGGAATATGATTATTTAAAAAAAAAGGTTCTTGGTACAAAACTCAAATAGTCAAACTTTGTGGTAGTGACATTTGAATATAATTTGACAGAAATATACGTCAATTACCAACATATCAATTGTTCATAATTTTTATCCCAATGAGATAAATACCAAAATGGACTTACTTTCTTAATCTGTGCCCAACTACTAACATCCATTAGAGAATCTCCTGGAAAGATTACCTTGAAATTATCTTATCATTTCCTTTTATTATGTTTTACTTATTGCCAGAGGGTGGCAGTAAGTCAAAGCTAATTCGAAACAACCCAGAGGCAGAGCTGCACAGCACCAGCCTCACTGCTTAAAGTGAAAAGTCAAACACATGAATAAAAAAAAACATTTTATTAAAGAAGCGGGATGGTTTGTTTCCCTATATTCTATACATTATGTGCTATACAATGCAGAGGACAGACAGTGAAGGAGTGCTGACCCCGGTTCAGTTTGGTGTTTTTACTTCACTCAGATTAATTTCTTTTCACACTTGTATAAAGGATATTCATTGAAAGCAGGTAACTGGTCTAATGACCTTATGCAGCACCAATTTGTTCCACTAACAATAAAAAGAAAAATCCAGATCAAACCTGGAGCTTCGCTGTACATTTCAGTTAGAAGTCCATCTGTGCACAGTGACTGCAGGGCTGATGTTGGAGGACATCAGGGTACATGCCGCTGAGTCAAAAGATTCCCCACAAGCTGAAATGGTTTAATCTGCAGAAGAAAACATTTCCCCACGAAACACTTCACTGAGCAGCACTGATTGAGAAACTCCACTCAGAACTCAAACAAACAAAAGTTTAATATCTACCTCTGAGTTACTGTAGAGTTAAATGTGGGGGCAGATTTTGAAGAAGTGTAGAAAATTAGATTTTGCTGCAGGTTTGTTAGTAAGTTAGCCATATCCTTTAAAATGCATATGCAATGTCTGTTCTTTTTTTTTTAGTTTCACAAACATCTGTTCCCTGACCCAGGATCAGAGCTCCTACAGGGTGAGATCAGTGCTCACAGCTGTTCATATGGAAATGATTGTATAACTTGATGATTAAAATGTTACTTGGCTTTTCAAATCTCTACAAACATCTTTGCCTTTTTCTACAGCGAAAAGCATTTGAAAGTGAACTACAAAGGAAATCCAGCAAATAGTAATATCCTAGCACAGCAATTAAGACCAATGATTTTTGAGCCAAAGAAAAAGGCATAATTTTCACTCCACTCTTCAGTTTTAGGTCTTAACAAGGTCGATTGTAGTTTATAATTTGGACTAAAAGCTTCTCTCTGACTGGGAAAAGGCTGGACATTTATTTTTAGTTGGGCCCAGTTGACATTTTTCAGGCTGTAGTTGAAGATCTGCAACGGCCGTCCTGACTGATTCTCCTCACATCTGTTTAACATTTTAAATATATATCCAAATGTACATGTTTTTCTGGTCAAAATGAGTGATCCCAGTTTATATAAACAACAGTTTAGGGGCTGATCAACAGCAGCGATGCTTCTATACTGATCCAGTTCTACCACAATACTGCCAGTGTCTCATCTTGTATGCACATGGAGCAAACCTCACTTCATAACACTAACAACACTCTGCTTTTCTTATTTATAATATGGGACTAGACTTGTTTCAGAAAATAAACAGTCAAAGTTAACATTTATAACCATTAAATTCCTTTTGATTTAGAAATATTTACAATATTTAAAGAAACTGAATTATCTGAACATCTATAGTTCTTATTGTTTATGTGGTGACAAGTGAGGTTGTTGTGGTTGTTGTGAGGATTGTTTTCTTTGACATGATCTGTCTCTCACACAGACATAAAATCACACACTGTACACTAAGCAGGGAAACAGAGGGACGCACACTTAAATACATAGTAAAACCTTAATAACATTCTTTATATCGGTCGGTTCTCTGTCAAGGTAACTTCTCCCTGGTCACACGCTGTGTCTCTGATGTTTTGCAAATCTAATGACAAACACTATTTGGTTAAAACCAACAGACTAGATATTAATACATGTTGTAAACAAATTAGCTTTTTGCCTGTATGAGCCAGTTTTGTCATTGTGTGTGTTTGTGTTGTGTATGCTATTCCAAATCTTATGTTTGAGTGGACAGCTGACCTGATGTACTAAAAAACCCTGGATTTTAAGGAGGAGAGTGGGGAACTAGGGTTAGACTGATACAGTGGTGTGCCAATACTGACTATAAATATTAAATATTCCATATGCTGAGGATTCCTGTCTGTCCATACAGTGTCAGTGCTTTGAATGTAATATTTATCTCATTGTAATGAGAAGAAACACTGTCTCTTGTGAAATAACTGCATTAAAAATCATCCCAATTTATCATTTTAATATCTGCTACAAATACAAAATTGAAAAAATTATCAATATCGGACCCATATCCGTCGAACCCTAGTGAGAGGATGCAAAGCCACAGGTGTTGACGTATACAGACAAGTGCATATATACACACACATACACACATTTTTGCATAAACTCTATGTACATACGTTATGTGTGTTGGGACTAAATTTGGCAACCACGCTGAGAGAAAAGGTTTTGTTTTCCCTCCTTAATAAGGCATGCCATGTAAGGTGGCCCTGTGTGAGTCGGGGAGCTCAGTCTGACAGCAGCGTTTTGTTTCCTCCATACACTCAGTTTTCACAAATTTACTCAATATGTTGCAGAATTCTCGCAGAGCAACGAGCAGCCTGTTTATGGTGTTTACTCAGCACAACAAGCTCTTAAAAGTGTCATTTACTGGACTTTATACGTTTGTGATCCCACTCAGCTGACTTCGTTGGAGCCATCTGCTGTGATGTCATCACTTGGTGACCGCCGCCGCTGCAATACCAGAACAACACTGGATTGCTCCTCCAAGGCATGACATCATCTCGACATGAAGCGCTTAAAGTCTGCTGGTCGGCCCATCTCTGTGATGTCATACCCCACGCTCCAATGACTGGATGTGTTGTCTGTCAATGTCATTGTCTTCATGTCAGATATTTGATAGTCGTCGCCCTCGGGTGGCGCCTAGTGAAGCTCGCAGCCTCGGCTCTCTGGCCCTGTAGAGGGCAAAATAACTGTGTAAGCCAAGCTTCTAAATGCAGCTTCCCCTTTAAGACTGTTTTACTAAAGAATTTCCCACTGACATTTACAATGTATTAACAATAAGAAACATAATAAACAATTAATTAAGCTTTGATCCTGAATTAAACAGGTCCTGAAGACACAGAGTAGTTTATACTACACAACAGTTTGTAATAATCTGTGTTTAAAATGTCTGATAAACATTTGTTCCCCCTCTACGGCCCCTGCCCCACATAACTTAACTCCATTCCTCTGCTACAAACCTCAGATTCACTGCATTTTCTCCTACACCTTTAAGAAAATTCACAATTTGACTTTTAGTGAATCTCAAACGTGCCTGAAAACAGTCACTTCTAAATATCTAAATACAAACACATCATGTTACATCCCCTGTTAGGACAAACAATGCTTCAAAGTGACTCAAGGACAGCCACTAGATCTGGTCACCAACAAGTTGGCACCTGTCAACAGCATCTTGTTGAAGGAAATCTTTGTTTCCGAATGACCTCCTCCTATTGTGCCCTGTGCCACATGGCATGTTGTTACTTGTTATGTTTGATTTGAGTCAATAGAAAAGTGTTTTAGGATGTTTTGGTTCCTGTGCTGACTGTGACTGTGTTTTTAAAAGGCAAACCTGTAGTGTTCATTGAAGTCCAGTCTGAAGCTGAGGAAACGCAGACTCTCATCAGAACTTGTCATCAGCAGCACCAGGAACTGCTGGACGATGCTCTGAGAGCAGGGGAGGACAGAAACAGAAGAAAGGGAAGACAGTCGAAACTGAGACGATATTACATAACAGCTGGTTGCGCACATGCACCAAATGCTCCTGCAGGTGGCTCAGGCTCCTACCTGGTAGAAGTGGGTGAGAATGCGCAGCTGGGAGCGCATCTTTGGTATGGTTTCCTGGAACTCCTGAATCCTCTTCTTCTCCTCTGCTTCCTGTTCGGCTGTCACTCCCCACTGACCCTGAATAAGCATGAGAAGACACAGATTGTTAGAGCTTAGTAATCACAGTAAAAATATCACACCTTTCAACATCCTACTCTTTTTCTGTAGCTCATCAGTGGCCCAGAAACCTTAATTCCTCCTTCTGCATCTCACCTCCTCTTCTCTCTGCCGCTTCTTCTCTTCATACTGCAGTCTGAGGGTGAGCTCCTCCAGCGCAGAGCGGTAGAGGGAGTCCTGGGCACTCTGAAACTCGATGATCTGATCAAATATGGCCCTCAGCTGGTTCAAAAGAGACTGGATGCACCAACAGGGAGAAATTGTGAGAAAATGTGAGGGAGAAAACGGTCGGAAATATCACTGCTTGTGTGCATTTGTGCATTACCCTGCTGTTATTGTCCAGCAGGCATCTGGAAATGATGGTGTCCAGGAAGACGTCGTGGGCAGCGATGATGTGGTCAAGGTCCTGAGCCTGCTGTACTTTATTCCACAGCTCGTCCCAGGAGCATTCCAGCACCTGCAAAACACACAAAGACACACACACTGGTGTATGAAAATGACATTCCCTTTTAAACGAAAATCAGATATCATACAGTCTGTGTCGTCCAACTTTGATGTAATGATGGCGCCTCCCTGTTCCCAGTCAATATGTTTTTCTTATTGTTATTCTTATAATTATTTTATCAGACTTTTAGTCATTGATTTTACTCAACAGTAAAATATGCAGTTACATCAGCTTGCCTTAAAGAACGGCTAAAAACAACCTCATTAGTGTCAGTGGCTCATGTTCTGTTTGGGAATTGGCCTGGACTTGAACCAGCAACCTTCTGCCTGACTTCAAGGATGCTTTAACTCAGAATCATGCAGCGTTGCATTTAACAGAGACAGCAGATCACCTCCTGCTGTAATTACTGCTTTTCACTGTGTGTATGCTTTACAGCCTGGGATGGCAACGGCGCCGCTAATGGTCTGACCTCGAAGGTGATGTAGTACTGCATTTGGTGGATGAAGTGGACCATCTCGGAGGCCAGGATGTGACACTGGTGCAACACGCCGGACAACTCTAGAGGGTAAGAAGCACGACGCTAGGTTACACTTCAGATAATAATCAGACAATGTAACAAATATCAATGACATCTGAACATGAAATCTATTTACCCAAGCGCCCTGATTTAAATCATATTATCTTGGGTGGAGAACCACATAATGAAATTATGGCAGTGTGCTTATTCACATGTGTGGAAACAGTTCCTGGTGTAATTATTGATAATTTTTAAACAAATATCAATCGCATTTTTTACTAAGATTCAAGAAAAATTTAATAAATAACAATACAGACAAAGTGTGGAGAAACAAAAAAAATTGCAAAACCAAGAACAGAAATGCAAAATAATGTAGGGTTTGTGTACCAGGCATGGTTTTGAGCAGCTTGGCATTGCACATCTGTCCCTTCCAGATGTCAGTCAGTGTGTACTCCATCCTCTTGGCCCTCCACAGGAAATTAAACACACGCAGGTAGTGGCCCATACATTCCCTCGTAAACACCTGGGACACACACACAGACAGCACACAGCAGCAATACGTGATTCCACATGAACACAACAGTTTTGGAGAGGATAAAAAAAAAAAAAGAAAAAACAACAATATGTTGTAAATCAAATGTGAAGGAGTATGCGTGTTACTGTAGCAATAGGTCCATCAACATGGTAGTCCAGACTGAAAACATCCCAGCCTGTATCACCAGGAGACACCTGGAGCCAATAAACAACAAGGTCAGTGTTGCACCGCACAGTCCTCCAACACACACTTCTGCACACACTCTCACACACTTTACCTCCAGCAGACGAACATCCAGCCTCTTGAGGATCTCTGCATTGTCAAACTGGGCGTTGGTGGCTCTGACTGCTGTTTCTAAGATACCTGTCAGGTTGTGTTGGTACAAAGTGGTGGCAGGACGTGCCAACTCTGGTCTGGGACAAAATAAATTTGGATATGGTGAAATGAGACAAGCAGGCTAAAGTTCTAATGCTATATCTATGCTTTACATGTACAATGCAGCAGTCAAGTAGTCAGTGCTGTAAAAGAGAAGACATTTTAAAAGCATCTTGTTGCTAACTTGAGAAGGTCCATAAGGTGCCTGATGAAATCGCCCTGGCCCAGCAGCAGGTATCTCCTCATGGCCTGCAGGTGCTCCAGTAGCAGGTAGTTGCGGTTGAGAACGTCCAGCAGGTATTTGCTGGTGTCAAAGTAGGCAGCATCGATCTTCTCCTGAAACGCCCCCTCCAGGTCTGACAGCAGCTCTGCAGCTATGAGAGCATGGAGACGAGATGGGTGGCATGTTTTTAAGGAACAGAAATAAGTTCAATGTTCTGTTTTTTTGTCCATTATTACATTAACTGCTATGCAATTACACCCCCCCCCAATTTTTACTAGTTAAAAAAATGAACAGAATTAGTACATTTCTCACATAAGCATGCCTAAACAAAAAAATGAAAGAATGTGCTAAACGTTTGACTGGACTCAGGGTCAACCACGCAAACCCCGTCTCCTTCTCCAATCGAGAAGTGAGCGATATGTCCTTCAACAAATACAGTAAAAGCTACGGATCAAACTGGTCCAATGAAGTCCTACAGACTGAATCAATAGAATATGGCTAAGTATACCTCTTTCCACTTCATCGTCAGAAGGAGAGGAGGACAAGGCCAGCGAACGGTAAGAGCATTGATCTCTGCCTGTCCACTAGCCTACATCAATGTAACAATATCAATATGATGAGGACGAAATAAAAAAGAGGCCTCTTATTGGTCAATATCATTAGTGTGCTTGATTCCATAATAAAACTGGAAAAAGAAAACACAACAATAAAGAGTAGCAATAAAGCCAACAATACCTTTCAAATTTCAACATGAGCATATTGTGTATTATTGCTTCCCATGTACTTTGTCTGATATTCTCTGTAGATAATGTTGTTAAAGCTGTCGCAAAAACTCTTTACCAAGTAAACACATTAGTTTTGTCAAACTGTTTCCCAAGTGAGAGACACAATAACAGAGCAGCTGAGGCTCTTACCATCTTTGGGTGTGTCTGCAGACTTGGATGCCGAAGTGATTTTGCCCGGCGGTGTTCTGTCATGACAAACCTGATGCAGGAAGTTAATGGATTTACCGATGAGCAGAACCTGGAGGGGAGAGATGACAGTGGGCTGATATGAGTTAAGTAATAACAGTTAGTTATATTTGTGAAAATCTGTTGTGTGTGGCTTCAGGCTGGTAGTTCATACCTCAATGTTTATAGCCAAAAACTCTACAGCAATACATTAAGACCTTTATGTGTGTGTATGTTTGTGTGTGTGTACCTTGCGGGCCTGGTCCATGGTGATGAAGGAAGGGATCATCGATTTCCTGAGGGAGTACTTGTCATGCCACAGACGATCAGTCTTCACATTGGGATCTGATGCTACAAAGAACTACACACACACACGCATTGTTCAATAAACAGTGGGAAATTTTTTTACAGCTGGAGTCACTGTAATGTACAACAGATCAGGTCTGATCAGATATCATACACTTTCATTAATGACTTAATGACTGTAGAACTGATTAATTCCTTACACTTAAATGGAGTAAAATGGAACTTTTGTCGAGAATAAAGTTAATGGCCAAGCATTTCATAAATGTTTTATAGACAGAGCGTGCGGCCCACGATTTTCCTCCTTTGTCACTTTCACTTAGATTGTCCATTTACTTACAGAGGCTCGTACACAAGCTTCAACTGGCTCTCTAATGGATGCACTGAAGGCTGTGTCCTCTGTGTATACTGATACATTTATGAAGTAGCTCCGACTGTCAGTTTCACTATGAATCCATCTTTAAAAAGCACTTTCCTACAGCCTATTAACTGGAATAAGAGTCAAGAAGGAAAACAATTTAGAACATGTTCACAAAATCTCACATTTAATTCAATCAACTGTAACTCTTTAGTATTTTAGATTTTAATTTGCTGGGAATCATTATAACTTCAAGTAGCAATAATACAGACACTATAAGGACTAGAAATCTTACTAAATCCTTTATTTATGTTCCATTATGTCCCTTCACTTTGAGGCTTTGTTAGTGTCAGTAAAACCACTGAGATGTGGATCTCATTGTCAACATATTTCTTGTGTTTGGTTGGTAAACTTGATTTAAAACAATTTTTCTGTGAGATGAGAATGGAAAACATAAGGTGCTAAAAGGTCAGGAAAATACCACATTTATTAAAAAGATTGTTTTGTAGGTAAAATATTATAATGCAACAACAAATCTAGATCTGATTTTCTAATTGACCGTTAAAGGAATTAATGTGCACAATACTATGACCATGTTACAACCTAAAATACTTTTTTATAAATCGTATTTACATCACACTTTTTCCAATGTAAAGGTGTTGTTCATTACATCTATTTTACAGACAGTCTAGGAGTGATCTACTTGGTAATTTCCCTCCTGAAAGGTGCAATAACTTTCTCTCTGTTTTCTTAAACACAGCACTTAAGAGCAGAGACCAGCGACGGCTGTTAATGCTGGACACATAAATACTGAGTGTGAGAGAAAGAAAAAGAGAGCAGGGAGAAGTAAAGGAGAAACATCCATCACCAGGTTCTCCATTACACTCCTCTCATCAGTTCTCATTTGAGAACCTGTCCTGCCTCACCTCTCTCTTTATTTCTCTCCCTCCTCCTCCTCCTTCTCTCACTATTCTTCTTTCTCACTGGGGTCAAACGTCAGAGGTGTTAAACAGAACAATTTCCAGCAGTGAGCAGTAAATTCCTGATGGTTTCTCTATAAAAAAAAGGAACTTTGCACACGCTGCACTACAATGAGGATGATTATACCCACAGTTTTCAGATGGGAGATTTTCTAATAACACGTGTGTGCAAAGATCAGAAAGAGGTCCTACCTCATGGTAGGTGTCTTCCAGCTCTCCATCATAGATCCACCTGTACAGGAAGTTGAGGATGGGATGTGACACCAGGCTGAGGATGTGTTGAACCAGTGCTCTCATTTGTGGGTCTCCTGTTTTCCCATAAGCATGGACAGCTGAGGCCAGCTCGCCCCCCTTTCGACCTGAACACAACCACACAAACAGATTAACACCTGCTCTCAAGGAAATTCTATTCACTTCATGCGTTAAACCCTCATCACTACCAAGCAAATCACCAGTCACACATCCAGCCTACCTTGGCAGAAGTCAACAAGGGCAGCTAGTGTTTTGAGCCGGACTTTGGGGTCGTACATCCAAACCAGCAGCCTCCTGAGAGTCAGGCTGCTTTCCGTGCATACGTTCACACCTTGGTCATCTTCCACCTGCAACTACAACACACACATACAAGTCAACTTCACCAATTTCACCATCCACCATCTCCTCTATTAGATGGGCCTCTGAATATCATCCATCTCTGTGCTGTTAAGTCTGAGTACCTGGGAGTGGAGGACAGACAGTAGCCTGTAGTACTCCTTCAGCTCCTGGTGGAGTGAGGCACAGAAGCTCTGACGACGCAGAGGAGACAGACATAGATGGAAAGATATGCATTAGTGGAGGATTAGCTAAAAAAAGAACATATCCGCAGAGGATGATTAAAACATATGGCATGTGCAGACACACCTGTCCGACCAGCCCAAAGGCGCGGTCGAGGCTCCTGGCGTCGGTGTACTTCCTGACTTTGTTGTGGAGCCAGCCAAGCTCAGCCAGTCTGCTGCTGGTGTCCCTCAGGGACTTGCACAGCACCACCTGGTGAGGCACAGAACACATCACAACACATGCACACACACGACACGAAGAACTAGCACCTACATGAATTGCAATGAGACATATGCATATGGTTTTGGTGTGTGTTAACAACAATGACGGTCCTGATCCTGATATGAGTCCCTCAATATTAGCTATCTGCCCAATATTTGTAGAATATTTATCATGAGAAGTGATTTTGAAGTATTTTAGGGTTATGGTAAATTTGTATGATGCCATAGAAAAAGCTGCTGAACAAGAGGTAGAAGATGGGGCTTTTTTTGAGGTTGAATTTACTGTTGTTTTAAGAACATCTTCCAAATACTTTAGAAGCAATTATGCACTGGGCACTCAAAAGACTGATCATAAACAAATCATTGTTACAGACAATTACATTTTAACCAGGCTTTCAGTGCAGTGACTCATACGTCACCAATTTCATGTTGAAAGCCCTGATGAAGTTACATCATGGAGATCATCATAACTTACATACTGTACTCAATATATTTGGCATGGCCTCCTCATGGAAAGAGATTTGTTTTCCAGTTCACATTTAATGATGCATTAATTTTTCATCTGTTTAACAAAACCTCTTTGCAGATAGGTTTAAGTGGCCAAAGAAGAGTCCAGAAGAAGTATCTTTATCCTTGACTCATTTATTTCTGGTTCTCAATGGCTCCCAGATTGACCACATGTCTATGTTTAGCACCACTGAGAGAATATGGGACAGGTTACATCTAAGGCCTTTCTATCGACGATATGAGAGAGGCGGAGTAGAAGAAAACTGACAGGAGAGAGGAAACAAAGGGGAGCAGAGAGAGGTCGATGTGGCTCAGAGCCAAAGAGCTTTATATTGATCTGTTGAATCTTTCTTTTTAAGTCCAATCAACAACAATAGTTTTGATTTCATATCATCTGCTCTGAATATGTGGCGACTTTCACTTCAGCTTTGCTTAATCAGTAAATCATAATCCAAAGTAAGGTAGCAAGTCACAGAGTCAAACACAACAGAAGATCTGAGCAAGGCAGCGTTTGTAGTGTAATAAAAGCCAAACTTCAGTCTCCCTGTACCAGTGTCACATTTTCCCCTGTCAACCCCTTTGGTGTAGTGTGGCATTACTTCTACTATGATGATGAGGATGATGGTGACTTGAACTGTACTGTTAGGCTATTGTGGTACTGTGGGTAATGTTTGTGTGCCACTGAACTGATTAGTCCATTAAAAGCACTACAAGACTTGATACAGGTTCAGGTACCTTGCTGTCAATTTTGTAGCAGTTATCCTGGGCGCTCATCTTGATGAACTTGCCATCGATTCCCTGGAAGACGTAGAGGATGTCTCGCACCAACGCTACCTCGTTCACCTCCCCTACACCAGCACAGGATGAGAGAGATGAAGGATTCATCCTAAATTTAAAAAATACACTATCTGGTCTTAGCTTGAATTAAAAGGATTTGAGTCACAATTTGGGTTTGTTATTACAACCCAAAATTTTGCTTGATTTTCCGGGAGAAATAAAAAACTCAAATTAAAACAGCAAATTTGATGGACCCTTTTTACGCTGAATCACCATCTAGACAAATTAAGCACATTAATGTACCTAATGCCTATAACCTGCACTGCATTAACATCATTCTCGGTTTATACATGTCACTCACCGCCTGTGTCACCGTCTCGGCGTGGGCGGACAACTCTGGTGGAGAGACCTGGAGGTCCGAGTGGCGGCCGGGTGCCAGGGGGGGCCAGAGCTGAGGAAGGGGAGGAGCTCACGGGAAGAGCCCAGGCCAGTCGGGAACCCAGAGGCTGAGCACCTCCAGCTGCAGATTGACTGAATAACACACACATACAGTTGTCTCAGACAAAGCAACAAGAGCGAGCAGTGTAACATATTTTGTGTTTAATAGTGACTAAAAAAACAAACAAAACCAGCACATTAGCCCACATTGAGGTCTTCTGTCATCATGACGCCCACCATGTTGGACAATGCACTCAGCAACAAAGCCCATCTTTGCATAATTAAAGCACAGCCATTGTGAGAGTATAGATTACAATTCAATGCCATGAAACCTTTTTTTATGTTTGAGTCAGGAGTTGCCCTTTCACGATTAAAAGGTGAGCTCAGACAGCTCAATGGTCATTTGTAACTGTAAGCCTCCTGCATTATTAATAAGGATAAATGGAATTAAATGGTCTTCTGATGACTCATAAAACAGATTTAAACCAGGTCACGCTAAGAGGCGGGTTCATTTGCTGGTGATAATTGATGCTTCCTGTTTTTACAAGACGACCATCAGATGAGTAACACTGTTCATTCCAGAGCCTCTTTGGTGAAACTGCTTGAACAGAGCTAAAGTGATTCAGGTGTAAAGTAGCTTCTCTTAATAAATGACTAAATAATTATAAATGAGTAAAGGGCTATTTACTCATTGAAAACTCCTTACACTGTGTCAGAGGGTGAAGACATTATTTTGTCCACCTCTATATGTTCAGTATATAGAGCAGGTGTAGCTATTATTCAAAGCATCAAGGCTTCAGGGTCACAGTTTGTTTAAGTGCATTTGGAGCTGAATAAAGTGTATCCATTAAGACGCAATAAAACTGACTGCAGAGCAGCAATGATAATCCATTACAGATGAAAATGCTCACCCAGCCAACAGTGACTGTGGCGTTGGCGTGGGTCCATTCAGGGTGTAGACCCCGAGACTCGAGATGCCACTGGTTCCCACACTGGCCGACAGCCCACCACTTCTCTCCCCGTAGCCCAGGGCCAGGCTCTGAGGTCGGGTGCAGTAGAACGGGGTAGAGTGGGCGTCCCTGGGGAGGGCCTGGGCAAACAGGGCCCCATAGTTGCCAACCTGGGAAGGAACAGGGAGACAGTGAGGAGGTGACGTCTCAAGTCAGTTTCACCCTCATACTTTTATAAGTGTGTGTGTGCCCTCACCCTGCTGGATGGTTTCCGAGGGTCTTCAGAGAGGCTGAGCAGCAGATAGAGAACAGACCAGCGATGCTTCAGAACACCCTGACAAACAGTAAACACAACATCCCATCAGCTAAACATCACCATAGTCTGCTGGTGCACTAAATAAAAACATCCTGAATCAATAATGTCATAAATAATTAGAATATTATAATTACAGTATAAATAAAATAATAAATTTTATATTGAACATTGATGCAAAAGTCATAATTTGTACTGATTTAAATGACAATGAGATCAGATTCTACACAAGTTCATTGGATGGTTTCAAAGGTTTTGTGTGTTTATGACCCAACAGTTCACACAAATGCTAACCTGTGTCTGCAGTTTTCTATGCAGCTCTGAGAACAGAGCAGCATCTGCTTCTCTCCTCTGCTTCAGCACTGCAACAACATGAAGACAAACTGTCAGCTGGGCTGTTTGAATGGAAATATTACAATACAAAGAGCACTTACTCTACCTACCTGCAGGTTTTTATCAAGATTTAATTATTTGTGATTTATAACTAACAAAGTGGCGATTAGGAAAATGAACATGGGTGATGTACTGTAGCCAAGCTTTAAACTGCAAAATAAAACAACAGAAAGCAAGAATTCAGATGCTGAGGAACATGAAAAGCTGACAGGATGCTGACTACACAACTTACTCTGTTCTGAAGCATAAGAAAACTGTCATTACATTGTGAATAGAAAAGGTTTTATGAGACCTTCATTAACAGGACGGGACTGTTTTTGCTGGTATTGCGGGAATAAATTCTTCCATCACATCAGGATATATCAATATCAGGTCCAGTCAGCAGGTGCCTGTTTCACCTGAGTTATCATTTTTACTGCATCTCTATGGTCTTAAAAATACTATATCAAAGTTTACCTTAAAGCCTGGGGTAAATAAAATGCTCTCTATACAGTAAGAACTGCGGTATTTTTCTTTTAGCTTGGATCAATGTTTTCCCACTAATGGTGCCATATTGGCTACTATGAAAGTAAACTGGGAATTGCTATAATGGTGCAATAAAGATTTTTTACTTTTTTGTGGAGTGGCTCCAACAATAAAAGGCAAAGTGCACAAAGGAAGGACACATACAAAACCACTTGACAGCAGCAGAGCCTCACAGATTTATTTTGGAGTCTAGGGAAATGCCACACACACTAAACAGAATAATATAGTGTAGGTTAACGATGGATAATAAGTTTATCGCCTCTGTTACACAGCAATTAAATGACCTACAGTGTGACTATGTTTATCTAAATGTCACTTACATTCCTTCTTGATCTTCTCTGACACCAGGAACTCATCCCGTTCAATAGTGGGGGCGTAGTTACTGCCAATGACTCTCACTGCATACTGGAACTGGTGGGCAACTTCAGCTGCAGTCACAAATAACAATTAATGACTAAAGGTCATGACAGTCATGTAGAGATGTCCATCAGTTATGGGCTGGAGGTTTTGATGCTATTACTACACATCTTTCCCAATCACTTTCAAAAAGTTGGAAATGCACAGTATAAATCTTTAAACCTACAAGGATACTGATGTTAGTGAGAGAAAAAAAGTGGTTGTGAATGATGGGCGAAAAATAGTGTGGCTAACTCTCTTTGGGTCTTTGGATCATTCAATTCAAGCTAATATCCCTGTCAACACTGCTTGTAAGGTGTAGTTGTCTGGTCACTGGGTTAGAGATGGACTCGCGTCAAAGTGGCTAAAAGACACAAGATCATACTGATATTTTATCACTGATCAAACATGCTAACCTTCCTCTGAGATGCCAGCATCCAGCAAGGGCCTGCAGCTAGCAGGACACAAGTACATCCAATAACCGTGCAAACAGTGCATTGGTCGGTATCAGAGCTAACTGGCTAGCAAGCTTAAAGCTAGCTGAATTGAACACCTAACCAGCTGATCAAACCAAAGCTAATAGTGTTACAATTGCAGTATCAGCTGGGAGTACCATGAAGCTGCTAAGCGGGATGTGCGCATAGCCAAGCCCATTGGCTGACAGCTACGCGGACCTAGCCTCGCTTACGTGCCGTACTCCGGCACAGCGAAAGTGATAACAAACATCAGCTCTATTTTTTTTTATCAACCTGGTGTGTGCTCGTTCACTGTGGGGACTTTAAGACATTAACAATATGCTCTCTTCAGTTCGGCATATGTCCAACAGACCAGACTGCACTAACTTCAGTCAAACTTTTACCGTTTGCTACGACATTCCCTCGCAAAACACCCCGGGTTGAACCAGCGCCAGCGGTGAAACAACTTTAATTATTCATGAAATCTTGTCTATCTGATGTGGTAAATATAAGCCGAATTTGTCAGTAGACGATAAAGATTCGGTCTATGTCTTTGCCTTATGGGTAAGATATGGATAACTACCAATGTAAAGAACAACAACAAAGTGCCGGTTTTTTCAATGAGGTTAGCTTTGACGTTTCCTTGATACTAGAGTAAAGCGCGTATTCGGACTGGCGCGGAGCAGGCTAACGGTAACTGATGTACCTTCGCTTTTCCCCGTTATTCTGCAGCAGAGGCTCTGGAGAAGCACATTAGGTGATTTCTGATCCAGGGTCGCCATACTCTCTCTGGCTAACGTTTCGTGTGTTGCCCAGCAAATGATTTTATGTCACTGAATAATGTGAACTAACTCCAGTCTCCCATTACGAGCAACGCCATTTTGACAAGTTGAGTCAAGTAGACACGAAGCAGGAAGAATATGACCGCAGCTGACGCTGTTTTCCTTCAAAGTAAAAGCATCGAATTACTCACTCAAGCATTGCATGAGTATCAGTTAGGATAAATTATGTGGATAAAGTATCAGCAGTGCACACAGGACAAAGTAAATAGAAGTCAATTAATAGTGTAGTGCAAGGAACAACTAAAGGAACGTTTACTTCTAAGTTATAGGAATTACAACATAGGAGCTGTGCAAACCTCTAAGTAATACTGATAATAGCCCATTACAATTTGAATGGATAATAGGTCAGATAAGTAAGACAAAATTGATTTTGAAAATGTGGCCAATTTATTACACAGTTCAAATGATGTTGTAAAAATAAATGATGTACAACTGTGAAACAACAACCGTAAAGTAAAAGGATGACAAGAGTACAACTGGTTGAATTCATGGTTTAAAAAAAGACCTGAGTGGCAATCATAACATGATGTAGTGTGTAAGGTGAAAATCCTAAATAAAGAACTTTAAATTTTGAACAAAAAATTTAATTAATCTACACGTGTAACTTAATGTGCTGTTAGCTTTTTGAAATTAAAAAAAGGTGAATGTAATGAGGGTTTCATTGTGAAGATTACAACCGGATATGCTGGTTGTTACTGTGGTGACTTTGACGCTTGTGTTTCAACAGAACCCGCCGAAAAGCGTCTCCAGGAAACAAGCGGCGGACAAATGAATGAAAACATTTCCCTCCGGAAACATCGCACCGTGGATAATGGTTCTGACCCCGAGTCTGACCCCACCAAACCTTAAAGTCTCATTACTGAATATTGTAATCGTTGTCTTCACTTTCTGCTGCGATGCCTTACAAAATATCCCCCGGATCAACAGAATAATAGAAACTACACTAATCTGCTGTGCAGAAAAAATGGGAAAAGTGTTTTTTTTCTTTGCTTTCTTCCCAGTAGTTTAAATAGGACCACGTATTGATGTTTAGTTTTCCAAATATGTTAAAAATTAAAAATGTTGGTTCATAATGTTGTTAGACTGGTGTGTGGTTGGTGCCAGCACGACACACACACACACACACACACACACACACACACACACACACACACAAGACCTAAGTAATATAAAGAATATAAATTATAGACACTGTCCACCTATTGCAGTATCTCAGCTTTATTAATGTTCCTGTTATTGTTGTCTTCGGTGCACTGTCCCGCCCCGATCGACCATATCAATCTTCTAATTAACTGAGAGGTCCAATCAATTATATTCTCAAAAAAAAAAAAAAAAAAAAAAAATCAGGAAAGTGCGCATGCGCTCACCTACAGCCACCACCACCACCTGGCTCCCCCCGTGACGTAGCTTAGTTGAAAGTAAAGCTCCTTTGGCCGCGGCGCGAGACAAGAAGATTATTGGTACGCGCGCCGGAGAGAGAGCGCGCGAGAGAGCGAGAGAGAGAGAGAGAGAGAGAGAGAGCGAGCGAGAGAGAGAGAGAGAGAGAGAGAGAGAGGTGGAGGGACTAGAAATTAGTTTGATCCTAGTGTTGAAGGAGGAGCGGCGCACTTGTCTGTACCTGCAAGAAGTGTCCTAAAACTGTAGTAAGACAGACAACCACTCCTCCCCTCACTGTTCAGCCCGTGGTTAAAGTCTCCTGTAGGTGAGTAGAGAGTTTACAGTTCATGGGAACAGCACTGACCGAGCCTTTCTTTAATCCAGGAAGACGAGGAGGCAGAAAGTCATGGACAGAGGAGGAGATTTAAAAAGAAGCTAGCGCCTACAATAAAGTAACCCTCAGAATAAAACGCCTCAGAAAGAAGGAGAAGAGTCCGGGAGGACAGAGCAGCAGGATGGGGATGGACTTCAGCACTCTTCGGACCCTCATCCGCAGATATGTAAGTTTTCACACCCTCTCATGTCCTGTCATGTGTTCGCTTGTTCTCTGCAGACCAGAGCTATTTACAGATTTCGACAATTAACAGAAAACACGAGCGCTTTTAACAATGCTGCTTTCAAATTCCGCCGAGGCAGCAACTCATCCGGATTAGGTTTCACTCACTATAGGAGTGAAAAGAAACTCACTGAGAAACTCAACCATAACACATTTTAGGGAAGTTACAGTTCTGTCTTCATCATCTTTAATACCTACACACTAAATAAATGTTACTGAGGAGTTGCAATGTCGGCAACAAGGCACAAGCCACTAAAAGACTCAAATCTATGTTTTCTACATATTTCCCACTATTCATTTGTCCTTTTTCAATCTCAGCACACCCTCTGGTGGGTTGAACTTATTTAAAATGTGATTTTCTTTATCAAAGTGCTGTTTGATGAAATATTTCTGGGCCATTGTTGATGACCAAGGATGTGTTAAAACACAGGGTTTTTGAATGAGATTCTGGACACAAAATGTGCCAAATGATTTTGAATCTGAAGATATTATTTGTGTTCTGATATACCAGTCTTTCATCTTCAGTCAAGAGAAAGGTGGGGTCATCTGATGTTATTACCAGGTGGAATGCAGCACTCTGCAGGGTATATCCATTCATGACAGAACATGCTGAGAGACATGTAGACAAAGTGCCATCTGTGAAACTGCAGTTTTGTGGAGAAATTGAAAGGGTAAAAAAGATAATAATCAATGCACTTCCCGATTTTCAGTTCTTGTTTTGCACCAGATAAATTAATTTGATGGATTATTTTTTTTATCCCATGTTGAAATGTTGAGCTGATTCATTTTCAATGTAGCAGCTCCTGTGCCACTCACCCTCATTTATTATGCTGCCTCTTCCAGTTGAACATGCGTACAAATGGAACAGTCGGTCACATGAATTATGTAATCCAGTTGTTTTCTCCCTGCTAGTCAAATCGATGGGCAGCAGCACAGCAGCCGGCCTATATGGCTGTGGGTTGCATTAGGCTCCACAGTAATGTGTTTGACAATAATCCAGACAGAGCAAGACCTGCTCACATGAGAGATAGTGAGGTTTATACCCAGGCTACATGCTCAGCTGAGGCTTAGACATGGCCTCCCAACTGTTGCAAATGGCTGATTAAATAAAATCCCTGCTGTGTGGAGGGTGAAATGGAGCCTTAAAGTCAGGAGCGTGCAGAGACAAGCCTCCGACTGGTAGGATGTGGGATGCTGATGAGGTCTGCTGCTGTAATTGATCTGGATAACTGCTTTAGACAAATGGGTTAGGGTTAAATTGATTGTATTGCTGTTGAAAAAACCCAGATGCAAAGAGACTGCTGAATACTTGAGATTAGGGCTAGCAACATTTATCCGTTTGTCAATATGAGGCTTTTTTCTGACCTGGTGATATGATGACAGATTCTTCTTCTTCTGACCATGTCTGCAAAATGAAAGTAATCACAAATTCAGTCTCTCTTTAAAAGATAATGATATTAATTTTCTTTGTTTTAAAGAGTTTACATGAGTGATTCTTTTGTCAGTGATTGCTCGTCACCATTGAGGAAAGGAAACATGCTTACCAGATCTCAGCAAATAAGAGTATGTTTCAGGAGGCCAATTAATATGACATCACTTGTCTGTCAAGTATTTCATGCCAACACCTTGTTTTCACGTCACTATCGAATAGGAAACTAGACAGGAAGGCATTGTCATTAAAAATACATATTATTACAGCAATTAAATGTGATAATTTTGTAATTGTAATGTAATTTCTAACTAATAATAGATTTGTTGTCTTGAACACATCCCAGACAAAAATGTTGCAAAGTCCTTACAATGCAGCGTAAAGGAACAAATAATATGGAGCAGAGCCCTAATATCCATGATTCTTTTCAAATGCAACACATTCTGTGTAGTACTTCCTAACGGTTGGTGCAATGCATTCTTATTATCAGCTGTTATCCAGCAAGCAGTCTGCTGTGTGGGCAGACAGTCATTATGCTGGGGGCATGTTGAGATTTGCAAACTCACTAACAGATAACGGCAGTGATTCAAAAACAAACTGATTTGATGGAGTGATAAATATCCAGGTAGATTTATTATATCTAAACGATAAACAAAATTGGATCATGCTGACTTTATGAAAACACCACAGGACTATTAGGCTCTAAAAGTTCATTTATGCGTCTAATAACCCAGTGTCAGACACACGCTGTAAATGCAGTTATATTGCATTGATCTAATCTTGAATTTAATATCTATTAAATTAGGATCTTCACCACCAAGAACATTTCACTTATAAATAAAAACAAAATGTACTTGTCTTGCTTTGTCCCCAAAATTAAAAGCATATTTTCAATTGCATATATGTAATTAAAGATACAAGTACATACTGTAAATATGTAGAAAGTATGAAATATGATCCAAAGTGACATTGATGTTCATGGAGCTAAAACCCTGAGAAAATAATAATAATTGGCTCAATAAAAACAAAATCTATGCCGTCAGTGGTGACAGATTTCTACAGTATCAAGGCTAAATTGTCTTAATAACCATGTTCAACATGTTACTCTAATCTGAGGTCTTGTTCGATACCAGTTGTACTGTTACAGCGTGGTTGGGCTTTAAAGCCAGTCTCTCCAGTTGCTGCCATCTCTGATCAAGTAAAAGGCAGAAGATGTTACATAAACCTATAGCTCTCTTTTAAAGCATAACATGTAGAGTTGTAATCTTTGTGGCTGTCACTCTTGTCCAGGCTGAATGAGAACAAAATGTAATCACAGTGACAGGTAGGGGCACTGAGACCTAGTGTACTTGTACTGTATTCACTCTGCTGGCTCGCTTCCCTTCTCTTGTTCTCGTCTCGGGGTAGTTTTAGGCTCAGGCAGTTTCAAAAGTACAATTTATGGATGGTTTGAGATGATTGTTTCTGAATTATTGATAGTTGTTCAATCAATCAAAGTTGTTCCGTAATTTATTTTTTCTTACCTCTTCTTATCTCTGTAGTTTTTGTTGTTTAGCTTACCTTTTTTCCTTTTAGCTATACCTTTTTTGTTTTAATTTCTTTTCTCTAGATTATCGTGGGTTTGTCTTTTTATTGATGAAGATAACATCCAAAATTTCCCCTCTACCCATGTGATGGTGATATTTATAGAGAAGGTTCTGCTTTATTTCCTGTAGACAGAAGAAACAAATTCACTCATGACACATATATACAGATTTAAAAGAAGCAGAGTAGAGGGATAATGAGGGGTTGCCCGATGGTTACCCACATTTGTTGACATAATTAGTTTGTGAGTGTCATGTATTTTCATTATATCTGCATCACAGCACTAAACATTCGTTGTTATGAAAAAGGTCATTCAAGAACACTTACAGTTGTTGTGAAGTTATTTCCAGAATCATCAAAGTCCCTTCAAACCATATAAAAAAAACCTCTCTCCACTGCTTGATTATTTTTAACCTGTTTCCCAAGCTGCGACTCTTGTTTCCTATCCAGGTCAGAACTGACGCATCTCCTTGCTTGTGTTGTTTGATGTACAAAAACTAAAAGAAGCATTTTCATATGAAAATATGAGATAGTAGAAAGTAATGTTAATATAAAGAATAATTGCTAATTACTAATTGATTTATTATAATTAGTTAAAGTAATACAAATAAAACAGATGTAATTTCAGGCTGCCATCTTTGTGTCTTGAATGTGATGTTAATACAGGCACAAACTGGGACTTAAAACAAAAAGCAGATGTAGATGTATATATGTTTGCATTAGAGCTGCATTGATTATTTGAATAATTAGTTGTGACAAGTAATTTCTGTCTAAGAATGATGATTATAGCCTGATTTTTCTATGGATTCTCTCAGTGGCAGATTCACATTTGCATGCAGCACCAGTTTGCAGCTGTGAATTAAAGAAACTGAAGATGTCATGTCTGTGTAGAGGTGTGTTAAAGCAACTGGGCAGCATTCCTCTGCTGTCTGCAATCTGCATTCCTTGACAGGAAGTTCCTCCCCTCTTTCTCTCAGTCTGGCTTCCTGCCTTCACATAGTGGATTAAAGGGTTACTGGTGTTCACTATACCTTCTCCCACCTAATCCAGTTTACAGCAATACATTCAAATCTAAGCCAATCACTGATCCCCTACTGTTTATAATCTACCTGCTGTTTCTAATTGTTGCTTAAATGTTTACACTGAGTGAATAGTAGCTGATCATATTGTTGCCTCTGCAGTGTGTTACTGTTACTTCATGCAGGCTATAGTAAGTGAGGAGGTGGAATACAGTAGTAGTCAGGTGACGCAGAGGGCAGCGGATCACATGAACTCCTTGGTGCTGTCTGGTTGTCAATAATTCATAAGCATGCTAGCTGACAATGGGCTGACGTTTATGTAGCTTGTTATGGAGTCTTCTTTAGCTGCACTGCTCACTGTGGGGTCCAGGAACACCCTTGACTGCTTGATAGGATCCCAGGGGGACCCCAGCCAAATATGGAAAAGATAAATCCACAAACCACAGTCAACATAGTCGACTAGTTTTACTGTCAGTGAAGTGGTGCTGAATTCAAGAGTCAAATCATGAAAAAAAAGAAAACATATGGAATATGAAACATTAAGAAACATGCCCATGTGTGTGGCAGGTTTCATCCTGGCTTCATGCTAATCATCATCAATACCTGCTTGTCCATACTGTCCACAGTCCACAGAGTACACCGGGGTTAAACGCTTTATCTGAAGGATTTACCTGCAGGCTCTCACTAAGCCACTCGGTCTTGGGATAGTCTTTTACTGGTATGAATCATATTTAAGGTTCAGCAAAAAAAAGAAATAACACAATTAAGTCAAATAGGAACATATATTATATTGTTGCCACTATTTTAAACAGAAGAAATATCTGCTCCAACAATAGATATCTACTGTCATTCAAATTATTTATCAGATTATATTTTATATAATCATCTGCACCTATAGATCCATATTCACCAGACCTGTATGACATATGTGCTCCATGTGAATTGATGACTATCTATTATCTATGAAGAGAATTGAGCATCAACAATTTTGATCATCAATGTGATGAGTTTTCACACAAAAACGTGGAATATTTGCAGATACTCAAATGTAGAAATTTTCTGCTTTTCTCTATTTTACATCATTGTACAGGTTTTGTAAGGTAGAGGTTCATAAACTTCATTTGTTGAGAGATCAGAGAACTGCATGGGGAAAAAAGCTGATTCAGCTTTTTCTTGCACTTAAAAAATTATTTGATATTATATAAACTTGGCTGTAAAATTCCTGTATTATTGCTTTTTAAAACTGTTAATCTCCTCGTCATAACAGTACCCGCTGAATAGTGCGAGCTCCATCAAGGGACGGTATCAGTGTTGTAGCAGTAACATTGACAGTGTATTACAGGCCGTTGAACAAGGAGACAGATGATGGATAGCCCCGGGTTAATGGTGCGTAGAGGCCTCTATCCAAAGAGAGACTGACACAGAGAAAAAGAGAGAGAGATGTTGTTTGAACTTGAGCCATCATAATAACATTGCTCTGGGTTGCCAGTGAAAGTGCTGAGGGGGGCAGGTACACCTTAATGTTCTCCCTGTCTGAGGGAATGATAGCTGGTCGACTCAGTGCTGGAACACACCATTCCCCATGGTCCTCATGTCAGAGCGAGAGCAAGAAAAGTGAACACCCCTCTTCCTAAATGCTGATGGTGCACTCTGCAGATACCTCCACTTCCCTCTCTTTTCCATTTAGCCCTAACATCTCCCCCTTTTCTCCTCTCTTTGTTTGCTTGAGACATTAGCTATTGATTATTTGGATTATTGGCTACCAGCGCTCACATCTAACTGTATGTTCACACAGGAAGTGAAGCTAAATTTTGCCTAGTTGCAAGAAACTGATTGCTTGTGGTCATTGTCTTCCTAATAGTCCCATTAAGATGTATGATTTGACAGACATCTATCCATGATAAAGCAGGTGCTTGTCTTGTTTTGTCAGCGGGGTTTGATGAGTTGGCAGCAGTTCTTCCAATATCTTCTCCAGAGACTCTGCGTTTTGTGAGGCTTTTGCTTGGATCTAATGGAAGGCCATTGTCTTTCTATAAATATACCCAAGGAGAAATTCAGTAAATCAGGCAAACTAGCAAATGTTGTACAGTAATAAGCAAATGCCTTCATGTGTCAGTGCTGTTTGCCTCCTTTCCTGACTTTGCATATATTTACACTACTTCTTCCTTGTGTCAGTGTGTGTTCATCTGGATCTGCAGTTTGGAAGTGATGTGATGAATTTATACCTGTGAAGTGGACAGCTTGTTGTATGCACACACATCAAAATAAAATACTATAATATATAATAATAAAATAATGAAAACCCCTTTCAAATTCAGGAAAAGAACACATTAATTTTGTGTATTATGACATATTTTGTTGCCTCTGTAGCATCTGTAGAAGATGATGAAGAAGATGACACTGTTTTACCACTCGTTTACTAGGAGTGGAAAATACAGGGGATTTGCAGTCAAGAGATCATCTTTTTGGCATTCTGTTGACTTTATTTAATGAGCTCATCACTCACATTTGTGTTTCCCAAATGGCTGATTTATTGCAGAATATGGAGCTCCAGCAGGGGTAGAGTTAAAAGCTTTTCAATGACACCCAAAGGGAGCACTTGTGAGGCTACTATTGCAGCTCTGAAGCAAGCTGTAGTGCAACAACTTATAAAAGGTCCAGTTGGCTCTTTGATATAAACCTTTATTGTTATTGCCTGGAAGCGCAGATGATAAATGACAGTAAGTTGCATGTGAAGGTTTAGTATTAAGTTGAATCTGCTGAGCACTAAAGTTTTTCCATAGTTGAACAACTTGTGCACATGAAACATCATTGATTATACTGTGAAATTATCAATGCACTTTGGCAGCTACCATAACAGTGATCCTCCTGAACCACTCTGCCTGTCAGTCTGCCAGAGCAGAGCAGCGCCGAGTGATATAATACTGAGTACACACATCGCTGCACTTTGAAATGTCTGTGATATAATGAAGATGGCATGTTTTCACATAAGAGCCAAATTGGGCTGAACAGATATATTCATTTTTGGTCTGCACATGACTGATGATGACAGCAGTACATTCATTGTATTCAGACTCTGGGATCAAATGATTTGGATTAAGTAGATGTTCTTCTGAAGTGTATGATAGATCTGTAATACTGTGGATATCATCCTTTATGAGTGCTAAACTCAGAAGCTGCTCAGTACTGAACAGGAGTAGGGTTTTGTTGGAAGTGGTTATCAAAGATGTTTGTGAGATTTTGGTGGCAGAACAGAGGACTAAACAGACACTGGAAGAAGTATTATACAGGAGAGGAATATAAATAATGGAACTATGGTCACATTAAATAAATTCCTCCGAGGGAAGCATTACTCAGGGTGAGCCAGAGTGACAGCACCTAATCATTTGAAGGTGCTATGTGTAGCATTTTAACATTAATAAATAATCATTGCATTAATATTTGAGTATAATTACCACAAACAAAAGACCACAAAATTTGCAACCCATCAGGTTGGATCAGGCTCCAAATCTGTTGACAAAGGTCAATGCAGAGAGATCAAACTCAGGAATGAAGAGCACCGTTGCAGTGAGCAGTCCAAAGATTTGGAAATGGATGACAGTGGAAGTACAACAGAAACAAATGCTTTTAACATGTTAACAAGCCAAGGATAAAACACTGAAATAAAGAAGCAAAGGCAATAAGCAGCATTAGGGTTTTTGGAGGTTGTGGTTTTGACTAGTTCAAAATACTGGCATCAATAACATTGCTGTGATGAACTGACCGCCACCAGTTTATTTTCTCATATGTATTGTTTGTTGTTGTCACATTTAGCTGGTAGAGACAGTTTGTTGGCCTCTTACTTGGGATCGCTGTCAACATTGGGGGATGGTGCTGTTTTGTTTCCCAGATATTTAATAAAGGAGACTTGTTGCTCTAAATTTCAACTTTCAAGTTTTAACTGGTCTTAGAAAGTTGTATACATAACTCAGCCACGGCAGCATCTTAAAAATAGTTGAGTCTTGCACTGGTGAGATGCTCAGATGAACGCTCAGTGGACTGGCCCTCTGCCAGGATTGGTGCATCAAACCAGCATGTTGTTCTGCCAACAGCAGGGGCGAAGTGCATTTGTATATCTTAGAACTGCTTTCTATTCAGTGAGTAATTTGACTTTGTTTCATAATCAATTATTTTGTCCTACAGCTGCAGCTGTATGAAACACTGAGTGCATTTAACAGCAGTGGAAATAAAATCCTTCAATCAAAGGCAATAAAAAAGTGTTGTTGATGTGCCACTACTTCAACTGTAATTGTGACTATGCAAAGAAGCACTGCACCACTTGTATGTCTATAGCTAGCTCTTGCAAAGATCTCATAATTTGTAGGAATCCATTTCCACCATGGTGCTCAGCCTCCATCAGGTGACTGGTCTCATGGGGGCCACATGATGTCATTAGGTTCCCCTCACCCCTGTGAATTGTAGAGTGACTTTTACCTCTTTACTCCTTTACACTGAGATGTGACAATCAAACAAATTGCAAAATAGTTTCAGGACCTTGATTTAAAAAATGCACAAACAAGTTTTTAATTTGATGACATTGACCTTAAAATAGAATATCTGTGAGGGTGCTAGAGTCAGAAGGAGGAGATCAGCAGTCAGACAAAAAGATTCAAAGGAGAGAGACAAGATCAAAAGGAAGACAGAGAGATAATAAAGTCAATGCTAGAAGTGAGAGCACGGAAGGAGGGAAATTGTTAATCTCATGGTTGTCGAGGAGATAATGAAGAACAAACTGACCATATAGTAATTTTCTCCTCCCTTGCACCCTCTCACATACACATACTGAGTGTGTGTGAGTGTTTGTCTTCGTAGGTGACGTGGAAGGGCAGCAGGATTCATGAGGACGTGACAGTGTAACACCATGAATAGGACAGAACAGAACAGGGCAGAGCAGAGAGCAGTGAAGCTCAACAGACCTGAACTCAACTGAACAGACGTGAAATGAAGTAAAAACGGCACAGGACAAATTAGAAATGAGAAGAATAAAGTATAAAATATAGAATGTGAAACAAAATATTTTATATATAAAAAAAATATAAATATGTATAAAGAATATATGTATGTGTATGTATATATATATATATATAACCAGAGAAAAATCAGCATCATGTCATACAACTGTCACAGTGATGCAACATAACATTTGTAGCCCACTGCAGAAATTATTACAAATAATAGTACAAATAAATATTATAAAAAATAAGAACATCATTTTTAATTTATTTATTTTATTTATTATTGATTTTGGTCAGACAGTAGTGATTCTCAGTGACTAATTTCAGGGCAGCTTTTCAAAGTAAAATGTAAGGCCCAGTCACAGTTAACTGAAGCATGAAATGTGGAGGCTGTAGTCAAGCTTCAGAGGACCTTCTGCATGTGTTTGTCCTGGTCGTCAGGGGGAAAGAAGAGTAACATTAGTCGAAACAAACATCCCTTTCATTGTGTGGTGGACGTTCTGTTACTAACAGTTATGAAATAGAGTCAATGCTAAGTGTTTCATAGTGGAAGCAGAGTGGAAACTCAGGGAGACTTGAATCAGGATTTGACTGCATTTCTTTATCAGTTGATCATCATGTGATCGATTTTAAGTCCCTGGAGCCTGGACCAGCTAGACCAACTAGGAGGGTGGACCGGTTACCACAGAGTCAGATAGACTGGCAAACAGACTGAAAAGGAGTGGAAGCAGAGACAGAGAAAGGTCAGACAGACATGAATAATCAGGCAGAGTGAGGCCTCATTAATGCCAACTCCTGGTAGCATAACCCCAGACTACAACATGGCCTCAGTTTCTGTCTGACAGGGTATGAGTGGACTGTTAAGACAATAAGAATGAAGAGGATGATTCAGGTAAAGCTTTCATTTCCTCAAATATTTCACTGCCTCGTTTCCTTGTGTTTTTCTTTCATCCAGTCTCTCTCTCTCTCTCTCTCTCTCTCTCTGTCTCTCTCTCTCTCTCTCTGTGTTGTTGCTTTTTTTAATTTGGCCTTACTCCTCTGTGGCACAGTTTGAGTAAGACAGGAGTAACCTAGAGAGCTAATGGTACCACAAAGATATCTGATCACCTGTCCTGAACCTAGCTGTGGGAAAGTTTGTGAGGTGACGTCACTAAACTGCTCACAATATGCTCATGTTGACTGACGCAGTATTGTGAGGACGAAGTGAGATGATGTCTATTTGAGTCCATCTCATTGTTAATGTCTGGACATTTATAATAACATACTTTTTTGTACAGTCAGTTAATTAATAGGACAAATTGTAGACGGCCATTTTAATGATTGAATATATGTTTCTGTACATTTTCAGGCACAAATGCCAAACATGCTCCAGCCTCAGCTTTTCAAATGCGAGCTTGTGATGTTTTTCATACATATGTGATAGTAAACTGAGTTTGTTGTTTTATTTTGATATGAAAGTGATGAATCAGTTAATTCAAGAAACCAAAAATACTTGTAAGATGAGTTTGGAATGAAAAAAATATGAATTGTGGCACTAATTTTACTCCCAAGTTGTGGAAATGCAACAGCAGCCTAGACTCAACTTTCATTTATATTTATTTTGTGTGTGTGTGTGTGTGTTTGTCTGTGTGTGTGTGTGTGTGTGTGTGTGTGTGTGTGTGTGTGTGTGTGTTTGTGTGCATGCGCTCATCTTTTCTTGTGGCAACACAAACAGTGTAATGTACACCATTAGGCAGCTGTTTCCCTATAGGACAAACATTAGGGAAGGCCGAGAATCGCTGCCATTAGCAAGTAAGAGAAAGACAGAGAGGATGAAAAGTTGGAAAATAAACACATTGGCAGAAGTTATAAAGTATTAAAAGCATTTTTGGTACTTTTCTCTGAGCTCCTGAGAGACGAGCAGACAGTATTAAATTACAGCAGGAAGTGAAAGCACTAACGGAGTGAGGTAAAACACTTCAACACCAGACCAACAGCTAATGGCACTGTCACCCTGAGGAAAATAAAAATGTCTGATGAACAGAAGAGACTCGTGTAATGAAACCCCACATGACTGCAGGTAGTTGCCAATTATATAAAAGCATAATAGCTTCTACTGTCAGTGTTTTATAGGTGGGTGAGCCGAACCAGATGATACTAAGAACAAAAATCTCAACTATTAAAGGAAAGTGTGCAGTGGATTATATGTTGATAATACTTGATTATATGTGATCACAGAGCACAGTTGACAAGCTATTGATATAATTTATTTTACACTTTTATTACACTCTGAAGATCTTTGACCTCAACCTTCAACTTGTTCCAGTCAGTCACAAAAACTGGGAAAGTTGTCGTTCAGACCAAATTCTGCACAAAAAGCATCATATTTTGCTGTGCTCAGTTAATATTTGATGTCTCTTCAACATGCCTGTGAGGAGGGGGGTACTATCCCTGCAGAAGTGAGTGGTGTTATCCACTCGTAGCAGCCCACTGCGTTTGAATGGCAGTGCTGGAGTTATTTAAAGCTTGTTGAGTGTCCACAGATCAATGTGGGCACTTTGTGTGACCTGGCTACGAACACACACACATACACACACTCATGCAAACATGGACATATTTAACTGAAGAGTTTGCTGAGGGAAGGAGAACAGTGTTGCAGATGTATTTAAATTGCTCTTCAATGTGGGAGCGTTGCAGGGCTTATTTACTAGAATTGATTTGATTCACTTTGGATGTGTGTTGGTTGAATCGCCCCAATCCTGAGTAAGACTCGTCGTGTTTTGTGCGTGATGTTTGTGAACTAAACATGAAATACGAGTGAGAGACACAGAGCAAAGAAAGAAACAGCTCCCTGTGCTGCATTCAGGAGTGATGGAAATGGTTGTTTTTCAAACTTTCTACTTAACAGGACTGTCGACCTCACATCTGTCACCTGGGGATCAATAGGTGATCAATAGGTAATCAACAGTAGCTACAGTCCTGAAAGAGTTGTAGATTTTAACTGTCAGGGCTTTACGACATTTGATCCCTTGTGACCTGAATTCAGAATTAGGTAAAGTCATGGGGGGAGGATCATGTGACCATCAGCAGCAACAAGTATGAGCAGTAAATATATTCCCTCCTTCCCAAAGAATGGCTGCGTTTATTATGCTAAATCCACAACAATGGTCCTCTATGCAGCTCTGAGGAGAAGCACAGTAGCTGGTCTAGTGGTTCTGCCTCTACTGCCTTGTGTCTTTCCTGCATTGTCGTGCATTTACTTCTTTTACAAATATGTATAATGTAGCTTTCAGTCGTGGCGTGTATTAATGCTGCTACTTAAGAAAATATCCTGGAAGAATACAGAATATTTTGGGTCATCAAAGCTGTAAAATGTTAATCTAGTGCTAGACGTCGATACAGTGTGGAAAAGCAGACGTGTTATCCCAGTTCCCCACTGAGATCTGCTCTGTGAAAACCAGGCTAATGAATTTCTCTGTATAGCTGACAGTAGCATAGAGGTTACTCCATTCCTGTTCTCTCCTCTCCTCCCATTTAGTCTTTCAATAGTTTATCAAAGCAGTGATTCAGCAGGAAAGGTTTACTCTGTGGGAGTGGTGAGTGTGGGAATGCAAAGATAAGACTACATCTTTGAAACATCATAATGATGTTCTCGTGCATTCATCTATTTATCTGCTGAATATAAGATCAGGATGAGTTCATCCTCATCCAAAGATGACTTTCATTGTACCAACAAATAACATACAGTGCAGGCTGTAGCAGCCTTGTGGTTTAAAATTGTACACTTAAGTGCTTTTTAATAATTGATAATGTTATTTATATAATACTTTTCAAAAACCAAGTTGCACAGCTCTTTAAAAGTTAAAACCACAAAACAAATCAACACACTCGCACACAGCTGTACAGTGGTCTGCTGACCCACAGACGTAGTGGAAACAGCTCGTTCATCTCATTTTATCTGAATGACGACTGATCTCCAGAGAGTCAGCAGACCTGATACTCCCCCTCAGATACCTTTCCCTCGGCTTCAAATCTTAACTTCTGTCGTCTTTAAGTTAATTCTTTGTTAGATCAGAAGGGCAGTGGCACGGTGGTGCAGTGGTTAGCACTAAACAGTAAAAAGGTTCTGGGTTTGATTCCCAGGCCTGGGGCCTTTCTGTGTGGAGTTTGCTTGTTCTCCCTGTGCCTACGTGGGTTCCTTGGGGTACACTAGCTTTGTCCCACAGTCCAAAGACATGTATGTTGAGGATAATTGGTGACTCTAAATGGTTGGCCCTTTGATACACTGGCGACCTGTCCATGGCGTGCCCCTGGACATGGACATGGCTCCAATGACCCTGACAGATAAGCGGTACAGATAATGGATGGATAGATCAGAAGCTTTCACAGTGTAACTTCATGCAGTCGCTCGTGTCATTGCATTTCATGACCTCGTGAATCTTGTATTGGGCTTCAGAGATTATCTACTGCTGAAGATGCTTCATGTACAGGTTATGAGTTCAAAATTCTCTCATGGCTGCTGTACTAGATTGAACTGGATCGGTTGGTGACAGGTGCACTAATCAGACAAGTTTGTTAGTAGAACAGAAAAGTGCATGAAGCTGTTTGTATTTGTTTCATTACATAGACTCTTCTGATAGTATTTGTTTTACTTCACCATCTGGGACACCAGGCAGGTGAAAAACGCTTACTCACTTTAAAACCATATATCATCTAGTTGATTACCGCTGTCCACAGCACCTGTGGCCATGTCGCTTTGATTTATTAATACAAATGACAAACACAAGCAATGAACCTCTGTTACATACTCCAAAAATAAACTTGAAGATCTGAGAACTTTCGCCTCATTATGATTTATGGGTTTATATGATCCAGATGTGCATGTAGTGTGTGTGTGTGAGTTCACAGTCACAGTTCACAGTCAAGATTAGATCAACAGTCCATCGCTTTGAGCAATGCCTTTGCTCATTAATCAAAGAAGAGGAGAGTCAATGGAAGCTCAGGAGGTTCAAATCACTACTTGAGACAGAGCTGCTGATTGAGATGGTTTAACTCAGCTTTTATTGCACAGATGCAGATATTGCTGAATGAGCTGGAGGTCTGGGTGGCACAGTCAGGATAATTAAACATGTTGGCAGAAATGGGAGAAGCATTTCTATGTTTTTAGTCTTGGCAAAACAGAAAAATATTATCAAAGTATTAATATTGTGAATAAGCAGGATCCTGGTGTGTAGCAGGTGTTAATACACCTGCAGTGAATAAGAAGCTGTGATGGTAGAAAACATCAGAAAAAAAGAGACTTTTACGCATGTTTTCATTAATTGGAGACTTAATTCATTAATTCATTCATTTAAAATCCTCAAATAATCATCGGGTTCCCTGCATGTCGTCCTTCCTGTGTTTTCCTCATCACTCTATCTGTTTCAGATATGAGGACATGTAGGGACGTGCAGGTAGAGTTATGAATAGTTGTCGCTCTCTCTCACACACCTACAAGTACAAATGCTGAATCCTAAAATCCACTAACTCTGATTAATACCTGCTGTGTGTGTGTGTGTGTGTGTGTGTGTGTGTGTGTGTGTGTGTGTGTGTGTTGATGGTTACAAAGCAGTGAGGACTAGAAGGGTCAGATCACTAAATCCCGACACACAGAGACACTCCTCCACACACAGACAGTTTGCTTTATAGACTAACTTGGTCTGGTCTCTGGTCATACCACAGTGGCGTGTTGTTTTATCACAGATTTATTTAAACATGAGTAACATGAGTCTTTCTTTGGTTTTACTTTGGCTTTTTGAAGTTTTGAATCTTGTTTTTTCTCCCCAGTCTGGCCTCCAGCTCCTCCTGCCAGCCAGGAGCATCACTATTCATGTCAACCGCCTCCTTACAGGCATTCGCTGGGACACATAATCAAGTATCCCAACATAAATCCCCAAGGTACAACTGCTGCACCAGAACTACCCCTCAGTACTACTGCTGGGGATTTATGGGAAACTGCCCTTCCCTGTTCTGACTGTTGACATCTGTGACCATTTTTGTGTTAGAACACAATCATACACTATCACTTCATTAGTGGGTTGTGTTTGCTCAGAGATGGATCTGTCAATATACCACATATATTTTCATCCATAGTGTGTTTTAAAGTCAATTTAAGGTCAAACTCCCCCCAACTTTTTTGGAGCTCATTAGCAGGAAGATCTGTAAAAATGTACTCATTACCAAGTTGCCCGTAAAACTGATTTGAAAAAAATGTAATCTCACCTACTGGACATCACATGTCACTTTTTCACACATGCTGAACTGAAAATCTGGAGCAGATTTCTGACCTGCATCAAAAAAAAGTCCAATCTTTTGGCATCTTTTGTCAGGCAGGCAGCTTTTTTACCGACTTTTTTTACTCTTCCTAGTCACTCAGCTCTAAACACATGAACACTGCGTCATGGTTAAAGGTTAACAGGAGGCGTTTAAAGGTGGATAATGAGGATTTATCATTACCTTATTTGGTCCGGCCTGTTGACCCAGGTGAAGCTGAACGACAAAGTGACAGATGGGGAGCACAGCTGGTATTTAATGTGTGACTCAGGTAACACACAGACTCTCACTCACTTCATTGCCTTCCAGGCCTATCAGCTGACGTACAGCACAGGATCTGCACGTGCGTATAAAACACAAGATAGTACAGGTCCGCTGCTATTTTCAACCTGCTTCAGTGCCTTTTTTAAACTCTGAGTCCATCGGGAGCAGACGTGAAGAAAAGTGGTGACTTTGGAAAAATGTTCCACTAAAACACTCAGTAGAGCCGTTCTAAATACTGAGAGGAACATCTCCACCTGTCAACATTTATTACACAACTACACAATCTTAAGTGCAGTAGTCAACAGTCTCACACACACACATACACACACACTGCATGTCTGTATATTTAATGCCTAGTGATTCAGGGAAGGGGATGGGATTTCTTTTATCTCTGTAGCTCAGTGGCAGCACAGAGATAACACACATTCATGAGGCACGTGTGCATGTGTTCAATGGTGTTTGCACATGCAACTCCCGATATGTGCTGCAGGATGTGAGTGTGTGTGAAGGGTACATGCATTTGTGTGTGTGTGTTTGTCTCTGCCAGCGGTATCACAGAGAGCAGGTTTGTCATCTGTAGCTTTTGTTGAGCCTCATTTCCAGCGCTGCCTGTTGCAGCAGGAGATAAATACTTTGGGATTGGTCATCGGTCGAACAAAAGCTCAGCCTTTAAAGCCTCAGAAAAAACAATCGTTATGTGTGTGTTGCAGTGATTCCTCTTTTCTGGTTGCAGTATCCGGTAATGTTATCTTTACTTTTCAGGCATCATACAGCAGCAAGTCTAATGTTACTGCAGATACTGAATAATGTGTTGATAGCTGCTGGTTGTTTTCTAGAGTCTGCAGTTTGTGCCTAATACACTACTAATGCATCTGAGTACGTCCACGGTGAGACTCAAAACACAGGTTGCATGTTTTGTTGTGGACATGTTAAATAGAGCTTTTGGTAAACAATGCCATGAGCTCAACTGGGAGCTGTTTGGCTTCAAAGCTAAAATTGGTAACCCCCCAGATGTTGTCAGCTAACTGTATTCTGGTCATATGGCTCCTTTCCAGCACCTGGAAGTTGCTAGACGTCTTCCCAGATCATATTTGTCATGAATGTTTAAAATCTCTAATGTTGTTATACTGTAAATCTACTCTGATGTTGTATTCTGTACATGGGATATCTATGGCCTGTCCTGGAAGAGGGATCCCTCCTCTGTGACTCCTGAAGTTTCTTCCATGAGAGGATTCTTTGTTTTCTGATTTGAGAGACAACTTCACTCTGCACAGCAGAACAATAATTATCTGGTTAATATGTGGTTTTTATAACCGTCAGTCAGATAACTGTTTTATAGTGGTTCAGTAAATATCTCTCTGAACGGAGGTTTAACCAGCTGAGAGTCATCAGAGCAACCAACATCTGTCCCACCAGATGTTGCCTGTGCTGCACTGTTTCTTTGTTGAATCTTGGAAAAAGATTTTCCTGTTCTTCAGATGTTTTGGTGTGGATGGAGATGCTTATATAAATGACCTGAAAACACACCAATTGTTTTTTAACGATAACAGCATTTTACATTTAAGCTAATTTTATAAATGCATGTGATGACATATCTGAGTCATGTCAGTCTGGAAGTCACATCGAAGTCATGTGCTGTGTGATGGATTTTTATGGAAGTGTTTGAATTTGTCTAGCATTGGAAATGAATTTCCTACTTGAGCACAAACACAGAGGTATGTCTGATCTAATAGAAACAGAAAATCTAGTTCTAAAGCTTTCTGATATTCTTTGATCAAAATGGCACCTCGTTTGTTGGTGATACTGCCAGAGACAACACACAGACACACACAGACAGCTCCAAAGCTCCACGTCTCATGTTCTCCTGTCTTTATTCTCTGAATCATTCTTGCTCTGTGTCTCTCGTGGACCAGGTGGGGTTGGAGGTAGAGGGGGTTTCAGGAAGTGCGTGTATGTCTGTGTGTGGGTGGGTGCAGCCTTTCCTGTTTACAATATGGTCCTGTGTTCCTGATCACAGTGAGATTTCAGCTTCTGGCTCGTACGCTGTGTTCAGGTCACATGGGAACAATGTATGTGATTGATAAGCACCTGCTTAACACAATGTTTAAATGCAGCAATCTGCCAGGATGAATGTGTTGTTTTTTTGTTTTTTTTTTAAACCCTTAGGCATATCCTTAAAAGACAGAAATAAAACAGTGTCCTTGAATTTAAATTTCCCACCTTCTCACAGATTTCACAGGCCTATGAATAAGGTTTTCTTTATAAAGCATTAACACAGGAAACACAGATATTACACTTATTCTGTCAGGTGAAAGTTGTAATGGTTTTAATGGTTTTAATATTTTTACATGCTTCCCTTCTCTCAAACACTCACACAGAAACACACAACTGCTCTGTGCACCTGTTTTAATTTTAAAATACCACAACCTTAATGTGGCAAGAAGAATAGAAGAAGTGGGGCTTGCCTGCTTGTCTAAATATATTCTGTGGAACAGTGACTACATTGTGTGTCATGACTGCTCTCAAATGTGTTTGATGTGGCAAGGGTGTGTTTGCCTGTGTGTGTGTGTATGATTGCTAAAGGGCTCCCTGAGATTTCTCCTAACGTAGCTCTAGTGAAAGTGGATGTGGGCACTGAGTGAGACAGACAGAAACAAAGCCTGTGAACTCTCCCCATCCTTCTTTCCTGACCACAAATGTTTCCCTTCCAACTATAAATACACCCCTGAAACCTGCTGCGTCCTGAAACATGAAACGCAACTAAAAGTGATTAGAAAGGTCGAGAATAGCCCAAAGTCTCCAGTTACATTCAAAGGCTAAAAGCCCAAGGTAATACAGTTCAGTTTTATTTTATAAGCGCAGCTTTTATTTTGTAAAGATGCTATTTTATTTGATTAAACACAGACAGGCCTCCATGTAAAAAGGCTGAATCCGGATGAGGGCTAAATGTAATCGATAGGAGTGAGATTGCCGGTTTAGAGGCCATCCAGGTTGTGGTGAGAGATGGAGAGGAAAGAGGTGAGAAAACCAATAAAGCTGCATTACAGGCAAAATGGAGGAGATGACAGTAAGAGAGGAAGCCCACTGATTCTCACTCAGTGCCATCTGTCTCCATTCACTGTATCTGATCAGCACTGACTCGTGATAATCATGAGTTTCATACAGATTCATTTTACTCTCTATAAGATGCATTAGTTATTTGTTCCGCCACAACATTGAAAGTCACCTGATGGTTGTTTTTAACATATCATTGTGTGATTTCACTTGTCATCCTACAGCCTGAGCTAAAGTTGACCTTACTGAACTTGATTAAACTTTGTGTTAATATTTGTTCCTTTATTCCTCTTTACAGTTACTGTGCTCACTTGTTTATGAAATTATAATACTTTACATCTTCATGTGAAACATGAGGGGGATGAGAAGATTGATGCTACTTAAGCTGCACTATTGGAAACAACAAGCTCACTGTCGAATCAGTTTTACAGGCAACTTGGTAACAAGTTCATATTTACAGATCTTCCTGCTAATGAGCTCCAAAAAAGTTGGGGGATTTGATCTTAAATTGATTTTTAAAAATTGCTATGGATGAAAATATATGTGGTATATTGACAGATCCTATGAAAACAGGAAAACAGCTAGTTTCTGTCCAGCCTACAGGCACCTTTGAGTTGAGACGTTTTGCAGTCCAGTGTGATAAACTAAGAGGTTAGCTATGCTGTAGAAAGCCTCCGGCCTCCATTAAATACACCAGAATGCAATGCTCACTATTGAGTGTTTTGTCAGTAGCTGCAGGAGACAGAAACCAGACACTGCTTTCATTATGAAAAAGTCAACTCTGATGTCATTGTTCACTAATAGCACACCAGCCGCTGTGTTGTGTGGATGTATGGTTGTGGTCCATATACAGGCAGCTCATGGGAGGTGTGTGAGAAATGTGTTAGGTGAAGCAGACGGAGCAGGCAGGTGGGCGCGAAGAGGGGGAATGGCACCAGTGTGTGGGCGACAGAGTTGGCAAGCTGTCTGAGGGATCTGGTTTTCATCTCCTTCACTGAAAATCAGATATCAGCCAGTTAGTGTGGTCCTTCTCCAAGACGATGGATATGATGCTGGATTGATTTACAACTGGCTACTTTGATTATTTTACAACTGGTTGTGAATAGGATGCACAAAACCTGAAGTGAAGAAATCAGCTGTTGATACAGTATCAATACTGGCCTTTAGAAAGGCAAAGATAGGCAGTTTTCCCTTTCCTTCCATTTCCAGTCCTTTACTCTCCCACAGATAATTGGAGGTCACAGTATATAAATAGTTCTCCATCTCAAACAAGGTAATCTTAGAGCAGTGAGCTAACTGGTAAGTGTGTGTGTGTGTGTGTGTGTGTGTGTGTGTGTGTGTGTGTGTGTGCTTGTGTGTGAGAGACAGAGAGAGAGTATAGAAACTGGGCCATGTGGCCTCTTGACACTCAATCTCATTGACCGGCCACAGATTACTGTCACCTCTTGTTAGTCTGTGTGAACATGTGTGTGTATACACCCTATATAACTAACACCGTGTTTATTTGTTGTGATTGAGGTGATGGACGGCTGCTAGTGGACAGGTAGGTGGAAAATATCTCCTGACTGAAAAAAGTGGTGTGTATAGAGTTTAGCTGTCTTGTCTAGGCCTGCCCATCACTCTGGCTACTATAGTTGAAAATGACCAGATTCTTAAAGATGGCTGAGGCCTGCTATGACATGAATGCCCTCTGGACACAAGTTGAAGTGTTATTTGACAAAAGCTGTTGATGGCTGCTCCAATTTTAAAGCATTACAAACCCTCTGTTTGCATTTGTTCGACTTACACATAAAAACACGTAGGAGAGTAGCAACAAACAAGTAGGAAAAACATAACTGTCGCCTGAAAAGGTTTTATTCTTGCCTGTTTTGAAAGTTGAAAGAGATTTCACATATACCTTGATGTAATGGTGCCTACTTCTGCTTCTACTGTAGTCAAACCATTCATTCATGTCCACAGCTGCTGTTAAAAACACTGAACAGTACTCATGGCTCATATACAAATAAAAATAACATATCAACCAGATGTATGAAATGGACAGTCAGTAGGTCAGTAGTGTTGGTGAGTGGATGTATGAAAGAGCCACAGCATTATCGCACTCATCTTTGTGTTGGTTTTGTTCAGTCAAACCTGTGTTTTCACAGGATGACTGTGGTGCATGGTGGTCTTAGTGTGTGCTTTCCTGGTTGAAATACTTGCTGGACTATTAGAGTCCCTACACACTCTCCACTCTAACGGTTGTTTTATTAATGTTTTGACTATTCAATGTCTGATTTTAGTCTGTTATGCAGGTTTTTTGTCGCATGTGTAATTTTACATAATTATTAGCACTTAAATTTGAGATTTTGGACTTAAACCACTTCCTAGTAACTTCTGATTGGTGCATGTTGAGTCTTCACAGGCCTGTGCACTACGTCTAATAACAACAAGTATCATGGTTGTGTTTGCTAAATATGTTGTATAGCTTTATGAAAACAGAAAGAGATGCTAACATGAATTCAGAAACATCCCACTAAATAAATCTTTATTTAGTGGGATGACAAAACACTCAATAGTCCCACTTAATAATCTTTAGGTGTCCTATCAGTGTGTGTGTGTGTGTGTGTGCGTGTGTGTGTGTGCGTGTGTGTGTGTGCGCGTGCGTGTGTGTGTGCGTGTGTGTGTGTGTGTGCGTGCGTGTGTGTGTGTGTGTGTGTGCGTGTGTGTGTGCGTGTGTGCGTGCGTGTGTGCGTGCGTGTGTGCGAGGCGTGTGTGTGTGTGTGTGTGTGTGTGTGTGTGTGTATTCTGCATTCCAGTCTGAGTCACATGCAGATCTGTGTATCCGTGGTAACAAAAGCTCTCATTCATTGAGGAGAAATTACTCATTCATTGTTACCGTCTGTGAGTCTGCCTGTGTCACACAGTAGTCTTAATAGTGTGTAGCGATGAGTGTATTGACAGGATGTGTGTGAATGTATTCGGTCATTAACTTCTGAATACACAATACTGAAGTCTGCGCACGAAACACATGAATGCTTCCACACACATGCATACACAACTTGTTTTTGTGTTTTTCCCTGCAGTGTGTTGGTGAGGAGAACTGGGTGGACAGCCGGACCATTTACATTGGACACAAGGAGCCTCCTCCTGGAACTGAGGCCTTCATACAACAAAGATTTCCAGACAACAGAATAGTCTCCTCCAAGGTCAGTGAAAACATAAAAACCAAATACTCTTTATGAAGATTGTAGGAAAACATTGTTAACAGAGGTAAAGGACTCTCCAGTTCAGTCATTTACTCAACTACTCTACTCTATTCAGGGAGGGAGAGTAACGGAGCAGGGCACAGACAAAAGGACATGACAGGAAAGAACAGATAGTGCTGCACAGTTCAAACTGGGCTTTTATTGTGAGGGTGAGTTATTCTTAGTAATTGCTCACTGTGTTGAAAAGACCACTCAGTGTTCGAGGTGTTTGGGGGGAAGGCAGATCAGATTTTGGATATTATATTTTAAAAATCTGTTTAGCCTCTTTATCCAGTGGTTTATTGATCCTTATATTTTTGTATAGTGGCTCTATATGATACAAGATTAATCTGAAGTCTGTATTGAAGTATTTAGTCCCACACATGGAGATGCCAATTAAAAAGCATCTGTTGATGTCTTTAGACCCTGTTGGCATTTGTATTTTAGTAATTCTGCCTCAAGAAAAATATTAATTTTAGAACTGCGTCCTTAAAGCTACACATATTATTAGTCTATTTCATGTTTGTCTCTGTTTTTTTTTGTAACAAGAGGCCATATGTTTCACCCTGAGTTTCTTTGGGATCTCTCCTTTCCTCTGGATTTGACATGTAGAGCTGTTAAATTAGCTCTTGAATGTTGTTTGACTAAACATGACATTTTTTTCCAGTACACATTTTGGAACTTCATCCCTAAGAATATGTTCGAGCAGTTCAGGAGAGTTGCCAACTTCTACTTTCTCATCATATTTCTGGTCCAGGTAAAAGCTTTTTTTCTCTTCATGCTATTTTTTAAATTCATTGCTGTATGATCTGTATATTTCTACTTTTGTCACCTGCCTCTGTTTGAGATGCGAGTAGTGTAATAGCGCTAAAAGAGAAACCATGACTCTAAAAATCGTTTACTTTGATTGACCTCTCAATCTTCACTAACTTGCTTCTTTTCTGGCTTCCTTCAGTTGCCTTCTCAGGGGGTGTAGTAGGATTAGTGAGTGTAGCTGTAAAGCTGTAATCAAAGGAGTTGTTATTTGTTTGAGTGAAGGAGGAGATGAGGTCCCTCAATATTCTTGTACTTATTATTACCTCTCTGTTAAGGCCTGTAAAGGTCAGATATCATTTAGTGCCACTTTTACAACTGTCTGTCTTCCTGATAGATTCTTCTGCCCTAAATTCATCTTCACTCATTGTCTGTGTGTGTGTGTCACTTCAGTTGATTATCGACACTCCCACCAGTCCCATCACCAGCGGGCTCCCACTCTTCTTTGTCATCACAGTTACCGCCATCAAACAGGTGAGAGCCACAGGTTTTTGTGATCAGTTTCATTTAATTTAATTTGCTTTATTAAGCCTGACAACAAACACACCACCACTAGCAAGACCCACACAAACCTTATCACTTCTACACGCCATGCCCTCTCACCCTCTTCTGTCTCCCTCTCAGGGCTATGAGGACTGGTTGAGACACAAAGCAGACAACGCTGTTAACCAGTGTCCCGTGCATGTGGTGCAGCATGGGAAAGTCGTCCGCAAACAAAGTCGCAAGCTCAGGGTAAATCACTCTCACCCCAGCTTTGGTGCATTTATTGTATTGGCCCATGCAGAGGGATTTTCCTACTGCTAAGCTGTGTGTGTGTGTGTGTGTGTGTGTGTGTGTGTGTGTGTGTGTGTGTTTGTCTGTGTGTACATGTCTATATCTGAGAGCAATTTAGCCTTTAAAATCAGTCACATTAATGTTTATTATGTAAAATGTTCATAAAGTGAAGTTACAGTTAAAAGAATGGATAAAGAGGATCTGTTACAGCATCAACTGTCCTGTGAGAGCAAATGTCTGCAACTGTTGCTGAACTTGAGAAGCTTGCAGGTGGAGGTAAAGCAGGTTAACTTATTAGGCAAACTGCATTAGTGAAGTGCATTAGCAATACTAAAGGGATAAGTGCCACGTTGTCCACAAACACTGATGCTCTCATATGACCCATATACAACAGAAGAGATATAAACAGATGCACATGGAAATGGAAAACTTAAATGAGAAATTTTAATTATTATTATTATGTATGCTGTCTATTTTCAGGTAGGAGATGTTGTTTTTGTGAAAGAAGATGAAAGTTTTCCCTGCGACCTCATACTTCTCTCCTCGTCTCGAGATGACGGGACCTGCTACGTTACAACAGCCAGTTTGGATGGAGAGAGCAGCCACAAGGTGTGTGTGTGTGTGTGTGTGTTGGCAGTTGTCATTGCCTTAGTCTAATTTGTTTATACTGCTTATACAATTTATACAGCTGTAAATTGTCAGTGTCACACATTCAAGATGAAACTTTTTCCTCTTCCCCATTGTCTTCCTCTGTTACTCCTAATTTTCTCTCCCTTCTGCCTCCCTCCATCATCCTCTCATCATTCCATCTCTAATTTTTTCCTCATCTGTCCCTTTTTTTTTTAACATTTTAACCATATTTTAAACTGTCTTTCGGTTCCTCCTCTCTTCTCATATTTGTCCTATTTCCCTCTTTTCCTTCCTCCCTCTTTTTCTGCCTTGATTTCTTTATTGTTTCTCCCTCCGTCCTCTCACAGACCTATTATGCAGTTCAGGACACCAAAGCTTACAACACAGAGGAGGAGGTGGACTCCATCCATGCCACTATAGAGTGTGAACAACCACAGCCGGACCTGTACAAGTCAGTGCAACACAAACACACTCTTTCCTCATAAATACCTGGAAGTGTCTTTTCTCACTTCACCTCTCTACACAGATTTGTGGGCCGTATCAATATCTACATGGACAATGAGCCAGTGGCCAGGTAACCCCAGCATGTGACACATCACAGTGTAATGACTCACTCAACTTAAGACAAACTTGTCCTGATCAGCCTGTGCTATAAATATTTTACCTGCATTTTCACATTTATCTGTGAATTTTAATGGTGTTGTAAAGCTGCACTGGGAGAAATGGAAACATCAGTAACCCCTTCACAACAACAGTGATGATCTGAATGAGCTGTTTTCTGTGTGCAGGCCGTTAGGATCAGAGAACCTGCTGCTCCGCGGGGCCACACTCAAGAACACTGAGTACATCTATGGTAATATCACCTTCGTAGTGGATAAAGCCTGTGCAATAATCATCAAGTGACCAATGTTAATAGGTGGTGGTATATGGTTGTACATACCTGGAGCAAACTCCACAGATGAATATTGCAAGATGCAATTAAAAGCTCAGGAAAAGATAACAAAGATAGATGAAGATAACAAATGAGCCTTGTGTTAGGATTTTAATCTGTCAAACTACTGGTCAAGAATCACTGTAACGATCAGTCTCTTCTTCTTCCCTTTAGCGGTTGCCATCTACACAGGCATGGAAACCAAGATGGCTCTCAACTACCAGTCCAAGTCTCAGAAACGATCTGCAGTGGAAAAGTAAGCTCTCTCTCTCTCTCTCTCTCTCTCTCTCTCTCTCTCTCTCTCTTTCATTTTCATTTACATAATATAAGCAGATTCTGGAGGAAGGACCTTTAAGGATCGATTTGCTTTGGCATTGTCCTTTTTCTCAATTATCACTGGCTTAGATAATCATTTCATCCCTCCATCCATCTGCTCACTTTTAAATAAATTCTTCATTTATTCACTGACTGAGGGTCCTTGTGTGTCTCTGGCTCGCTGTACTGACTGGATCACTTTCTTTCCATCTGGCGTTGACATGCGTCTTGTATCCAGATGGCTTGTAGATGACTGACTGTAGGTGGATTACATTTATACTTGGTTACAGTGTTTGGCTGATTAACTTATTGGAAGTGGAATAAATGCCTTCTCTCATTTGTTTCCTTTACACAAGTAATGTATCTCATACAGAAGTACAGTGTGTTACAGTTGTAGCTGTGGGACTACATTGTGCAGCATATTTGAATTCTTGTGCTGTTGCTTGTGTAGTTTATGTCTGTGGATCAGATACTTAATGCTTATGCAGCAGCCTCTGTAGTTAGTTTGGATCATTGCATCATCTTGAATCCTTTCATTTATTCTACATGTGCATTATTTATCCACTAAATTAAAGGATTTAAATATTGAAATCAAAACACGAATGCACAAGTAAATAACCAAGTAGCTGCAAGCCAAGAAACACTGAGTTTCCTGATTGACACTGGTGCAAGAAAAAATCCTGCAAACCCTGAAGCCCCCAAAATAGTTTTCTGAGCAGCTGCTGCTGTCTCCCCCTGCAGGTCGATGAATGCCTACCTGGTGGTCTACCTGTGCATCCTTATCAGCAAGGCCCTCATCAACACTGTGCTAAAGTACATGTGGCAGGCAGATCCCAACAGAGATGAGCCGTGGTACAACCAAAGGACGGAAACAGAGAGACAGAGGCACATTGTGAGTCTCTTAATTACACCTCAGTCCAGTTTTCTTTATCGCCTGTTTAAAGACTTACACCCTTCATCCTCATCCTCAGTTGATCCGGGCGTTCACAGACTTCCTGGCCTTCATGGTTCTTTTCAACTACATCATTCCTGTCTCCATGTACGTCACTGTGGAGATGCAGAAGTTCCTGGGCTCCTACTTCATCATGTGGGATGATGAGATGTTTGACGAGGAGCTTGGGGAGAGAGCTGTGGTCAACACATCAGACCTGAATGAGGAGCTGGGACAGGTAGTCCACCTCCTCTGAGCAGACAAATGTAAAAGCAAATAAAATTATTACACAGAGAAGTGGTTTAGTAATAAACATATATGTTTCAGGGATGTTTTTACCTTGTGCTACATGACACAAACACACATCCAGGACACTTACCCTGCTCTCTTTCCAGGTGGAGTATGTGTTCACGGACAAGACAGGGACTCTGACAGAGAACAACATGGAGTTCATAGAGTGCTGTGTTGATGGACATGTTTACGTGCCTCACGCTATCTGTAACGGACAGGTAAACACCAGATGGATAGATCTTCATCTTCATCTACATCTACTTTTTAATATGTCACGTACATATTAATATTTAATTGGTTTATTTTGCTGGTAGGTGATGCCTGGAGCAGCTAGTATGGACATGATCGACACATCGCCTGGTCCTGAAGCCAGGGTAAGCATAGCCTGCTCTGTTTGTGTGTCTGTGTGAGTATGTGAGTGTGTGTGTAGGGGTTAAAACAGTGTTGGTTGTCCACCACAGGAGCACGAGGAGCTGTTTTTCCGGGCGCTGTGTTTGTGCCACACAGTGCAGGTGAAGGAAGAGGAGACGGTGGACGGGATCAAGCACGGCATCCACCAGGGCAAGTCCACTTCCTTCTACATCTCCTCCTCTCCAGACGAGGTGGCACTGGTGGAGGGAATGAAGAGGTGGAGCCCGCAGAGACACACACACACACACACACACACACACACACACACACACACACACAATGCCAGTGGCAATCAGATGAATAATCAGTTGAATTGTGATTAAATCCATCTGCACACACAGCACAATAATGGTGTGTTGGTCTTTGCCGTAGGCTCGGTTTCACCTACCTAAGACTGAAGGACAGCCACATGGAGATCTTGAATAGAGAGGATGAGATTGAGAGGTGAGCCAGTCCCTTCTAAACAATCTTGTTTTCTGTTTAATCCAATTCTCTTGTGAGCTTTATATTTATTTTAAGGTATTTATAGCCACTCTAGTATTTCTTATCTTTTTTTTTTTTTTTTTTTTTTACCTCTTACCCTGGATTATCTCAATTGTAACGCCCCAGAAATTTAATTGAGTGAATTGAATGTTTCAGCGTCTTACCATAACGACATAGTTTGATAGGCAACATAGGAATTTAGAGCAATGATTAGAGTTCATATGAACTGCCTTTATAATATTACAGCAGTACTGCAACGAGTGAGGGTAGCCTAGTAACAGTTAAAAACCAACAGCCCTCCAGCTACAATTTATAAATTTAGAACAGTGATGAACACGGATCATTATTGTTTTGTAGCTCTGGACTTTCAACATTTTCAATTTTCAAGCTGTTTACAATCCATGTATGAGTTAATGCCCTTCATGAAAGGATTCATGAAAGAATGTAACGATAGGATATTTGCAGTGTTGTTTTTTATTATTATTATTATTATTATTTTTATCAGGTTTGAGCTGCTGGAGGTTTTGACATTTGACTCAGTCAGACGGAGGATGAGCGTCATTGTCAGGGCCAGCAGTGGTAATACACAACACTCTTGTATATGTGTATATATGTTCAGTATAGATATATGGTTTGCTTTATATGGATGTTTTCTCTCTGACACACTTTTGCTTCCCCTTTTCTATCTGTGTGTTTGTGAGCAGGTGAGCTCTATCTGTTCTGCAAAGGTGCAGACTCCTCCATCTTCCCCAGAGTTATCTCAGGGAAGGTGGATCAGGTTAGAGCCCGGGTAGAGCACAATGCAGTGGTGAGAGCCCACACACACAGCTACAGCATATGAACACAACTGTTCCTATGGTTACCACAGGAAGTAGATCAGTGGATCACTTCCATCACTACTTCAGCAGAAATAATTTTGTGAAATAACCTACTTAAAAAAAGAAGACCTTAACCAGCTGAGGTTGTGGAGAAGCCCATATAATAAAGCAGTAAACTGAAAAATAACTCCCATAATGCAGAATTATCACAGTATGAAAGTATCTGAGGGTGGAGTATGTGGTTCAGTTTACCCAGAAATAAAGTGCTAAATAAAGTGAATGGTGGAAACCAGGTCACTAAAAGTGCACTTGTCAAGGTTACAGCTTTGGATAAATAGTCACTGTCAGTGAGAAAAGAATGATCTGTGGTGGGTGTTGTACTAGTGAGGCTCAAATGGAGAGAGCAGTTGCTGCCCACACACTCACATTCAGAGACCAAACTTATATCTGTATTTTCCTGTTTGTTTAGTGAAATGTGCAGATTTAATTCCCCCCTGGTGTATCAGACTAACCCTGTTCAAATTTGCTCTCCTCCAGGAGGGTCTAAGGACACTTTGTGTTGCCTATAGGCCATTGAGCCCTGAACAGTACGAAGAGGTTTGTCATCTGCTGAACGGGGCCAAGTTGGCACTACAGGACCGGGACAAACAACTGGCTGAGGCCTATGACCTCATAGAGAAGGACCTGATACTGCTGGGAGCCACTGCTGTGGAGGACAGGTGGAGGATCTCTTTTAACGACAATGTTATTGTATAGAAATCTAGTGTTTGCTTTTGGTCTCTTATAACCATCATGTCCGCTCTTCAAACACTGCTGAGCACTAGCTCTTGATTCTGGGCACGCTGCTGCCATGACAAGTGCTGCCCCACTTCCAAGCAAACTGAGTAAGACCAAGTGGCAGTTCAACCCTCCAATTACACAGGCGACTAAGACAGTTATAGTTTAGGCTTCAAAAGGATCTGTAGCTCAGAGGACATTGCAAGACAGCTTATTCAGAAGTCAGAATATGATCAAAGTAATTTTGCTGCCCCTGAGGAATATTTTGAATCTTAATTTTTGTGCACTTCCATCTCAGTGTGTTTTCTCTCCTCCCTCCACCACAGGCTCCAGGAAAAAGCAGCAGACACCATTGAGTCCCTCCACAAGGCCGGTATGAAGGTATGGGTGCTGACCGGGGATAAGATGGAGACGGCGGCTGCAACCTGCTATGCCAGCAAGCTCTTCCGCCGCAACACCCAGATCCTGGAGCTGACCACCAAACGCACAGAGGAGCAGAGCCTTCATGATGTCCTGTTTGACCTGAGCCGCACTGTCCTGAGGCAGCACGGAGCGATGACTAGGGACACTTTATCTAGGTGTGTGTGTGTGTGTTTGTAAGAGACAGTGTTAACTGCTCAGCATTTAACACATGAGATACAGTCTTTTATTTTTCTGTTGTATTTCCTTGTGCCTTGGGTCTTGTGCTTCTAGTTTATCAGCTGACTGTACTGACTATGGTCTGATTATCGATGGAGCCACCCTCTCTGCAGTGCTGAGGCCTGGCCAGGAGGACTCAAACTCAGGGAACTACAAAGAGATCTTCCTTGAAATCTGTCGCAACTGCAGCGCTGTGCTCTGCTGTCGAATGGCGCCGCTCCAGAAAGCTCAGGTACTGAAACGTCTGAAGGCACCTGTATCTTTTTATGATTACAGGAGTGTCTGAAACATACACTGCTATCACATTGATGAGTGGTGAAACAGCTGCTGATGGTTTTCACTCTGTAAGAGTTTCGAGGTAAGATGTGACTCTTGTTTTCTAGATTGTGAAGCTGATCAAAGCCTCCAAGGAGCATCCAATCACACTGGCGATTGGAGATGGAGCTAATGATGTCAGCATGATCCTGGAGGCCCACGTTGGCATTGGTTAGTACTTTGGCACTTTTCACCCACCTTGATGAACATGCTACTTGGTTGGTTGGTCGTGCTTCAGTGTAGGTGCAGCTTACACCACATTATAGTTGTTAACCAAAGAATATAACACAAATGTGCTCAGTCACTACAGTTTTAAGATGAAATACCAGGAAGTGACAAAACTCTGTCTGCCTCTCCAGGGATTATGGGTAAAGAGGGTCGTCAGGCAGTGAGGAATAGTGACTACGCCATCCCAAAGTTCAAACACCTCAAGAAGATGCTGCTTGTCCATGGACACTATTACTACATACGCATCTCTGAACTTGTGCAATACTTCTTCTACAAGGTAGAAGCTATGTTTGCACAACTGTATATAGCTTGATGTTTAGTTGTACTTGAAACACTCACACTATTATTTTTATTCTTTTATTCTGTCTTTTTGCAGAATGTCTGTTTCATCTTCCCCCAGTTCCTCTACCAGTTCTTCTGTGGCTTCTCACAACAGGTAAACACACACATACACTACACATGTGCACACACATTGATAATCATTAGGAATGAAAGGTAAAATGATTGAAATGCTGCTCTCTGTTCTTGTCCCCAGCCTCTCTATGACACAGCCTACCTGACTCTGTACAACATCAGCTTCACCTCGCTGCCCATCCTGCTCTACAGCCTCATAGAGCAGCACATCAACATGGACATCCTGAAGAAGGACCCATCTCTGTATAGGTCAGTGTTGCTATCTTCCCAAACCCCAGAAAGCTTTCAGTGAATACAGGACAGTGGTCGGTGTTGCTCAGGCTTCTCCACAGCCAGTGAAGAGGACTCAGCTCACTTCAGCTCTCTAATATTCATCTGTTCATTGTTTGAGAAACATGAGAAATTCTCTGAATGTTTCATTGATCCTGTCTTCTCTAGCACGCAAATTGAGCGATGTGTTCATGTCACCTTTAATAAGATAAAGAAATACTCAGGTTATTTCATGCATTTCATGCATTCTCTGTCAAAATACCTCCCACTGGAGTGTTGGTGTACAAAGTCATAACACTGAGTTATTTCCAGAATCATACTAACTCAATTTGGCTTTAATAAACTGCAGCTGTTATCAATTTACATCCATGCAAAGGGGATGTTTGTGAAATACATTCAGATCATAAATCTTCCTCGTCACTTGGTTTTCTTGGATTTAGTTTGGTCACAGCTCAGACACTTGAATGAAAACTTGAGATTTCACATGATTAGATGAAGAATTTCTTCCTCTCAGGCTGAATTCTTCCCTTTCTCAGCATATGATCCTCGTCTGTGTTTGTGAAAGGCCTCCATCATTAATTAATTCATTAATCAGTGCATATAAATGTTCTGCTAAATTAGATTAAAATATCTCTTGCGTCAGTTTCTTGGTAAAGGAAGGTCCCTAAGGCAGCTAATCTTGTACTGATCAATAATTTGTCATCACTCATGTGTGAGGAGGTCAACATGAGTTATTCATGCTGTTTACTGTTATGCTGTGTTTATCTTCACAGAGATATTGCTAAGAACTCTTTGCTGCGATGGCCCATCTTTATATACTGGACCATCCTGGGTGTGTACGACGCCATTGTGATGTTCTTTGGTGCTTACTTCCTGTTTGACAACACCACCTTCACCAGCAACGGACAGGTAACCTCCACGTCTCTATGGCAGCAAATTGGTTTTTGACTTAAAATGTTTTTCATTTGGACAAGACTCATTTCAAAGAGACAGTATCCACAGGCTGCTGAGTTATCACTCATTAAACTGTAGGTTGCTCAATTTTATAGAAAATATTTGCTTTTGATTTCACTTTCAACAGGCACAACCACATCTATAATTTGCTGCTCGTCATTTGTCTTTTTCAGTCTTTTTAGGATCTTTTCAGTTTATTAATAAAGATAAACTAAAGACATTTCTCCTTCCTTTTATTTCCTAGGCTTTAGATGTGTTAACTGTAGCCTTGATGACTGATTCAGAGTTGCTTTGATAGCGGATTTTTTTACTATCAAGCATCTGAGAGATTTATTTTTGGCTTTTAGGTTTTTATTTTTTACTCAAAGTTAAATGTGGTGAAGATTCTTCGCTTCATTTTACAGTAACTTTATATTTGCAGGTCATTTAACAGCATGAGGTAACATTAATGGTGGACTGTTTTAGTGAATGTAGCAGGCACCAAATATCAGGTAAAAACTGATCATTTGTCCCTTAATAATGTTAATTAGGTGATATTTTGTCACTGGATAATTGCAGGTAATTAGTTTGTTGTAGTGTCTAAGATCCAAACACCCCAGCCCTACAGCTGAAAAAATAATCCTCCTCTGTGAATTTCTGCAGCATTTGCAGAAAAAGTTTCAGGGCTGCTGTTCTAATATGTTCCCCTGAGCAAAGACTCATTTCTGTGTACTGACAGTTTTATGTGTAAAAGATGGTAGACATTCTTCCAGCCATTCACATCCAAGACACGGCAGCATGGCGGGTTTGCCACCATCTTCCTCTGTGTCCTCAGTTTGTTTCCTTTCATTTTTGAGAAGTGTTACTCTCCCACAAACCTTTCGGACTGCTTTGAGTTGCTTGATTTCACTTATTGTTTTGCATCTAATTTTTATTTATTTTTTCTTCTTCAGCCACAAAACTGTTGTTTATTTTCTTATGATTTTCTTCTGCTGGTTTTCTCCTCTTCTTATTCCTTCTCTCTTACCTTTGTGTTGCTTTTTCTTTTTGCTTCTCTTTCCTCCTCCCAGCTAATGACAACCAACACACAGATGGTAAGCCTGTCCCTGTCTCTCTGTCATCTCTCCCTGGTTTCACTTTTCAGTTTCCTGTTTCATCCCGTCACACATCCTCATACTGAACCACTCATCATCTATCCACTGTTCATCTCACATCCAGCCCTTCGTGCCTGTCGTAGATACAACAACCATAGGCTTTTGTGTAGTGACCTGCCTTTTTCCTCATGTGTCCAGGTGTTAATGTAGTGATCAAACACTTTAGCTATCACTGTGTGTGTAGTGGGTGTGTGTGTGTTCAGTTAAAAGCACTGAATATATAAATATAGAGAAACGATTTGCTCTCCTCCTTCCATTACATGACATTCGAGCCTTCTTCCTAATCCAATTCTCCCTCAGATGATGGTTTTCCTTTTAGATCTGAGGAACATTGTCACATTTGTGGATAATCTCCAAACCATCGGGTCTAGTTATAGGCTCATTTGTAAGGAAAGTCGGATGCAAGGAAGTTGGTGATGATGATGCAAATCTGAAGCTTTTGGGTTGTTAGAAATAGTAAAAGGGAAAACTCAGAACATGTTCTAATCCAGTGGTAGATACACAGAAAGGTCTGTTTTTAAATGCTGTTGTGTGACTATTCACACATTTTATTCATCCTTATGAATCATCATCATCATCATCATTGGAATATTATGGAACTATTATGGTAATTTAGTTCTCTCTATTATGCAGCATCAACAAGTCCTGTAACCATCAATCACAAAGAGACAGAAATTTCATTTAGACTGTCTCCAAGTTTTAAATTGACATTACCTGTTCTGTAACTCTAAATGTTACATGTAATACATTTAACATGCACATCACTTCTTCTATTTAAACCATTTAAAAACATTGTTTCTCATTCATCAGCCATTGATAATCTCTGCTCCACCTGAATGTGGCTATCTGAACTCCCTGCCATCTGTTTGATTGATTGATTCCTTATTGAATACGTGCAATTAAGTTTATCACCATGTATCACATTATCACCAGGCCTGTAGGAAGATCTTGAATGACCCATTTCCTGATTAGAGTCATGTCACTCGTGATGCATGTTAAAGGTGTATGGAGGGTTATTAAGAGGTCCAGCTGATTGTGTGAGATTAGACAATTAGGTACAAAAGTGTGTACTCACTGATCTTACAGTATATATGGCATTTGGGGAGAATTTTATTTCACATTAAATGTACTGAATGTAAAATCCTTACATTTGAAAGGTGTCACTAACATGATCTGTTGTCCCTCTGCCTCTGTAGATGTTTGGGAACTGGACATTTGGGACTCTGGTCTTCACTGTGCTAGTCTTCACTGTTACATTCAAGGTAACCACACATACATATACAATATGGACAGTATCTACACTCACAGAGGCACCCGAGGAAGGCTGGATTAAGGCTCACTGTTATCATTAAACTGATCTCTTTAATTCAACATACGATTTGTGTCCTGTCTCTCTTGTAGTTGGCTCTAGATACTCATTACTGGACTTGGATCAACCATTTCGTCATCTGGGGCTCACTGATTTTCTTTGTGGTCTTCTCTCTGCTGTGGGGAGGAATCATCTGGTAGGTTTTTAAAACATATTTTTATATGTCTATATCTCTGTTGACTCTTAAAATAATGTTTCTCTCCTCTCCTCTCCTCTCTTCTCTTCTCCTCCAGGCCCTTCCTCAACTACCAAAGGATGTACTATGTATTCATGCAGATGTTGTCCAGTGGGCCGGCCTGGCTCAGTATAATCCTTCTGATAACAGCCAGTTTGCTGCCAGATGTGGTAAAGAAGGTGATCTGGAGGGCGCTGTGGCCGACAACTACTGAGCGCATACAGGTGGGTCCTTTCATATGTGCACAAAAGATGTTGTACATTATACAGTGCATACACTATACATAAAAACATCAAATACTATATTATTAGCTCTAATGTAGTGTGTGAAATATCTAACTGATGACTGTGGGTCAGCAGATGTATGCCGGCTTTGGCTATGTCCCTGCTCTGTTGGATGTAAGTCAGTAAGCTTCTGTCTGTCAGTGTGCAGTGCTCCTAATTCTAAGTCAAGTCAAATTTTATAGATGACACTATTCATTTCATATGATTATGACTATTTCATTCATATAATAATCTGCAAACGGATTAATAATCAAAACAGAGAAGAAGAAACAAGCAGGTTTTCTAGACATTTTTAAAGATGTGGGCTTTAAAACAGCACTGAAGACAATAATCCAAGCTAAATGTTGATTTAAAATAATATCACAGGCTAAAGCACCACTCCCAGTATCTGTAATCCAGTCAGATGAGTTTGTGATATTCACAGCACTGATGTTATTTTAGGTGCAGGTGCAGTACAGTATGGGACTTTCCTCAAGGCCTGTGTAGTTAGATAGTTAGATCAGTTGCTGCAGGGACATCAAGAATGTGGAAGAGTACAGTCTGTCGTGTGTTTGCAGTGAAGTTTGAACTTTTGCCTCCTAATGACTTGAAAACCCTTTTCATGTACTTGTGTCTTCTTCCATGACCTAAATTTCCCCAATTCACATACCTGTCCTAACAACTGTGGTTGTTTAGAGCTCATAACCAAACTTCATTTCTGATTTTACACTTCATGTATAATTGAGCCTGATAAGAACTTTTGATTTCTGTTTTAAATCACATTTGAAAGCTCTGACTGATTCCCCCCTCCTTGTTCACTCCTCCCTCTGATCTCCTGATACCTATCTTCCTCATCCTCCTCCCCTGCTGTACCCCTCCCTCTGGTTCTCCCCCGTGGCAGACTAAGCGTCGGTGCCTTGCCTCCGAGCCCTCCACCATCTTTATGCTGTCTCAGACCTCCAGCAGAATCAGTTTCTAACCCAGCCCTCCTGGAGGTGACCCTCTGCCTTTCCTCCTGTCTCTAACTCTCCCTGTTTCTCTCTGAATTTTCCTTTTTCTACATCCTGGTATATTCTCACTGCCTCTCCTTTGCATGAAGTGACGCTCATGTTTACGATTTGATTGCATGTTAGTGCGTGTTTGAACACCAATGTTAGAATATGTATATTTTTATAGTAGACCCTGAATATATTTGTCTCTGAACATGTGTGTGTTTGTGTACAGTGTGTGAGGGATAAAGGGTTTGAGAGGGCCATGACCTACCAGAGTTCTGACTCGTTACTAGATGGAGTAGCTGTCACAGAAGCCTAAAGGGCTTCAGCACGGTAAAAAACACACAGGCTGCCTGTGTGTGTGTGTTTGTGTGTGTGTGTGTGTGTGTGTGTGTGTGATGGATTGGGTAATGGTGGTAATTGGGTAATGGATTAACATCCTGCAGTGATGGGGTTTACTGTGGTGTGTTGTTTCCCTGATTTGGCCTCTGGATGTTGTCTCTAACTAACACGTGAGTTGCAGTGTGTTTGTTTGTGTGTCTGTGTGCCTTTGTGAGCATCTTAAAAAGTCCAGGGATCTGGGATTTCTCCATCTATTGTATAATGTGCTTGCATCCTGTTGGGTAACTCTTCATATGGAGCTCTGGTCCCCTCTAGTGGCACATTTTAGCATCGCTACAGAGGCAGAAGACTGTTTACTCAAAGTGGGACTGAACGCTGATGCATGTTTGTCATTTTTTCATTTGCATGATTTGGTTTGGTTCTATAAAAGCAAGCATATGGTGTTACATGGTGCTGCAATTTTTACACATCCATGCTTTTTTATACCAGTGTTTAATGCGCGTGTTGCATCGCTTGTGTCTAAAAGGAGCACATGGAACATTTTTATCACAGCTGGCCAATTTGATTAAAGGCAATTTAATACTTTTTTAATTATATTACATAAACAACTGAATTGTCTGGTAATGCAGATTTGTGTTTAGGTTCAGGTTTCTGACAGAGGAAATAGTCTTGTCTTGCACAGTAGCTCATTTGGTACTTGCCTCCTCAACGAAACCCTTCATTTAGCTGAAGCTTGTCCTCTAATCTCTGCTCCAAAACATTTGAGCTGTAGCTGAAGAAGCGTACAAACCCTGAAAATACGAGCTTTTAGCTTATTTATCTTGTAAAAAAGACAGAAAATTAACTTGGAATAACCAATGCAGCTGTCAGGAAGCGCACATTATATCGATATAAAGTCAGTTTGATTAATCAGACATGGGTTGAGGTCAGTCAGGTTTTTCCACAACAAACTGGGAAAACCCTTACACAGTTGTCTAGAATGTAATTGCTTGTTGCAGCAGTAATCAAAGTCCGAATACAACCAGCCCCAGACCATACAAAGGTATGTGTCAACAATTTTTTAGTGGTCCATATTTTGGCCAGCTGGGATAACGATGTCTTCTGAATGTATGACCTCCACTTGCTCTCAATAACATGTTTGCTTGTCTCTCCTTCTTCTTCCCTTTTTTCCTCCCACTCTGTCTCCTTCTCCTCCCTCTCTACACTCACACAGAATGCTGACAAACTCTATAAGGGCCAGCTCTCTGAGTTCACTCCTCTGGCATCTCTCCATGCCCCACCCAAGGCTGGCAGCCACCGGCGAGGCTCGGGCCACCAAAGGAACGCCCCGAACCCTCGAAGGTCTGAACCCTATACTAAGAAAGTCATGTTCACACGCTGGCAAAGAACGCCAGACTACTGCACCTTTACCCCCCTCCTCCAATTCGCAGGTGGCTCCTGTCACTCAGGACAGGGACATGCATACAGCGTGGCAGGGCCCGAGACCTCAGTCTAATTTATTTCTGTTTGATGTTTTCCTATTCTTACATCCTGATATCAGTTATCAATGGCATCCACCTTGCGTTAAACTGAACAAATGAGTGGTTATGATAAATTGGTCACTGCTGTCAGAGCTGGGAAGTAAAGTCACACAAAAGTAACTGAATTTGTTCATGTTACCACACTGGAGTCAAATAACAGACCAGGTTGCGAACAGCAGGTAGCTGTAATCCATCTGCACGGGATTACAATGTCAATAACCTTCATAACTGCTCCCAGGTCAGCAGCCAAGTATGGCACAAAGCACTATGGGACGACTCTGGAAAAGACTCCATCCTCAGAGCCTCGCTCACCGCTACGACGTGCAAAGGGCTCAGTGTACTGATGTCACAACGGAAAAAAAAGTATTGATTTCATAAAGCACATGATGTCTCACTGACAATATGTGCACTGGCCCTTTAAATCCATCTGCCTCTGACAGCAGGCAGCTGAAGCGTACTTTTCTCTGATTATTAGAATTTATATGAATTTTTAAAAACCGATCATGGCGATAATCATGATGTGTCCTCACTGGAAATTGTGCTGCTGATGATGATGATGATGATGACGAGGAAGACAGCCAGGGGCTTTCTCTGACCAAACTTTTTTTTTTTTCTTCAATTCCTACCATCTATCTCTCTCTTTCCTTCTTTCCATCTGTCTGTTCTGTCTCTTCATAGGACTAACTGGTGTTGCCTGTGTGCAAACCTTTTATCCCGAAACACTCCGTAGGACTCTGCGGTCAGATCCTACAGCATTGTAAGCAGGGCAGTAGTAGAGAAGTAAAGCTTTAGTGTTTGAAAAGTGGATCTGATTTGGCCTTTTTGTTTCCTGTTACCTTTTCTTTATTTTGTCTTAAGAAAAAAAGACCAACTTTAGCTCCACATCCAACACTTAAGCTTTTAAACTCACATGTAGGTTGTGTAGAGTGTTTGGTGGGATAGATGTGTTTATCTGTGTGCTGATAGCTAGTGGTCATGTTAGTGTGTGTGCTGCATTCAACTCTGCAAGTTCTTCTTTCTTATTGTCTTAAGCACTTTAACTATTGACATTCATCTTAGATTTATCTATAATGCTGAATGACTGATTTAAGTTTTTTTATGCCTTATTGATTTAGTGATAGAGTCCAGTAGAAATAGCTGACGGCTTCCTAGCTGTTTCTTAATGCCTTAATGTCACCTTGTAAATACCACAGAGATTATGAACCAAAGAACCTGGAGAAAGAAAAATCTGACCTCCTCAATGCAACAGCTGATAGATGCACTGCAAGTTTATTTAATTATTGAATTAGACATGTGATCTGCAAGTCAGTTGTCGAGTTTGGAAAGGTTTTTAGCACCTTAAAAATTAGTGCACCAATCATAACGCAAGGATTCAATCAAGTGCTCCAAACTACTTGATGCCTTAAATTAGTAGTTAATATTTCTGAGATTTGCTCGTTGGTCCTATAGACATTTATTCAGGAGAAAATCATTACTATAACACTGTAATATACACAGATGGTTTTGGTTTTATTCTGTCATACACAACCTGCATACAATAGGCTCACAAAAGCAAACAAAACAAATTCAATCCAACTTGAGCTGGACATTCAGACACAAACAAAGACCTTCCATCTTTAAAGCCTCTGCTCTTCTTACAACAGAAAACAATAGTAGTGTTTTCTAATGTGACTCATCAGTTGGCCTTAGACATGCTCAGGCACTCATCCCCTTTCAGGCTGGGAGTTGATGAGAAGAACGCCACCACTCTCAAGTCTGGTGAAAAACATGGAGTTACCACCAGCAGCCAGCTTAGTACAAAGACTTAGCTGGCTATGTGAAAATGTATTGCATTCACACGTCTAAAGATCTACTCAGTTGTTATTAGAGGAGATAAATATCTACCAAGTATGAGACAGGTATAAATTTTCTAATCTGACACTCAGCAAGAAAGCAAGTAAGCATATTTCCCAAAATGTTGATCTGTTTCTTAAACTGATACATCAAAATCATGACTGTTTTCAAGTTCACCTTGAAGTCTGCATCTTAGGAAGTTAACTGTTCAGTAAGGTGTGTCTGGGTACAAAACTATCCCTGTCTTTCACCACAGGACTGATCCATGTCAGTGCCTGTAGAGAAGCCTTTTATCAGTCTGTTCATCATCAGTCAACTTTTAGTTTATGAGCTATAGGAAAGTCAGGTATCAGAAATTCACACATATACATACAGATGTTTTGCCACCTCATGTTATTTGTGAGGTGTTTTACTTTGCATATTAGATTGATTATAGCATCTAATTGCTCGGCGCTCATGCTCTTCAAAGCCTTATTATGGTGTTACAAGAGTGTAATGAGATTATCTACCGTCACTGTGCAGTCCATGAATTCTGTCTAACACTTTTTCCTGTTTCAACACCTATCCTGTCTTTCTTTCTAGCTATCTCTCTTTCTTTCTCTTATTCTCCCTCTGCTGAGATGATGTGGAAGTTTTCCTACCTCTGTGAAAGCCGCCTCCATCCGTTCTCATCATCACCCTCTTGTCTGTCTCAACCATTCCTCCATAGGCCTCTCCATCCATCCATCTACCCATCTATTGTGACACAGAGCAGATATACTTTTGTACTCTACTGTAATAGTTTTATGAACCAAAGCCTTGTTGCTGCTAGAGATACTTGTAGCTGCTTTACATTAATTAGGTGCCTTGTGGTAGTTTCTGTTTCTGTGCTGAACTGTCTTTGCTTGCTCTTATGGTAAATTTACTGCTAATAATAGTCATTTGGATGGGAAAGCACTGCAGATGATGGCTGTGAATGTAAATTTTAATTTTATGCTGTCCAATAGGACTCATTTGGAACATATACAGTACTCAAATATTACTGTTATTACACATTTGATGAACAAATTATTGACCACTTGCACCAAACAACAACTCATGTTTTATGTTTTTATTATTGTTTTTATTCAATTTTTTAAAAGTATATGTCCAGGAGGGCATTTGTCTCTGAAATGTTATTTTTATTGTTTTCATTAATGCATAAAGTATAAAATTCCCATTCACCACAATAAGAGTGAGTTAAGGTCTCACTCAGTGGTCAGAGCACACTGGAAAGATCTTTAATCTGTATTTTAAAGACAGAAAAATTAAAGAGCTCCACCTTTGCTTGATCGATCAATTGCAGTCGATCACTGTTACAATCTGGGATTTATTTTTAGAAATACTGTTTCCTTTAATGTCTGACTTGAGATTCTGCTTTTCTACTTCAATATTTATATAAAAAACAGTAATTACTTTTAATACTTTTGGATTCTGAGGTAAAATCTCAGATGTGCTAATTAAAGGGTCAATTCAGCCAAATTACAAAAAAAAAACCTTTCTAAAAAGAGGTATTGTTGCTTGGAGCACCACAATTTAAAATGACACGTTCATCTATTGTATTGATGTGGATACAGAAATCTTAGAGATGTATATCTCTAAAAAGTAACCAGAACTATATTTGCATGGCTTGATGTCATTAAAGCTAAGTGGAAAAATACCCTTTTTAAAAATTTGGTTGAACTGACCCTTTAATGTTCTTAGGCTTGTGAATGTAAACATGTAATCAAGGATCCTGTTCTTCGTCCTGCTGAGTGTGAACCCAAATTGGGCTTTGACAGATACATGTTCTTCTCAGAGGGAGGAGTTCGTCAACCATAACCAGTGTGTGTGTGCCAGTATTCAGTGTCATAAAATCTGATCATGTTTTCCCACCTGAATGCGTAAGTAATGGGAGAGAAATCAATAAAGTAGTTGACTTAAATCCCCCCCAGACAATACAATGATCAGTATCTGGAAGCCTCTGGAGCAAAGATACCAACTCAATAGCTTTTATTCTTTATGAATGGAATTATTTAATCATGCTTGACTGAATCTATGAATTATTGCCATTCAGTCAGATCCATCCTCTTTCTCCCTCTGGAAGATTGTCCATCAGAAAACTGGAGGATCCATGGAAATGAATGAATATGTTACAAAGAAATATCCAAGCTTTTTGTAAGAATGTTAGAGATTATGTGAAGCTTTGTTACTTTTTTTTTTACTTTCTGGAAACTGTATTTGATGTGTGTCTTATTTGTGTAGAGAGTACACTGGGTTGTGACAACACTGGACATGTGTGTATGCATAGCTTTAACGATAAAAAAGAGATTTCTGTGGCGTTAGCTCAGATACACCCCTGCACTGAACCGTCTTGTCTGATGATTAACATTGACACTTTGCTGTAGAAGTTTTCAAAGCCATTAATGGTGGATTTAAGGTCTTTACTGTACCAATCACTCTTGTCCTCACTGTCCTGATCTTTCAAGACCACCTTAACTGACAGCCTTCAAACCGAATGTTATCTTTTCTCTTTTACAATGGATTACTGTATAGTGTTCTGTATTTCTCATAACCAACAGTATCTATAATCGCTGTACACTCGGATACAGTATATATACATATATACAATATATAAATGTAGTTATGTTAATTAATGTACAGTTTTGGGGTCTTTTTGTATGCAGTTTTTAACAGAGTCATATCAAGATTTACTTGTGGATTTTTGCCAACCTTTCTGTAGCTATCAACAGCAAACTACTGTATATTTGCTTGAAAATAAAAGCCAGAAGTGGAAATATAAAAACTTGACATAATGTGGTTTCCTGCTGTTACTGTGACTGCACTTCCTGCATTAGCCACAGGGAAGCAGTAGAGTATTTCTGATGTGTCAGAGCTGAAAGCAAGAGATGACAAATCAAACACACCTGAATAGTTTCTAAATACTTTAAGCTGATGAAAGGATGTTTCATGAGAATTTACGGCATGTGCCTCTAACTAAAGCAGCAACAGTTTTCTCAAATTAAACTACCAGCTGTGTTGAAAATGCTTGTTTTTTTTTGTTTGTTTGGGGTTTTTTTGAGACAATTTTTAGATTTAATGTCTTCCCCAAAGTTGCTCCAGGGCTGCTGTCTGCACCATCTGAGGATGTCAACAAGATTAGGATGGAGGTTTTGGATCGATTGGATTCCCTTCATCCTTTTCACTTCTCATCTACGCTGATCTCCACGTCCTCTCCTCCACAGCTGGCAGCCGCAGAGACCTGCGAGTGTGTCTGACAGGGATGGAAAAATATCTAGGGCATGACTGTCAGAGGTGAAATCACGGGATGAGGGGGGAAAGAAATTGCACATAAGAAAAGTAGATGTTGAAGAGTGGCAGTGTATTTTCACTGTCTAGTCTACCTGGCTTTTATCAGCAGCTGTTTTTTCAGTTAAACTGTAATGACTTATTCAGTCACTTTCAGAATGAGAGCAGAACGACTTAACAAAGTCTTAATGTTTTATTTGATCAACTTAAATACCTCCAAAAACTTAAACTATAAATATGTAGTATGTCTACCTTTGATTTTATTTTTACGGTGTATTGCTTAAAATACACAGACAGGTGGGAGGTGTAATTTAAGGTGCAATAAGTCCTTTACAACCTCTTCACCACCTGTTTAGACTTCCTTCATATCAAACTGCCTGGGGCTGAATCGCTTGAAGCACATTAGTGAGACATAATAGCACACTTTTTGAAGGTAGGTGTTATGTGTGTCAGTGAGGGCTGTAACAAAGAGTGTTAGATTAAGATGAATTCACACCCCCAGTCACAGGAATATGTATGTTGAGTAGAGCCACAGAAAGAAATGGAAATGAGACTGGCAGAGAAATGTCTCAGGATCAGAAGCACTGCATTTTCCATCATGCTGAGAGTCAGACTTATCAGTCTGAAGCTGCAACAAGCAACTGCAGCAACAGGTTACTTAAAAATACCTGTAAGGTGCTGCACACAAAGCCAAGAACACATAACCTTCTGTATAACCACAGCATGTCATTTGACACTCTCAGCTCCAGCACCTTATTTACCATTCAAAAATGAGGGTGGTGTAAATCTTCTCATCTAACTCCAGCAAGAAAGCAAAAATGCAATGTGGGCTAACAAGCTCCTCTGGTTCTACTATTTTTACATATGTAGAGCCCTTGAATGACAGTGCCAGGCAACCAAGAAATGAACAGTGAACAATTTCGAGGTGTCTCTTCACAGAGCAAAGTTTTGTCAGAGCAAACAGTCAAACTGAAGTGTTAGACCTTTTGATGCCACTTTCTGGGATGATAAATTAAGCCGCAAAAAACATTTGAAAGTCCTGACACATAATAAATCATATGAGCTGAGTGCTGTTATTGTTCTACGCTCTGGCTACACTCAAAGAATTTAAGGGAATTGATTTGTTAATTTGATTACAAATTATCAATCAGCTCTCAATTACAGTCATTTTGGCACCTGTAGTAATAACAGAGAGAGCGAGTGTGTTGCTGCACATATTTGTGCCCAGCAGTAGGTCTGACACTCAAACTAGCCTCAAATCATTAGACCTACCCTCCACATGCATGCACGCGTGCGCACACACACACACACACACACACACACACACACACATACACACAGTCTCATCTCACCATTGTAATGTCAGTGTGTGTCTCCATTCACAGTATTAAATGGAGGGAGGTGATGGAGGCAGCCACACGTGAAATCTAAGAATTAGCTGTGAAATTGCTGTTATTTGCCTCTGATTGTTTATGACTCAGTACACACCGTTTTTTTTTTTTTTTTTTCGTTTTTTTCAGGGGGGCTTTTTGTCTGCACAAAGGACTTTCTCATTATTATCACCTGGCTTTTAAAGAAATTGTTTGAGTTGTTTGCATACACACAGACACCAACAGGGAAGAAATCGACCAAATACTGACATCTCAGCATTTAAACAAATATTTTTGTTGAAGCTGTGGCTGGCTCCTTGTTTCTCCACCTCATCTTACTCTTCTCTTGGATTTTCTATCACCTTCAGCCTCTGCATCTCGCCTGAACGCGGGAAATTGTGCAGAAACTTTATTCCATCAGTCCTCTTGTCTTGTCATGTCTTTGTCACTCTCCCCAGTGTCCTGACACACAATACAGTCAAATACAATACTAGACAATCTGAGCCTTAATGGCCTCGATTTAGCTGAATGCTGAGGGGGCTGCATCATCTGGTGCTGTTACTTCAGATGATTTCATAATGTAAAATGAGATTTTTTTTAAATAATATTTATTTTGTACCTTACCTTATTTTTGCTGAGAATTTAAATAATTGAATGGTAACTAAAGCACAGAGACAGTACAAATATAATACATACTGTACCTCAATTCAGATTTGGAACTACATTCTCTCTGCTTTGCCTGTAAAGACAGTGATGGGTAATTGGCGGATTGATATGACGTCTAGTTGTCCTAAGTGAAAAGACAATACACAGTTGATTTAATCTACTTGATTTACACTAATAAGCGATGCACATATGCGCACACGTATTATACTGTATGTATGCATGTAAATCTAAATAAACAGGTGAAACAGCGACTCCTGTGTTTGTGTGCAAGTTTACTAAAATGACGCCAGGTGAAAATTCATATCACCTGATTAACAGTTAAGAATTAAACGGTTGGAAACGACCGTTGATACAACCGTTTACAGTGTGCTCAGACACGTCGTGAGGCCTGTGACAACGGTGGAAATTCAACAAACACTGGAAATTTAACACAGTTTAAACGAGGGGGGATAAAAAAAAAAAAAGAAAAAAAAAAAAAGGTGAGAATCAGGTAACATTAACTTAATTTTCCAGTGTTAACCAGTGTCGCATAACGAGCTTTATGTTGTAACTGCTCTGTTCGCAGCGACAGAGGAGACGAGGACGACTGTCAACAAACAAACAGACAAAATGGCTGTCAAGACAAGTACAATTTCGTCTTCATGAGAGAGGAGGGAGGACTTCTGCGTCAAATGTGAGTCAAAAACGCCTTCATCCGCTTCGTTTGTGTCCTGCTGGTTAAATGTCACGTGTTAGCTTTGCTGCGCTATTGCTAATGGCTTGTTATGCTAATTGTGTTTGTCTACACACTAAAGATGTTGTGTTGTTAATGGTAAATATGCAGAGGTTGCTTTATGCTTGCTGGTTGTTCAGTCACTTGTTGAATGTGATTTGAGGCCTCTGCAGAGGGCCTGCTAATAATTGTGTTTATAAGCTGTGATGTTGGTGGAGTAATGCACTTTATAAGTACAGAAGTTTGTGTCAGTCTTGTGGATATGAGTGTGTAAGTCGTGTATTTGATACATGTATTTGATGTGAACATAAAGTTGAGATAGATGTATTATGGCTGTAGAGTTCAATCCAGTCAGTCTATACCTGGATGAGAGTAAATGATTTATAGTAGTTTGTGTTTTGTGTGAGGACATACATGGTATGTGCAGTGTTTCTTTTTGATCTGAACCTAAAGTTGGTTAATGTAGCTGGTCTCAGTCTGACCCTGTGGTTTAAATGGGGGAGAACCACCATTGAACAGAGAAGAGATAATAGCCTGTTACATGCTGACAGAGGCTAAATATGGGACAGAGAATGCATCATGGATGACTGTCTCCTCTTACAAGTGCAGAAACAAACTAATCTGATTAGTGTGCATCCCTGTTATCAGTGCTGAATGGAGGCCAAGTGCCAGAGGCAGAGAGCTGACATTTTTTTTTTTTGCTGTTCTCTGCTATGAACTCATTTCCTCTTTCTTCACCGACAACAAAATCACAAGTAGTGATTCAGACATTGAATTATATTTTGAAGTGTTTGTAAACTATCACAGAGGAACAGGCTGCTCTCTTCCTTATCATCTTCCATAGTCTCTCTCCCTCTTCTCTCCTCTTCTCTGCAATCTGTTTCTCCTCCTTCCATACCAGCCATCAAACCTCCTATCTCCTCCTTTTTATATTTTATATTTAAGTATTTTCCTCTACTGCCTTCTGTACTCTCCTCCTCCCTCACTGTTGTCTACCAATCAGGTTGATCGATTTTTATGCTTCTGCTTATCGAGTGGAGCAGCCGTGGTCCATAAATGTCACCTCTCCCTGCTCAAACACACACACACACACACACACACGGCAAAGAGAGCAGGAGAAATCTGGCTTTTTTTCAAACTTTGTAAGGAGTCCCATGGTTTCCTGTTTGGTGTGTAGCTTTTCTCACTTTATCAATTTAGATTTGTGTTATCTGATCAAACTCTTCTCAGCCGTGGTAGGATGCAATGATTATAGAGACTTAGTATCTGTCAGTCAAGAGATAAGTTGATCATATTCATGTGTCGTTACTTTGAAGAAAACATTTAAAGATTCTGCTGATAAAACATAATTGTTTTCTGAATGCTGCATGTATGAGTAAATATTCGAGTGTGGAATGGGCTGGTTTTTGCCACTTGTAGTTGTTGGGACGGAAAAAACATTCATTGCTGTCTTCCCATGCCCACTGAGTGATCATTGAAGATTTTACTACGACCTCTTTGACGGTAGTCACTGTCCATAGAGGTTCCACCAGCAAAAAGACTTCTGCTAGTTATAACCTTTACAATATGCTATAACAGTGTATGGATACAGGCATGGCCACATGCTGGCATAATGTTTTAAAGCAGCAAATGAATCCAGTTGTTGAATTGTACCTGAGGCTCTGTATGTCTTCAGAAGTTCAGGGCATTTTTTGCTCTGCTTGTCATAAATGAGTTCAGATGTTTTACCATTTGAAAATGTGCCCAAATGTTTCCCCCCTCCAGTGTCTCTTCCTCAATTTCACACAACCACAGACAGAAAAGAACTTCATTCAGGTTTTGTGGATTGCTTTCCTGGTGGTAGCTTTTCAAAGGGAAAAAATTGCATTTTTCAAAAATATTTCACAAAGAAAAAGAGGACCATGCAGAGAGCAACCCACCAAGCTGGAGAATATAAACAAAGAGCAACCTTGTTTGTGATCTAACTTTTTAAAGTACCCTTTGTCTAGCTAAGAAAGTTAGTTATTAATTTAAAATATTAGACCTCATTTCACAGAAAAAAATGGTTAACATATTATGGCATAGAATGATGTTTGTGTGTATGTTATTGTTTAGTGTAGCTGCTATCAATCTCATATAATTGCTCTGACCTGCCTCACTGTTTAAAGGCCTAAACTGTCACAGGCCTGCCGATTGATGTGTGGGTTATCCTTCATTTTTTTTAAAAAAAAGCTGTACTTTTTAATGGTAAATATACTGTAATGCAGTGGGCTGTATTTTGGACCATTGGGCTTATTTTCCCCTTTGTCAAATTACTAGGAGATAAATGTATGCATACGTGCCATAATACAAACTAAAAAGTAAAGATTTAAATTTTTTGGAAGTCCATGACTTTTCTTTGACTATCTTTGGCTATTTTCTTGGTCTCACGATGGTCCATTTGTCTGGTTATATACACTTTACTAAAGTGTGATTATGGAAATTGTTTGAGACAAACAAAGGCATATGTGCACATGAACTCCTTTTTCAGACAGACAGTACCTTTTGTATTCTGTCATATTCTGTTTTGTTCTCATGGCCAGGTTGTTTCCACACTGTGAATACAAGGTGGGGTCGAGTCTAATTAGTGGGTGAAATTCGTTCCCTGCCATCACTTCTTTCAGCAGGAGGCTTTCTAGTCTACGGTGGGAATAGGGAGGCCCAGTTTGTGTGTGTGTGTGTGTGTGTGTGTGTGTGTGTGTGTGTGTGTGTGTGAGAGAGACAGAAGGAGATCCCCTTTCCCCCCAGGGTTGTATCATTACATGGATAATTAGACCAGGTCAGCCAGAGAAAGAAGAAAGCAAGGAACCAATTCCAATGACTTCAAGAGGACCTCTGTCTGAATTTTGAGTTTTAAAAAACCTGTATTGCACACACTCAGCAAATAACCTTGATTTCAGTTGAAAGAGCTGAGTACCTAGCTTTTTGTCTAGTGTAACTCTTGGGTTACTTTTACAGTTGTAAATTCATTCAAATGAACTCAGGCAGACTCACTAAATACAATTTCTTCTGTGAATTAACGCTGTATCTCTGGACTCTTCATGTAATCCCAGACCCATGATATTGTGATGAGATCACGCCTGTGTTGTGGCTGACCACCTGTTGCAGGACTCCATGTTCATGTCTCTGCAGATAGTTCTTTGTTTCTGGCTGTGTCTTTAGGGTCGCTGTCATGCTGCAGATTGATTTTGGCATACCAAATGGTGTTGCATAATTGATCATACATTTAAAATGCTTAAAACATTAGCGATATTTAGTTAGAGGTCAGACAGAGAATAAGACCATCATGTCTGGCAGGAGGCTATTTAGACATATTCTGAATCCTGAGCATTATAGGAGAGGAAATCATGCCTAGTCTAACTCTTGTTTCACCATAGCTTTATTCTTTTAAAGACCCAGATAGGGATCAAGTCCACAACTTCTTTCTAGGTTTTTTTGTACTGAAAATGCATCCAATTGATTGATGAAATTGGTTTTATGAATTCATTTATTTTGCTTGGAATTTCTGGATCTCTGTATGTCGATCTTAGGTAATATTTCACTGCTACAGTTGCTAACCTTGCAAGTTATCAATTGGTTTAGACGAAGGATTCATATTTGTCCCAATCCTTCCACTTAGCTCTGTTCATTTGAAGATACAGACCACACTGACTCAATTTATTCTCCTATACTCACAGTGACAACGTAACTACACACACACACACACACACACACACACACACACACACACACACACACACACACACACACACACACACACATCCAATGTGTTTACCCCTCTTCACATTCCTCTGTCCCTACTGAATTGCTCAAATATGAGCAGCCTTGGAAAACTGCATTCACTTTTGTAAGCATTCACTCTTGTCTTCCTTCCTCATCTCTCTTTTCTCTACTCTCAGCCTCTCTACCTATGCTTCTTTTTCCTCCAACCTTGGATGCCTCTGAGAGTTTCTATTCTTAAGGCGGAGCTGTTGACAGTAGTACATATCTGGGAAGCCAATGGTAAAAACATTTTTTTTAAAGCTTCAGGGAGTTTTCAAGGATTGTGGAGCTGAATACGGTATTAATACAGGCTGGGCTGATACCTGAAGCCAATTGGTGTCATTCGCTTCTTTATCAAAGAACTTCTTCCTAATCACAGCTGTAAAATAGTATAAAATTACCATTTTATAGGTAGGTATCCTTTTGCTCTGTTCTTTATTTTTTTTATCCCCCTTCTCCTCTACAAGAAAAATATTATTGGAACGTTATTAGTAGTCTTCCTCACCCCTTTCTCTCCACTACTATCCACTCCTCCTCTCTCAGCAGTTATCTGATAGGAGCTTAAAGTTGTCTCTTTTATTTGGTATTCACATGTACACAGACACACAATATTTGATATTGGTTGGAGACAGGATTCACACATTGGTGGACCCAATAGTCTCAAACAAAGATCTTAATAAACTCCTGTTATTTCATTCATTGTTCATTCATGTAACCAAAAATACCGTTCTTCTGTAGTTCAGAACAACAAATGTAATGAAGCTTTTACTATTGCTCTGAATCATTATGTTAAATCGATCAGCGTTATTATTACTTAGGAAAATTTAACAAACAGAGGCTAAATGCCTTCTTGTATGCAAGTGTTTTTTTTTTTTTTTTTTTTTTATGGGGAGTTTTCTCTCAATAGTAGTTAAAGGATTAGTGGTGTCTATGTGTTTCCATGGTCTCTGTCAAGGTCTCTACCTCAAACACACACACACTTGGTGGTTTTATCAGCCCATCGACTTCTAGTCAACCTGAGCTGCTTGAAGTCAGAGCTTAGTAGTGCAGCGGTTGATTCCACACATACACTGACTCACACACACATACACACGCAGATCCCCAAGAGACTGAACTTGATCCCTGGCTCTACTGGCTTGTCATTCACTTGAGGGATTGACTTACGGATAACTGACAGTTGTAGGAGCTGGTCCCGGTGGCAGGTAAAAAGCGCTGGAAGAGCTCGTCAGGTGAGAGCTCTAGTAGGTGTGTTTGTGTGGACAAGGCTTGGGTACAATGCAGGGCGGTGTTATCTGATAATCAACCTTAGAGGTTAAGACTTGTTTTGGTTTTTTTGTACAGTTTCTGAGAATAAAAAAGAATCATGCTTTTTTTTAAGTTTTGTATTCAGAGCATCTCAAGTGAAGCACTCTTTCCAATAACATTTTTCCACAAACAACCTGCAAGGTTACATGAATATTTTGACATTTTGGGAATTATGCTTGGAATTAGGATAGATGGGAAATTGTTAGATTACTTTATTTTAGCATATGTGTGCAGATGTGCTGCAACACAGTGCAATGGGAGAAGCACTACAAAAGCTGCAGAAGAAAGTCTGTTTATTCCGTACAGCAGGGGTATCAAGCATTTTGTGGCTGCTCAGAAGGTAAATTTAGTGTCTTTTGGACCCAAGTACATTCAGTTTCTTAAAGGGTTTCCTAAATTAGCTTTACCGTCAGTGATTGCTTTAAGGTGAGTACGCAAAACATGTTATTATTAAATTGCAGTAAATCTGTCAGGTTTGTAAGTAGTGCACAACCAGTGATGGACAGAATCAGTCAGTGCAAGACAGGATGAGAAGCCAAGCAAAGGTATTCAGGTGTCAAGTCATTAGGATTGTTTTATGCAAAGCTGATGTTTATGTGATATTAATGACACTTTTTTATTAATTTTCCCAAAGATCTTTTATCCGAGGTAACTTGAAGGGACGGTAGTCATTATCAGGATGGTATCACCTCTGTATCATTTTGGGTCTGGAAAAATCCAAAATACACATTGTATGTGTATTGCAAGGTCATCTGATCCTTTTCAAGAGTGTAATTAAATTATTTTACAAATAATTAAATTAAATTTTTTTTACAAATGTACAGAACCTCAAGGGTTTTCAAATTTTGGAAATGGTGCTAAAGCTATAAACTGCAGTTCATCATCATTGTCTTTTAAGTCTATATAGAGTAGACTCTCATACTTTATTGTGTTCAAGGTCAATGCAAAAGATTTTTTGAATTTGAATTTTACCATTTGAAAGCATGCAAAGTAATTATTGTTTGCTTGTAATTTTACCATCAAGCCTTTTGTGTTGGCAGGAATTCTGTCAATATTTTAAAGAATATAATATAATTAAAAAGTTGGAGACATTCTTACTGCTCAATTCTTAATGAAATTAAAAGCTTTTCACAGCTTTTCAAAATCCTTTTGTCAGTTGTGTAGATGTTAGTTTGCATGAGCAGTGATGGTCTAAATTGTCGAACAGATGACAACTATTGAAACAGAATGAACAGAAAATCAGAAGAAAGATATTCTTCATCTTGCTCAGAGGAAGGCAAGTGTAAAGAAAATCTGATATTTAGGGCCAACGGTGTAAGGATTAACTCAACAAATTTTACATTGTAAATACTGCAGCATGTTTAATTTTAGCATTGAGACAGTACAGTTAAACATGTCAGTAACAAACATGTTATTCTTGGAAGACTTTTTGTTATTGATTGCTAGTAAGCACAGTAAGACCCTCACCCATTTCCTTTCTTTTTCTCTGTTTCTCCCTCCCCACCCCTACTCTCTTGCTCAGCTATCTTCAAAGCAGCAGCATACATTAGTGTCAGTTTGTGAATGTTTCCAGCAGCTTCTGGAGGAAAGTGTGTGTGTGTGTGTGTGTGTGTGTGTGTGTGTGTGTGTGTGTGTGTGTGTGTGTGTGTAAGAGCATCAGTACACAAATGATCTCATCCCAGAAACAAGACTGTAAATGTCTTCATCATCAGATTGCTGCTATGTGTGTTGCGTTTGCTGCTTTGAAAGAAGACACAATATTGTATTTGTCATTTAATGGGCAAATATTCAGTAAGTAAACAATTTACAAGTAGACATTAAGTGTGTTTATTTCAGCCTTCAGAAATTCAATAATTACATTTAAAAACAAAAACAGAAATTTGATTTTAAAAAAAAGGAAATGCCACTTTGCTTCACAGTGTGATTTTCTTTGTCTCCACTACAATCATTATTTGCTTACATCGAAACATCTCGTTACTTTGTTCATTCAGCTAGCCTACCTTATTATAAATATTACCAGAAAGCAATAAAGAAAAAGAGGATGGCAGTTTTTTCAGTTAGTGACTATAATGAAGTCAGTGGTGGAGCCTGTACCAGGCTGTGGTTTTTGATCTGCTGCATAATTCGTTTTGTACAGGTTAAGTAAACTTTCTATTTCATCTAAATGATAGCTTTACTACACTCCTGTTTTCACTTTCTACAATATAAAATATGTATAGAACTGACATTTGTAGCCCAATCTGTTTTGTTTTCCTGCTTAAGACTTAGTTTAAGTGATAAAACATGCCTTTTAAAAGTAATCTGTCTGTTACTCCATATGTGGCCACAATTGGGGGCTTGGTATGGATGGTAGGAGGATGTTTACTGAAAAAATAGCTTAGAGCAGCTCTTCCAACTATTATATCGACAGAAGAAATCAACGTGAACTGTTTTGTTTTTGGACATTGGACTTTGTTCAAAATTTGAAACTATGGACCTGAACTAGTTTATTTGAATCTGTTTTAAGTTGAACATTGAGATGGTTGTGAACACATGCTCAGTGTTGTTTGTGAGAATACAGAGCCTTCAAACCATTTCAGGGAAGTTACATGGAGGTCCTTTGTTACTTAACAATGGATGCAACACTATAGAAGACTTTGTTGGATTCTGTGATCTGTGAGTCTAAGTTTAAAGAAATATTTTTCTGTCACTGTATAGAAACTGCGCTGTCTGTCTTTTTCCCCAGAATGTTGAACTCCTCTCGTCATCCTCTAATCTCCCCTTTTTCCCCCTCATTGTACATCTCCCTCTGTCTCACCTCTCCGTCTCTCTCTGCTCCTCCTTCAGTGACAGTAAACAGCCCTCCTGCTGGGTATCTCCTATTACAGCCTCCTTCCTGATTCCCTGTCTTTCCTCCATCCTTTCTCCTCTTCGTTTTTTTCATACCCTTTCCTCTCTAACCATCAACTGCTCAGCCTAAAAGCTAAAGGCCCACTTCAGACACAGGCCAAAAAGATACAAGAGGTCCAGAACAATCAAAGGCCCTAAAGAGGAAAGTGATGACGAGGTCAGAATGATGAAGGGGACAACAACAGCAGTGATGATGATGAGACTGACAATAAAGGTTCTGGTGATCATAAAGATGATGGCACAGGTGATAATGGCAGAGTAAATCTGCTGATGTTTAATATGACAAATACAGCAATGGTGTAAAGATTAGTGCCAATGATGTGGTCCAATTACACTGATTATCTTTACATTTGTTCACATTTTTGACTAATGACTGACTAACTGCTAAACTACTGCAACTGCAGCCATGTATCTATATGTACTGCAGAAGAAATGTGCTGTGCAAATATGAACAATTATTTTATATAGTAACAAAATGGCATTAAGTCCACCTCAGCAAGCTAAAGAAAATGGCAAGCTATGCTACATAGTAAACTGTAAGATTCCCAGGATTAGCCCATTTTAAAATGGAAAAGGAGCAAAAATAAACCAATCATCATACTTCATTCTCTAAGACACAGCAGGATATGGGATATGTCTGCCTGTTTGGCAAACACAAAAACAGATATCCTGCTACTCCATGCAGTTTGGTGAGGAAGCTATATGCCAACCTCTCCTGGCTGTAACATTTAGATTAGGTAGCTGTAATTTGTGCTGCCTAGAAATTTATTACAGCAAAGCCAGTTCTGTACATCATTCTTCATGACATCTGAATCGCTGTTCTGTATAACGGCTCACCTTGGATTACTGCACCATGATTTCCACATCAAATTCTGTGTATTAGGAAATGATTGATGGTCAAAGCTCCCTGTTAATTTTACACTGAACGGGCTTTATACTGGAAATTAAACCAGAATTTTGGCAAAGGAAGGAAAGCGTTCCATAGTGCTGCAGTCTGCTTGAACCAACACAAAGATCTGAACTGATGAACCTTTTCCCACTGTACCAGGGTGCTTGACTAAATCATACTATAACAGCAGAAGATATTTCCATTTTTTTCTAATCATAGAAAAGATATAATGCAATATAACCTCCTGATTTATTTTATTTTATTTTTATGTTTTTTCAGGACTGTCATCACAAAGATGACATGTAAAGCTTGAGATCAAAGGTCAGGTACAGCCATCACTTCAAACATAAAACTGGTGTTACTGAACAAAAGTAGAAAGTCAAAGAACATTGTCCTGAAAATATCTTCAAAGGCTGAGGCTCTTTTTCTTGAAGGACAGTAACTGCTTTCAGCTATGGATTCACACCAGGTACAATGAATTTCAGTGGTGACCCAGAGTCAGAGTAAAAAATGGAAATGGAAACTTTTTTTTTATTAAAGATTAATACACTTTTCTGCTGTTGGCCAGAAGTCACTTTTCTATAAATTCCTGATTTATTAGAAAAGTGCCTCTGAGCCATGAAGAGGTGAAAGCAAGTCATGGTGCTATGTTTATGGCTAAAAGAAGGTGACAATTGACCAGAAGTGATTGTCCAACAGGAACCAGTAGGGAGGGAGGAACATCAGTCTTGAAAGATATTACGGGTTGTTCCTTTAATCACATTTTTGTGTACATAATATACTGGTCAGCAGTAGAGAAGTGGATAATGCTGCAGAAGTGGTTCAAGAAGTCTTTAAGGTCAGCATTATAATCCATATTAACATGTCAATACAAGCTGAGCACCTGTATAACCTCTTGACCAGAGCCTTACATGGATTGTTTTGTTACTTTTAGGCTAGTCGCATAGTCATTCAATTTCAGTTTAATTGACAGGGAAATTGGTTAAGAACATAACTAATGAAGAAAATACAGAACAGTAGGAAATAATGATGTAGAAGTATCAAAATTAAGCTCTTTGACCTCCCATGACTGATTGGTATGATGTTGATTATCTACTGAGCATTATGCATAATTATTTCAAAATAATACATAAAAACCCTTAATGGGTAGAAATATTTGGCGCTTATATTACAGCAATATTTTTTGTTCTGAAGTGTAGATATACACAGTGCGGATTCAGTTTTCATGTGGCATCCACATGTGTGTAAATGAAGGTGTAGCCAGCAGAAACCTGTAAAATGTGTGACACTGTTCCTCAGTGGGGGAAATGGCCAGAACTCTGCAAGGAAAAATTACTCTTAATTCTCCTCATCACACACTCAGTGGGGCTGGGAGATATCCTGCATGCACGTCACAACTCAGCACATCACAACCACGGCCAGGTCAAAGCCCTGAAGTTTCTGTGGCAACTTTGAGGGCCAGAAAAATGACTTCCATAATGTCTCCCCACAGCGAAGGAGTGTGAGAGAGAGTTAGTGAGGGAAAAAGTGAGAGAGCAGGAGAGAGAGAGAGGAGAGAGAGAGAGAGGAGAGAGCACTTTTCTTTCCTTGGCTGTAGGGGTCCTATTGTTGCTCACCCTGCAGGAGCTTTTAGTCCTGAGCTCCAACTTATTGGCTGTCCAACCATGTGGGGTGGGTGGCTGAGAGGGCACAAGAGTTGGGGGGCGATTGATACAGTAAAATGCCCTGCTGTGGAGGGCTCTAGGTTTTTTTTTGGGGGGGGTGGGAAGGCTTTGTGTGTGCTGAGAGGTCAAAGCTACAGTCGATTGGCCTCCTCCCTTCCTCCCTTTCTTTTCATCCTTTTTTTCCTCTCTCTCTCCCATCGCTGCAAATGATCTATTTTTCTGTTCTCTCGATGTCGTGTGTTTACTGCAGTTCAATATGTGAATTTATTTATTTTTTTAACATACCTGCCAATTGAACATCACGAGAGACAATCACTCCTCTGCATGTCACTGAAAATGAAATTATATGAATCATTTGCTTTAAATATAATAAAGAGGGAGATGAAGGATGCTTTCAGAGCAAGGCCAACAGAAATACATCTTCATAGTTGGCTTCAGAACGTGTTCAGACTACCTCTCTTATTGCACACTTTGTGTTGTAGATTTGAAATGGATATAATTGCCACTTTTGCTCATCAATCTACAGTTAATCTAGTAGAAAATCTTGCAAATTTACTAACATTGTTGCAAATTCACTTTATCATGTGGGTTCAAGCAGTACGGGTAGTGACTAAATCATATTGGTCTTTGAGACTCACCAGAATCCGTCAAGTACTAAAATCAGGAAGCAGGCTCAGTACAGTGACATTAACCCTTAAGTATTATTTGTGGCTACTTGTGACTTGGCTTGACTTATTGCTGCAGTTTGTTTGAAAGTTGAACTATGTGTGGTGCCTCTTTGTTTTAATTTATTTCTTAATATTTCTACTACTACTACTATGTCATGCTACAACATATGGTCAGACTACAATGTGTATATGTTGGTACACTTTACTTGTACTGTAATGCAAACAGAAATAATCTATCCATCCAATAGTTATAGGTCTTGTCTTTTTGAGGATCGTGGGGGGCTGGAGCCAATCTCAGTTGACATTGGGTGAGTGGAGTACATCTTGGACAGGTCACCAGTCTATTGCAGAGCTGGCATACAGAGTCAGATAACCATCCACCCTCAGTCTTTGGCAGGCAGGTTCGAACCCAGAACCTTGTTGTTGTGAGGCTGTGATAACCTCGGGGCACAGCTTGTGTGTGTGTGTGTGTACACGTGCATCTAGCCTTCATTGTATACAGACAAGCCGTGCGGATATGCATGTATTGCATCTTTGTGTGTTGGAGTGTGTGCACGTGTGTTTGTGCCTGCCTGATTAGATGATTATTTCTAGACGAGATAAGTGGGTGAAATAGAGACACTGTTGACTATTGTCCAGGTAATCAACACACACACATAGTCATGCATGTGTGCACACACACACACGCACACACACAAGTTGTGCTACACCATGCCAGATTGCATTACCTGTCCCTTTTCACAGGCACCTTTTGAGATCATGGAAACCCTAAACGGAAGGATGGAGGGAGAAAGAAAGACAGAGTAGCACAGAAAGATGGAGCAAGAGAAAAATATAATGAAAGGTTTTGTGAAATTTTTTACTTCTGAATCCAGATGAAAAAAGTTAAATTATAACTTCTTATAAAGTCTTGAGCCAAACAAAGGTGTAAAATATCTAAAAAAAAAAAAAAAAGTCATCATTATGTCTTCGCTGATAGCTTTGTGAATTTCCCTCTATGTGCATCATGATAAGATGTGATGTGAATAAATAGAAAAAGGGAGAGATGATGATAAACAGAGAGGGAAATCTGGCTGCCTGTCAGCTTAAATTTGTCCAAACAGAGGAGGTTCAGGTTGCAGTGGAGGGCCAGGTAACAAGAGAGCTAACAGACCACACCTGTGCAACAGGTATAAGCCCTATTCCACTGCTTCATATTAAAATGGAAAATAACAAACTTCATCAGATTTATAAAATACAAATGCATGTTATAACTATGGTAAAACTAAACTTCCCATCATTACTTACATTTAAAAATCAGAGCATTCACAATAGTCACTCAAAGACAGCAGGAGAGGCGCAGCATAGAATCTGCTGTTTATATATGCTTGCATTGCTCTCTGTCTTTTTTTCTTTTTTTCCCCTGTCTCAATTATCGGTTATATTTGGGGGATGCAGACGTGAAACTATGGTGGGGAAAGTTAAAATCAATATGAATTTAATAGTACAAATAATAATAAGTGAATTATTTGGAACACAAGCCATGTATCTTCAAAGGCATAAACCTTTCATCACCACAACCCACAATGGTTCCGGTCTAGAGCCCAGTCATGGTTAAAAGAAACCAATTTTGACTGTTGGTACCAAGTGGGAATCAAACAGCAGTCACATTGTGAGTCTGTCTGTCCAGACCAACCTCTGAGGTGTTACAGTACATTAGAGGTGCACTGTGGCACATTTGGATTTCTTTAGGGAACTATGGTGAGGATGTACACTTTTTATTGACTGTGTAGATGCAGATGATAATCAAAGTCACTAAAACGTGGACTTGTAGGTTATTGCTGGAGTTTTTCTTAGACAGAATTTCATGGACAGTCCCAGAAACTGAAGCCTCGTAAACACACGTCAGAGCACCGCCTACACTGTTTGATTGACGGATGATCTCTGGGAAGCAGAGTGCAACATCACACCAAAAATAAACCAGGATGTTGAAGATTAGCAGTTTCATCTGCCTGCATGTCTTTAATCTTCAGTGTGGTGTGAACCTGCCAGACTGCTGCCCTGATGATTTTCAAACATCACAGCAGAGGAGACAAGGTGGCTTCCTGGACACATTTCTACAGCTGCCTCCACGCTTCATTATGCAGCTTATTCTCATCATATTGCCCTCGGTTAACAGGCTGACGCAACAGTCAGCAAGATCGCTCCTTTACTCCCTTCTCTTCCTTCTTTCTTCCCACTCTTTCCTCTCTTCCTCCTCCATTCTTCTCCTTTTTCCTCCCCTACTTCATCCCCCTTTTTCCCCAACACTGTATAGCTCCTCTCATCCCAACACTGTTCATCAGTTCACTTTGCTTGCTTATTTTATTTTCCTTCTCCTTCATCCCTCCTTTTTTTCCTAATTTCCTCTCTTTACCTCCTCTTGTCTTCTCTGCAATCAATTTATTGCTCTTTATTTCTATAATTGATTCTGCTCTCTTTTTTGACATCACTTGTTTCCTGTATGTTGTTAGCTTTCCATACCTCTTTCTTTCAAATCCCTCATTCCTTCCTTTCCTCTTTTGCTGTCTTTGTGTTTGTCTTCTTTCAGTCTTATATTTAATCATTTTCAAACTTTCCCCCATTCTTGCTTTGTCCTTTCATTAGTTTTTTTTCTTTTCAGTGTTTCCTTCATTTCTTATTTTTCCATCTTTCCTTTCTTTCTTAACTTTTATTTTTCCTGTCTTTCTTTTCTTTCTTTTTTTACCCATTCACTCTCCTTCCTTTGCTCTTTTTGATTCATTCCTTCCTTCATTTCTTTTTGGTCAGTCTTTGCTCTCTTGCTTTCTTCCTTTTAATTCTTCCTCTATCTCCCTCTTTCTCCCTGCACTTTTTTCTGTTATGGAATGTGTGATGAGCCTCCAGCTAATCCCATCCCTAAAGCACCTTAGCAACGCTCGCTAAGGGAATTTGGAGGGAGCTACAAAAAAAAAAAGGAAGAAAAAAAAAATCACATACACACACGCAGAGGGACATGCACCAAGCCCAACAAGCAGCCCCCTATTGGCAGCAAGTGGATTCAGGGATGCACTAATACATCTTCAAATGTGCTTTTTAAAGCGTTTGGAAAGGCTCTGTCGTCAGGCGATAACTCCCCACTGGTTAAAGGATGGATGCTCCCGTTGTGTTTTTAGCACTGCTCTTCCCTCCCTCTCTACTCATCCTTCCACATCCTTTGCCCTCACTCCCTCCTTCCTGTTCTACTCACCACTGACCAAGTTGTCAGCTTTTAAAAACAAGAAAAAGTTTGTGACTAAACATCAGCTGCATTGTATAAAGTTTCCTTCTGACGATGTTTGACATGAGTATGGAGCCTGCGTTTGATCTCCTACCTAATTCTGTGGTTCAGATAGTGTCTTCCTTATTAAACTTACACTGACATTTCACTTGCTGGCTTGTATTAGTTATCATGCATTACAAGGACGTTGCTATTAAGCGTAGAAGGCTATGAATTGTGTATATTTTGTGCCATTTAGTATCTTTTAGTTAAACTATTCCCATGTTAGAACTGCACTTATTATTTTTATCTTAACAATCAGTCAAATGACTATGTAATGTGAATGTCGAACCCACTGGCCTTTCAGTTCTCATTGTATTGGTTTATGCACATAATAGAATAATTAGATCTTACCTTGAATCAACAGGTGGATGAAAAAAAAACAGCTTCCAATTAATAATAGTTTTTCCTCTTCTGAGGGATGTTTACAGCTTGTTCTGCTGTCGCCAGGTCATCCTGCTTTAAAGGATAATTCTGGTTTATTACAATTTAGGTCTTATTTTTGTACTTGTGTCCATCATTTTTATCAGTGGGTTCAAATTACTGTAGATGCTGAGATTGACTCTTGTGACATAGTTTAAATGAAGTCAGAAGGGACAGTACACATGAGCAAATCTGTAATAAAAGGACAATATCAGCCACAAAGCTAATTAGATTTAAGATGTTGTGATATGAGACTTAGTTCTGTCAATATATTCTGCAAATATTCAGTAATGCAGTAGAGAAGAGGCTGTAATACATGCACTGCTGTATAATCCCTTGTCAACACCTCAGTATAAACATAACTAAACTTTGACACCTTCTTATTGTTAATGCAAAGACATCACATAAGAGTGGTAGAGGATAAGCTCTGGCTTCTCTTGAAAACTTTGCTCTTTTGTTGTTGTGGTTTGTTCAGAGTCTGCTGTTTTACTTGTGTTTACGTACATTACCACTCTAAAGTTGTAAATGTGATTCTGTTCTACCATTTATATGTGCACACATCCACCTGATGGCCAAGGTCAATGTTTGTAACTCAAACCCTAGCAGCTCCATGGACATGAACACTATGATTTGAGCTGAAGAGTGAGATGAAAGCAGAATCAAAATGAATTCTCATTCAAAGAGAAATTATGATTTTTAAATTAAAGTAATTTGAAAAAGAATTAGAAAAATGAAAGTGGACAAATTTTTATTACAGATCAGATATGGTTTAGACGTTATAGAGCATGACCTATGGGATGACTGATAGTAGAAAGAGAGGAATGAGACTGGGAAGAACATGGTCATTATAGTCAACCATCATATCCCAGTTAAATATTATTACGTTTTTGCTGTCTAATTGTAGTGTTATACACATTTAACTTCAAACAAGTAACCCAGGTATTCAAATTTGGTCTAATCACAGTAAACAGATTAAGCTATATAGGTGATAAGATTAGTGTGTGTGTGTGTGTGTGTGTGTGCGTGTGCGTGCGTGCATGTGCACACAGATTCTGAGGCTATAATGAGAATCTGTAAATACCCTCAGACTGAATCCCTCTCCATGTTTAATCTGAGTCCACAACTACTGGCTGCCAAAACAGATCATCCTCCTGCACACACACACACACACACACACACACACACACACACACACACACACACACACACACACACAGATACAAACCAACACAGAGAAATAAGTCAATGTGTAGCATCTGCAAATGACACAGAAACAGGAAAAGCATGTATAGATATAAACCATATATTCTGACAGATCACAGTCATTAACACACACACACACAGACACACACACACACACAGGAAGGCCTATATAAGTGGATCAGGGAGGTGGGTGTGTGTAGGAATCTTCAGCCAGGCTATCACTAACAAGCATGCTCCTCTCTCTCTCCTTTATACAGCAAATCCCTCCACTCCACGCCAGAGATTAGCATATTGTTTTACCCAAATGCTTGCACACACACACACACACACACACACACACACACACACACACAAACACACTTACTTTTATGCAGAGCTGGAGTCTGGATGGTCACTGATGGGAACTTATGAAAAAAATAGTGTCAGCAGCATTCCGTCAATGAAAACGTTGGACTCACTTGTGTTTATTTTTCTGTCATCCTTTTCATAAACTCAGTGCTGGGTTAGTAACCATTAAGATTTCTGAATTTCTGGGTAGTTGAGTCCTTAACCTTTGAGTAATTACCTCTGGCTGCTGTTTGGGGCAGCAAGCGTGCAAAGTCAACACAGATTTGAAAGGATGATCACATATTTTTACAACATGAGTCTTATTTCTATACTTCTGCCCATAATTTCTGGAACTAATAGTAACATTGTGCACACCAAATCAATTGCTGAGATCTGGGAAAATAGCATCATTTATTAAAGTGGAGTCTGACAGACCACCAATCATGATTCAGGTTAGACAAAATTATTACAGTTTACAGTTTATTGATCAATGCCCTGGTTCAACTTAGACCTAATAGTTGCACTCACATGGTTTCCTGTGTGAACAGGAATAAGCAACATTGCTGGTGTGCTTCTTTCCAGTATTCCAATACACACACACATACCTCCGACAGACAACCTAAGTAGTGGGACTAATGGCTCTCTGCCTTGTGCCTTGCCTTGGCTACAATGGGTCAACATGTTTATAATGTGTAAATGAACTTCCTGTAGAGGCTGCACAATCAACCACACACACGTGAGCACACACTTGTACTATTGACTCTATTTGGGGCTGATTTGGTTGTTCTCATGAAAGGAACATGCAGTGCATCGTTTGTGTTTCTTCATGTGGTACAAATCACAGTACAAATCACTTTTCTTTCAATTTGGTAGAAAAATGTGTGCTTGTATAGTATAAGTTTCTCTAATACTTGTGTAAATTGCAAAGCAGACTACATTTAGGTTCCAGCTTAGCTGTGGTCTTACAAACTCACATTACACTTACACATTATACACATACTTGCAGATACACTTTTTCTCTTCAACTCATGAGAGTGAAAACAGCATTAGTTTCTCAGCAGAGACCATCACCGTGCACAGTGAAGGTCAAACATGAAAGTAAAGTTACAATAAGCAATGACTGTAGGAGGCATTGTCTTGTGCTTACATGGTGTGTGATAGGCAAGACTGGCTGACAACTGCTTAGTGTAGCTGAGACAGGAGGACATAGAGCAAACCAGCGAAAGAGAAGCTGCTATCAGTCTCTGTGTTTCTGCTGGAAAGACAGTGAGTGTGTTGCCAGTCACGAGAAGCACATTCATGGCCCTTTGAGAGTGTCACTGTGTGGCTAGCCATGTTGTAGCTGAGCTAGCAGATCTCCTCAGAGAGGCTTGCCTGCTTTCTGTCTGTGGGGGAGTGTCTATGCGTAGCCATAGCCCTGCTGTGAATCATCGTTAATGTTATTGTTTGTCAGCCATAAATACTTGTTCAACTCTAAATGCAGCACTGTTATTGCTATGTTACGTTTACTGCCACTTCAGAGGAATACATTTTATTCATCACTTTTCAGTGCTTAATTGGCTTAATAATGCAAACATCACTAGCAGCCATGTGTGAGAGACACTAACTGAGGCTACACTTAACTACTGTTCTGCCTGTTATACTAGACACTGCAGTTGCCATCACAAGCATAGTGGTCAATGTACTAAAGCCTAATTACATCACTAGTGTGGTTTAAGACCAATCAGATTACTGAAATCTGAGAGGTCAAAGTTTTAACATGTTTAGTTCAGTCGAGGGTTAATCTAAATGTAGGGATGTTCTTAGAACAGTTTAAAGAGCCTGGATTCTGATGTTTTAGAGTTTCAGTCTAGAAACCTTTTCCATTTTTTTTGTTAAAAACCCATCTGTGAAATATGAAAACACACACATACACACACACAACATCACCAAATAATTATGCAGCCTTATCCAATGATTGGCACTAATTTACCAGTGTTTTTTGCTGTCAGACTGGTGGGAGGTTGGACGAACGTGTACCCCAATCTCACCTGCAATCTGCAAATGACAGAGTTCCCCTCACTGAGGTGGAAAAGAGAGAGTGGTTCATTGGCCTCTGAGCTGGCAGGAGACCTTTAACTCCAGTGATTACCTGAGTCTGAGCTGTAGTTGTAATCATGTTAGTGTTTTCTTTTCAACTCCCTTTCTTCTTCTTCTGTCTCTCTCCCTCTTTCTTTCTGTTCCAGAGTGCATTTTCCCTCCTTGAAAACTACCATGGGGTAATTGGAGACCTCACTTTTGCCTCTGCATATATGATTAGTTTAAAAGTAGGAACAGAAAAGTGGAACTTTTCTAGCTTTCAATTGTCCAATGTTAGGTTTTCTTCTTGGTATTCTTCTTGGAGGACTTCCTGCTACACTGATGATATGAAACGACCAACTGTCCATATTTTGTCTATATTCAATATCTTTATCGTGATCAATATCTAAACACAGTCATTTGAATTGGAAAAATACATTGATGAATGATAGCATTCAGTATTTTCACCAAAGTGTTCTACAATCAAGTCAGTTTAGAAGATCTTTTGAAATGGAATTTATTTTATTGTTAGAATGAAGATATCTTTATTCATAAAAAAGCATGGTTTGAGCATGGTTTAAAGGCCGAGTGAATGATGTTCTGTGAGATCCATGGGAAAATTAAGTGGTAAAATTATGTGGCCATCATGGGCTGCCTCCCAGTGAAGCACATTTACTGTATGTTTACCAAGATCAATTTCAAAGATAAATAATATCCCTCCTTCATCAATGACATGTCGGTAAAATCTGTGGATCATTCATTGCTGAGCTGCATTAGTGAAGGTGATGTTGGTTGGGGAGAGGAAAAGAGGTGTGTCTGGAGAACAGCTGTTAGATTTTAGCTGTAAATGTTTGCTGTGAAAATATAGACTGTAAATAAAGATAGTTGGCATAGCATCACCCACAGGTTTCTTAAAGGTGGGCACCACTCTGTACATCACTGGCTGTGTTTGCTGACTGACATGTTGTTTTGGGTGGCTCTCTTTGGTCCTGAAATTGACCAAAAGTAGTGGGGTGAGATGGGGCTAACGCTGTTAAACTTGACAATACTTTAATAGCAGAGATAGTGAGCATCTGTTCATCTTAGCTGGAAACACATGGAACTCTTTGGATGTTGAGGTACTTAACGTAAAAGTACTTATTTCAAGGAAGGTTTTCCTCAGATGTGATTTAGTGCTGTGAAAATTCAAACCACCTTCTGAGTGCTTGCTCTCACACCTGCCTCGAGCAAAAATTCTAAGCTTTGGGTCCCAAAGTTTTTGGCTTGAGTTGTGTTTTTCAAGGAGGGTTTTTTTATTTTGATGTTCCATCTGAAGAATTGCTACACAACTGAAAAAGTATTGAGAATTTCACAAGAAAAACAAGTAAAGATTAAAGAAATTTATTACAGCTCCTTGGTTGGGAACCATTGTTGTTGCTGACATTTAAACTGCGAGATAAAGAATTCCCTATATTAAGAATTATTTCATATACATTATAGCATATTGGTTTATTGAATATTTATTAATCTGTGATGACATATTTGCAAACACAAAGGCTGATGTCTTTCCAGAAAAGTTTCATCATCCATTACTAACAGTTACACAATGTAGTGGCTCTTGCTGTGGACTACAGGTTCCTTGAGGGAGTTCCTCATCAACCTGAGGAATGTTATTAATGAAATGTGGTACAAACCCATCAGAGAAGCATTTCCTGAATGTCTCTACAAAGACTTCATCTGCTTTGGAGTAAGCTAACTGACTCTAACCGGGGAAAAATGAAGAGGATTATGATTTTTGTGAGATTTTTTTGGCACAAATCAACAGCTGATATGATGCAACAGTCCTCCTCTGCTGTCACTGTAATAGATAATGAAATCCCATGTAAAATTAGAATCTCTCTCCAATACATTTCATTTTAGGTGTTACTATTAACCTAAATCATACGGTTGCTCTTTCACTGTTCGTGATACAGTTTGATACACTGTAAATTGTTGGGTTGGCGATGAAGCCTAATTTAGGTTCTAGGCTTAATTAAAATGGACTTCTGGACTTCAGTCCTGTATTTATAGTAATCTTCTCACTCTGGTCTGTTTGCACGTCTTTGACCTCCCTCTACATATTTGATAGTTTCAGAAAAACAGTTTTATGACAATAGGAAACTGGTCATTGGTGGAAGTAGTTGTGAAAGCTCTCCACCACTGTAGACCATCAGTCTTGTTTTAGCTGAAACCTTAAGACATCACTAGTTATCTAGATCTTCCAGTGTCATCCAAGTTAAGACACACCACAAAAAACAATCCATAGAGTATTTATCTACAATAAATATTCTATAGATCAATGTGGTTTCAGTTAGTAATTCTGTACTTTAACCTGTGGATGTGATTACCAGCTAGAAGAATTATCACACAACTGAAAGCATAGACAAGGCTGACAGTAAACCCATAACATGCAGGAAAATCTACATTTAACACAGAGTCACTAAGGGGAAAAAAGAATATAATCTTGAGTAAAATGCCCTGAAATAAACCAAAAACTGTCTCTTCATGGCTCCCAATGGCCCTGTTATGTTGCACAGAAGCGCCCCTGCGACCAGTGGGCGGGGCTCCCCTGTGCCCGTCTGAGCAGACGGTGTGTGATGATTATAGGCCCCTGGGGAGATACAGGGGGCACTCCCTAATTGATTGTCATGAAAGACTCTAATTGAATTGAAAAGGCAGTGGAACAACACACCATGCAGCCTGTTTGATGCCTGCTGAGACTGTTAAAAAACTAAAAGCAGCAGCTACATGGAGGTTTACATAGGAAAAAGTTAATTTAAGTTTTTACATCGGCTGCAACTAAAGCAGAACCACTGACTAGTATTTGATGCTATCAGAAACCACAGAGTCTCAAAAACAAATACACCAGAAATGTACAGTGAAGCCAGTGCATCGTTGTGCTAAATACTGCTTTGTCATTTGCTTTGCCTGGTTCTGTCTCTCGTCTGTGAGCAGTTGAGAATGAGAGTGGGTGAGAACATATTACATTTTATGCTATATGGTGTCTGCTAGGTCTTTGCTTGGGGAGATTTGTTTTCATTGTGTACATAGTGGCTCACAATTTGTTAGTCTGAATACTCAGGATATGGATGTGCTTGGGAATATGGCCAAAAAATGTTTTCGTGATAAAAAATGTTCATATCAATAATTACTGACTTTTAATAACTGCGACTGACATGTTGCATAATCCAAAGGATGGAAGAAACTATGGTGATAAAATAAGTTTGTTGTGTTCCTGCCTCTTGGTCACATAGAGGTGTTAAATGCTCCTCAATGGTTGGCTGTTTGTCACTGGTAGCGCACTCCATTATCAAGTAATATGATTTTATGTTAATGAGCAAGGGAGGGAGCGTTTGTTCAGCAAACATGAAACTACCATAGTTTCTATCCAACAATTTTCTTATTGGTATAGATGAAGTGTCTTATTACAGCTATTGTTATTATTGTTATCACACTTAATGAAGATATATTATACTTTGACCTTGGTTTGTTTGGAGTCAACAGAAGAAGAAAAGGAGAGTTTATAAAGTGCTGATTCTGTGCAGAAATTTGCTGGGAAGCAGGGCTGTAGTTACCAAAGGAAGCTGAGTTCATGTCCTTTGTCTTGTTTTTTGGATAGGGGTTTTATCAAACCTGGGGGAGGTGGAACTAATGGAAACTGTGGTGGGTACTTTAGAGGCCAATACCACTATTTTTGGAATAATAAAGGTCTGAGCAGTAGTCCCATTCTAGTCAATGAAAAAGTGGTCTTTTGAAGTGTGACTTTTGGAGCAGATACTTTCACCACATTTAGAAAAAAATAATACATTTTTTGCTACCTCTTCATCAAAAACATATTTGTACTTGAGTGACAAAATATCAAAATATAATTTAAAAAACAGTTACTTTAAATATAAGTTATGTCAATAAATAAAATATGAAAATCTAAATAATAGCAAGTATTTAGTGTGAAAGGACGCACCTGGGCTTATGTATTGCTAAAGCTGTAAAACTGGCAAGATTAAAAATACAGTATAATAGATACAAAGTCTCATTTTACATCTAAATACTGCAACTCATGTAATGTACAGTGTAAATAACGTGTTATCACACAATAAGCTTAATGGACAGTGGTCACATACTCACCATTCAAAGACAGTGTTTTAACAATGCTAAAAACAGCTAAATCAAATTTTGGAGTCATTTATCTGACGGTAGGTAGTTTTATCAAATCATATACTGTGGTCATATCAATAAATTTTTTCTTTCTACTTAAAAATTTTTTTTTACTTCAGTGTACTCTTTTTATTCTCGTGCAGTTTATTTCGGATAATCAGACTTTATTTGATAAAGCTCTCAATTTGCTTTTTCATTTTTTTATTTGTTCCTCATATTTGCTGACCTTGTTGAAGTCTCAACTTTCATCTTTTCACTATTTTAGCTTTTTGAAGTTTTTGAAATCGAGACAACTATGAACAGCTGTTTTTTTCTTTTTAAATGTTTAGAAATATTAACAGAGGCTGATGAAGAGAAAAGAGGCAGCAGACTTTTCAGACAGCAGCAGAGTGATGGAGAGAGTCAGACAGAGAGCAGCAAGGCTCCCTCAGCACCAATAGGTCTGCTTTTGGAAAGACAAGGGGGAGGGAAGGGGAGGAGGGGGGCCCTCGGATTAAGAGGCTGAAAAATGGTTAAAACGTGTCAACGTGTAATTGCACGATAAGGCCCCCTCACGAGGAATCCGTTGGCCCCGTTGCTATTTTCTATGGCGTCCCGGCTAATCTCCTCGCGCCACATTCGGTGTTGTGCAATCGGTCCCCCGTAATCTCCCATGACAGAACCGGGTCCAACGACGGAGGTGAGGGTTTTTATAGGAGGAGAGGGAGGGAAATATGCGGAGGCGTGATAAACTGACGCCGATTAGGCACGTTTAGGACACCGGGAGCACGCGGGATGGGAGGCGTGGGGGTGCACAGGGTTATGGAGTGGGAAGTGCCAGAGCAGCGGTGTCCAAGCATGTGCCAAGCAGAACATGAGGAGAGGATGAAAACCTGCAGACACATGGCTGTAGATAGGTTCAGCCGCCAGCCTCAGTGACGGGCCTGTGGGAGCATCCAGGGCCACTGGGGATACCAGGCTGTGTGGACCAGTCTGAGCTATGTTTTTAGTGATCAGTCCCAAATATCCTATTACAGTGACTCTGTAAGTGTTGTCGGCATTTGTCATTTGGGTGCATCTCTTCTTACCTGAGGTTCAGTGAAGCCATGATGCTGGCATCATCAATCGTGTCAGACAGATAATAAATGTGATTATTTTATTCATCACACTTCTCAAATTGTAATATTTTATTTGCTCAGTTTCTTCCCATGGTTGAGATGGTATTATTATTGCAGGAGGAATCTCTTGTAATATATTGCGGCTGAGTGACTTGATGCTCCTCAGAATAGTTGAAGTAGCCACCAGTTTGCATATGTGACAGACTTCGTCAATGTATGATCTTCCAGTCTTACATATTAAAACACAGAACAGTATTTAGAGGCAGTGATTGAAGTTTGTGATAAGTATTAATTCAATCATCAAATACCTTTTTGTCTCTTTTTTTCTTTCTTTATTTTTCCTTTGCCCATTCTGTCTTTTATATATATTTATATATATATAT